>JAQISU010000145.1:3587500-3870000 GCA_029339505.1 Unio delphinus
TATTCATTTATTCATATATTCTTGTATTCATTTATTCATATATTCTTGTATTCATTTATTCATGTATTCTTGTATTCATTTATTCATATATTCTTGTATTCATTTATTCATGTATTCTTGTATTCATTTATTCATGTAGTCTTGTATTCATTTATTCATATATTCTTGTATTCATTTATTCATGTATTCTTGTATTCATTTATTCATGTATTCTTATATTCATTTATTCATTTATTCATATATTCTTGTATTCATTTATTCATATAGTCTTGTATTCATTTATTCATATATTCTTGTATTCATTTATTCATGTATTCTTCTATTCATTTATTCATGTATTTATTTTAGCAATAAGCAGCAAGTCTTCTCATGATACAGCATCTGAAAAAGAACATGAGGCTCAAGAGGAACCACCTCCCAAACCTGAAATTAATGTAAGAATAATGCAGTCTTAAAATTATCCTCATTAGTTGAAGAATGACCTCAAATTGATCATTACATATACAATAATTCTGAATCAGACCAATTCTGACCGGTTTAATTTGTGAGATTTAAATGCCTGAAAAATGTATGCGAGTTTTAAGTTTAACTTTTCCTTCAGTTTTTAACATTTTGGTTAAAGATATCTCCCTTTCAAAATCTTGTGTGACTGCCAGGTCAGCTGTCTTGAAAATCATGTGATTGCTACATTGTTTGGGTACTAAGCAAAATGATGGAAATAAATGGGACTTAATAATGATGTCTTGCCATTATCTGTAGTGGTTTTATAAATGGATGTGTTATTCATATACAGTCCTACCCATTTATCTCAACATCCTCAGGCTCGAGTAAATATTGTTGACATAGGCGGATGTTGAGATAAGTGTTGGGGGGGGGGGGGGCTGAAAAAAGATAAAATTTAAAATTCGTCAGCAAAGGGTGACCCGTCGTCAGTGAATAGTAGGTACACTTTGAGAAAAAAATGGAAATTTTTAGTACATGCTGACAGAATCAGTGTGAAATACACTT
Source organism: Unio delphinus (assembly GCA_029339505.1). Classification (NCBI taxonomy): domain Eukaryota; kingdom Metazoa; phylum Mollusca; class Bivalvia; order Unionida; family Unionidae; genus Unio; species Unio delphinus. The sequence continues at coordinate 3,588,509 of JAQISU010000145.1, forward strand.
GTATATTGACAAATTACATTTTGGTTACCTTTGTGTAATAAAATCCAAATTAAAATATTGCATTGATCACATCCTGATACGAAAAACATTACGATATTCAACGTCGGCATTAGCACATGGTTGGGAAGTTGTCATTTATATGCTTCATGTACATGTACTTAAATTGGCCTCGATTTTGGTCAGTCTGTTCCCATCTTATTGAGGCTACCAAGGGGATGGGGCTATTCCAGGGAAGTGAAAAACTGTCAACAGGACATGTATTCTCCACAAATACTTTTGTATCCGATGTTATGACGAATATTAAAGCGAGTGAACCAACCATTTGTTGCAGCGAAGTTCTCCACACTAAGTTTTTTCGATAATGCTTCATTGAACCATTTTGATGCTTCCTCCATGTCTTCAAATGTAGCAGTCTTGCTTCTTCCTTTGGGAAGCGCGGTTACCTTCAACTTAGTCTTTCTTTATAGACTCAAAAGCTTTCATCCCTCCTGAATGTGTGTTATTTTTAAGTGAAAAAATTTCACAGACCTCTTTGTGAGATGTTCATCTCTAAACTTCCTTAAAAGCCAGATATTTAGTTTCCAGAAACTGTAAATTTAATTTGCGTTTTACCCTGCTGTTGGTAGCCATCGTACATGTAAATAAAGTTAAAAACAAAACTTTCACAGCAAAAAAATTTTGTTTTAATCACCCATCACTTTCAAATGTCTTGGAAACGGGTAATCCGTATTTTCACACAATTTTTATATATGGGATTCAGAAAATCACGTATACAGGAGTCCTCTGTGTGCATCAATTTCCTGGACGGCAAATTTAAGGGCTTGCTAGTCCTGCTTCGACCACCTGTTGATTGGGAAACTGTGTTCATCAATTGATCCTTTTAGCTGTGCTGATATTTACAATCAGAATATTCAGTGACTGAAAGACCCACAGAAGTACATGCTGTCATTGTAAGAGTAATTCTGAAGAACATGACCCACAAGCTAGGCGGCAAGATCAAAGACTAAACTAGCTGCAGAGTGGTGAGAAAATGTGATGCTGTGTTGTTTTTTTATCTGACCGCGACATCAAAAGCCTGGCGGCAAGATCAATTAATTGTTGAACAAAGTATGGGTTGGAACTGGCAGTTTGTCGACATAAATGATTAGAAAATAAAGGATTTGTTAAAGCTGGGACCAAGGGCTTCTGTCGACATGTACATTGATCTTTTATCTCAACGTTGACATAAGCATAACAATTTGATAGTAATAGTAGACCAAGGGACTGGGACTTTACTTATTTGTCAACATAGGCTGCTTGTCAATATAAGCGATGTCGATATAAACAGGTAGGACTGTATAGTGTATATATTACATCAATGTATACATGCAATCTTAGAAGTTTCCATTCAGCAGCTGTAATGCTTGTACATAAGAGGATTTTTTTCCAGCGTTATAGATGGTGTCGTCGTCAGGTAAACACACTGGATAATATTGTTTGAATATCACCAATACTTTTGAGTTATAGATTTTAGGGCCTAACCGGAAATTGCCTCGGACATTCGCTTTGGCTGAATATCCAGTTTTCGGAACTATTCGGAAGTATTCGCCTCGGCAAATAATACGTACATGAATGGTTACAAATAAAATAATTCTATAAATATCGAACTTTAAAAAAAATGTTTTTTAGTACATAATAATTTAAGTTAATAATAAAAATGTTCATCTTATAGGCGATATATACGGTATACAGAACACGAAAAGTTTAAGCTTCAGATACGATAATGAAACAAACGGTACTCTACAGAGTTGCACCTAATACTCAGTTTGTGCCTGGATCCGGCAAATAGTACATCCAAATACTCGGATTTGTTACTCGGCAAAAATTATCTACTCGGTTAAGCCCTAATAGTTTTACACGTCAGATTTTAATCAGATCAGCAGGCATGAATCTTGCAACTAACATATTGTATATGATCCTTTGCAGGTTTTGCTTTTAGATTTTAGCTGGAACCTTCATACTTCTAATATAGAGTAAATATCACTGAAAATTAAATTTAACATTGAGCAAATAAAATGGAAAAATTTAATTTGATTTGACATGCAAACTGACCTTTTATTTGTAGCACTCTGAAGACTATGGACAAAAAAACATTGGAGAATAAATATATCAGTAACTGTCTATGTTAAAATTAATTTGAGTAATATTTAATTAAGGTGTAACTTATTTTCTTGCAATGTTTAATTATTACCATCTTTAACCGCTCTAGTGGCCTTTTTATCAGAGCGTCTACTGCTGAAGCGGGTGGTCGTGGGTTCGATTTCTGGCCGAGTCATACCAAAGACTTACAAAAATGGTACTAACAGCTGCCTCGCTTGGTGCTCAGCATTAAGAGGTTAGTGTTAGGACTGGTTGGCCTGGTGTCAGGATAATGTGACTGGGTGGACATCATGCTACATGTCTGTGGCATGATGCCCCAGTGCTAGACATCACTATAAACTGCCTCACTGCAGACATTGGAGCAATATGACTGAAAAATTGTTAAAACTACGTTAAAAATCCTAATCAAACAAACAAATAAAATTACCATCTGTACTCACATATAACTCAGATCCAAATGCAGTCTGTATACACCTAGATCTGCCATCAGATATTGTGCTAGTAGATCTGGATGTCTGATAAAGATAGTCAATAGAGCAAACAACATGGATGCAGTGCATTATGACATGGCGGATCAAAGGCTATGTTGTTTTGCTTTGGAACTGGACTTAAAAGTGAGTAAAGATTGTAGATAATATTGCCTGTTTCAATTTAGATCCACGAAGAAGTGAGTGTTATTCACTTGATGAAATAAAAAAATTCTTAACCTTTCAGATTCAGCCACCAGTAACCCCAAAAGCAGAGATGAAGAAAGAGAGTTCAAGACCATTTTCAAAATCAAAATCTGCCAAGGAAAAATTACACCGTCGGCCAGAACAAATTCAGAGTGCATCAAAAATGTTCCCGCTGTCTGTCAGTTATGTCTCAATTCAGGGACGAGATGAAAATGAAACTGAAGAATCTACTGTTGATGTGAAAACACCAGAACTTGAGATTAATCATTTGAGACGAACTTTGTCTCGCACTAATACTGGTATTGAATCTTCATCTGGTGCTACCGTGTATGGGTTGAAATTGGAGCGTTCAAAAACTGTGCAGGTTGGAACAAAGGAGAGAAAACAAAAAATATCCTCAGCTAAATTGGATCAATCTAATTTGTTTAAAATGGAGAAATCCTCGCTTGTAAATTCTGAGGGAGGAAAGGTAGGAGGAATTGTAACGGATAAAACTAGTCCTCTTCATTACAACTATTCATCTGAAAAGGAGCCGAGCAAAGTCATCGAGCCAAGCAAAATGGCTGATTCTGGTAAATCTACCGATATTTCTGACTTACTAGTTGTGTCACACTCAGATAAACCCAAACATTACTCAGAACGTTCAAAAGCCATCATTCCATCAGATAGAGGGCGCTATGTTCCTAGAGAGAACAAACTTAGTCGAGAACTTGCATTGCCAAAACCCTCTCCACCTAGTCAGCAATATCAGGAGGGAAATGTTACAGTGCCAGATTCGCATTGGATGACACATATTCTACCTGGTTCTCGGAGAGATATATCCAGTTCCATAGATTCTTCAGATGTGCAATGGTTGTCAACTGTTAAAAGGTATTATCATTAGAAGGAATCAGTTTTTATTTTCACCCCAGATGTGTATGATCTATTTAATTTATTTTTATTATCCTTTAGACCATGACATTTGCATAACTACTATAATGCTTGTTTAGTTTCATACTGTACATGCTCTTCATTCTTTTCAGTTGCAAGCATTGTATTCAATGCAAAAGGAATTATATCGAGTCATATTCTGTATTGAAATGCAGTAAATTACAAAATATGAATCAGCTTTAGGAAAATTAGGAAGTTAACTACTATTTATTTAAATTGGATTCAAACTAAAATGTTTCGATGAACGTATCATAATTTACATGATACGAAAAACAATGAATACTGTGATGGTTCTAAAAGCTTGTACCCGTGTTATATATTAGTTGCCACCTCTGAGGATGTCAAAATAATAAATTAAAGGGTCAATCTTTAGATTTTTTGTCTTTCCATTTAATGATACACGGTGATGATTTCTCTTCAAATAATTTGTATTATAACACCGTTCAGTCAGAATGAGTTATCTGCCCTTTGGTAATCTCCTTTTTGGTGGTATATGAATAAGATGGCTGATTTTGTTCAATGTAAAATTGCATCTAAAAACAAACAACCAATATTCTACTGATCAATAAAGCAGTGAAATATTACATTGCTATTATGCTGATATTTGGAGTCTGCTAATATTTTATGACACAAAAGTAATTTCCATAACAAAATATGAATTGTTATTTGCTGCATTTATTCAACCAGCCATATGAGCATAGATCCGAACCTTGTATATTTTGTAAAACAAGTAGCTGTTGCTACATTATATTTACTCACAAACTAATATCATTGCCATGCTTTCAACATGACCGAATTACTGCTGCTACATTATATTGACTTGCAAGCTGAATCATCATATTTTAAACATGACCTAATTACTACAGCTGCTATATCACAAACTAATATCATCAGCATACTTTTAAAATAACCTAACTGCTGCTACATTAAATTTATTCACAAGTTGATATCATCATGTTTTGAACATAATCTAATGAATGCAGCTACAATATATTTTATTTACAAGCTAATATCATCAGCATACTTTTAAAATAACCTAACTGCTGCTACATTAAATTTATTCACAAGTTGATATCATATATATATTTTATTTACAAGCTAATATCACTGTCATACTTTCAAACAATAGCCTATAATACATCTGCGACATATTTACTTACAGACACATAATGTGGCCTTAGTTTCAAATAATTTAGGCCATCATTGCTGGCATATGTACTATACAAATGTAGACTGGTCCTCTGTATCTAAACATAGAATAATTACAAATGTAGACTGGTCCTCTGTATCTAAACATAGAATAATTACAAATGTACTGGTCCTCTGTTTGTATCTAAACATAGAATAATTACAAATGTAGACTGGTCCTCTGTTTGTATCTAAACATAGAATAATTACAAATTTACTGCTATATTTGATATTTCTTTAATGATCATTAACTATGCTTGATGATTAGCCCACCTCCATCCTCCATGTTTGTAACATTTTTTTAAAACTTTGTATCTAAGAAAGAATGATTCAAATAAACAACAACAACAACAATGAAAATACAAATTAATAATGTATAAATTATGCATATTAATAATGATCGACAAAATCACCAGATGACTGATTTTCTGGTAATTTTTGCCTGAACATAGACAAAAGTTCACACAGTAATTCATGCTTCATCTTTTTATATTTTCTTTGTAAAAATTGGAAAATAAATCACATAGACTGGTTTCTGGTTTAGAGCAGTACAGGAATCCCCCTTTTCAATGCCATTCATTATAATACAGTTCTTTTAATAAGGCAGCAAGGGTCATGTATTATATAACAATAAAATCATATGTATCATATTGCTGTTGTTATAGGGTTTAACGCCATTTTTCAGCACAAGATAGGCTATTCATGGCGGCCAGTAATAATGGTGGAGGACGAACCCAGGAAAACTTTGGAAAGAACCACCGACCCACAAGAAGCTACTGGCAAGCTTTCTCACATACCCGCATTGGCTGAATCCGAGACTTGAACCCACACAAACAGGTGAGATGGCAGTGATCCGTAACGGAGGGTGCTTTAGACCACTTGGCCACTTGGGGCCTCTATATTTATCATGGATTTCATTATAAGGTGATCTCATTATAAAAGGGTTTCATTAGAAGGTAGAATAATATTTTACTCATGTTGATAGTGTTATAATGAGAGAGTACTTTAATGTTACCTACTTGTATTTATCTCTTGTTGTCTCATATAAATATATCTTTTAAGTTTGTATGTTGAATTTAACAATTTTCATTTTAAGCAATATTTTCTTTTTAATTTTTTGTCACATTTTTATTATAACAATTAAACAGAATAACATTCATTATTTGGATTAACAATTTTATAAACAACTTTTGCATTGGACATGTAATAAATAGATACTTTGTAATAAATAGATACTTTGTAATAAATAGATACTTTGTAATAAATAGATACTTTGTAATAAATATATACTTTGTAATAAATAGAGTAATAAGTTAAAAGATTTAACCTTCTTCGGTATTAGATCCATACACTTTGATCTGTACACTTTGCTCCATTTGTTTTGATTTTAGTTTAGATTTTTACTCTTCTGGCTTTATTGACACATAAGTTTATGGTAAAGCCCTACATCTATCATATATCATCTATCATATGTCATGGATCACCTATCATCTGTTATCTGTCATCCATCATGTGTCATCTGTCATCTATCATCTGTCATCCATCACATATCATGTCATCCATCACCTGTCATCTGTCATCTATCATACATCATATATCTTCTGTCATTCATCTATTATCCATCATATATCATCCAACTTCATTTATCATATATCATCCATCATTTATTATCTATCATCCATTATATATATTACATCATTTATTATCTATCATCCATTATATATAATACATCATATATTATCTATCATCCATTATATATAATACATCATTTATCATCCATCATCTTTCATCCATTATTTACTGGGATCCCTGAGTGGCAGAGTAGTTTAAAATGCTCTCCGTTACGGATCACTACTGTTTCACCTCTGTCTGTGTGGGTTCGAGTCTCAGATTCAGTTAATGTGGGTATGTGAGAAAGCTTGCCAGCAGCTTATCAATGGTTGGTGATTCTTTCCAGAGGTTTTACCAGGTTCTTCCTCCACCGTTAATACTGGCCACCATGTATAGCTTATCTTGTGCTAAAAAATGCTGTAAAGCACCAATAGCATCTATTATTTATCATCTGTCATAAATTATCATTTATCATCACTCATCTATTCTCCATCATATATCATCCATCATTGGTCATCCTTCATCTTTCAACCATTATATAGCATCAGTCTACATTGCTGTGTGACGAAACTTATTTTCGACCTCTTCTCTAAACTGCCTAAGTCAATTTTACTCAAACTTGGTTGGAATGGTCTTTTTTGGGACATTGTTTATTGGCATTTGTTTATCAGGGGTGACCATTTTAGCAGTAATATGACATCAAGGGAAAAAAACTATTTTCAGCTTCTTTAAAAAAAAAACTATTTTCAGCTTCTGTAAAAAAAAAACTATTTTTGTTTTGATCAGACTTTGTGGGAATGTTTTTTGGCTTCCATATTAATGTTATGGCTTCCATAGCAACAATATTGGCAGCAATGTTTCTTGGGACATGCTTTATCAAATTATATTTGGGGTGGCTTGTCTAGTAACAATGACAGTTAACTGATTTTAAATATTAGTATATGCTGTATTAAAGGTTTGACTAAGATGGCTGACCTGTCAATGGTGTGGCTTCCTTAGCAACCGGGTAGAAAATATATTTTCAACTTCTCTAGAATTAATAAGTAGTTTTAGTTAAGCTTGTTACAAATTTTTGTTAGGATGTTCTCTGTGAAAATTATGTCTAGGTTATTTCTTCTAGCAGTGGTGTGGTTTCCATAGCAACCATAAAGAAGACCTGCACTTCACAGTTGAATTTAAGGTGGTCCACCTAAAAAGAGTTTCCTTAGCAACCTTGTGGAAAACCTGTTTTTGACTTTTCATTAGAACATCTGAGCCATTGATATTCTAGAAAAGTGAATCTCTCACAAAGGAGCCTCACTTTGAATATTAGGAGTCCTAACAACAATTAATTTGATTACGGTTATATGTACATTAAAAACAGATGTTTTAAACACAGTGAATGTAAGAATTCACAAACAAATTTCTTGCCAAATTAATAATAACTTTGTATGTACAATCTACAACAGAGGTTTTGTTGATCAATATGTTTCAGACAATAAAATAATCTGAACTACATTGCCTCTGTACCATCAATGATTAACCATAAATAACATTCAAATTTGAGGTATCATATATACATGTACTTGCTTACAAGTTGAGTCCTCCACCAGCTGCCATTATCTATCTTTGTAAATAGTTTGCTTTTGGTGGTAATAAAGAAAGAAGCCTATTGAATTCAGGGTTTTTAATAAGGTCAAAGGTCAAGGCCACTAAAAGGTTATAAATGGTTTCTGAATACTAACTATAAAAAAAAATTCTGCAAAGACTTGAACATGTAAGATCTCAAATGATTTAAGTGTCTTCCAAATTTAACAAATACAGTTTTCAGTTATTAAATATGGAAAAAAATGCTAAATATAGATTAACCTTGAAAAAAAAATATTTAAGGAGGGACCCTGGGTGGCTGAATGCTCATTACAGATCACTACCATCTTACCTCTGTCTGCATGGGTTCAAGTTTAGGGCCTGGCCAAAAGTGGGTACATAAGAAAGCTTGCCAGTAGATACCCTTTGGTCTATAGTTCTTTCTGGGTTTTCATGGGTTCTTGCTCCACCAATTATACTGGCTACCATGTATAGCCTATTGTGTATTGAAATGTGGTTTTAAACCACAAAAGAACAGAAGCAATTTATTGTCATCATGTATACACTCATTAGGATTTGAATAACTGTCTGCAGAAAACATCCTACTGACCTAGATTTCTTTTCCAACTTCTCCTGTATTTGACTATCAGGCAGATATTAGCCAAGCAAGCAATTTCATTTGACTATCAGGCAGATATCAGCCAGTCAAGCAATTTCATTTGACTATCAGGCAGATATTAGTCAGGCAAGCTATTTCATTTGACTATCAGGCAGATATTAGTCAGGCAAGCAATTTCATTTGACTATCAGGCAGATATTAGTCAGGCAAGCAATTTCATTTGACTATCAGGCAGATATCAGCAGGCAAGCAATTTCATTTGACTATCAGGCAGATATCAGCCAGGCAAGCAATTTCATTTGACTATCAGGCAGATATTAGTCAGGCAAGTAATAAGTAATTTCATTTGACTATCAGGCAGATATCAGCCAGTCAAGCAATTTCATTTGATTATCAAGCAGATATCAGCCAGGCAAGCAATTTCATTTGACTATCAGGCAGATATTAGTCAGGCAAGCAATTTCATTTGACTATCAGGCAGATATTAGTCAGGCAAGCAATTTCATTTGACTATCAGGCAGATATTAGTCAGGCAAGCAATTTCATTTGACTATCAGGCAGATATCAGCCAGGCAAGCAATTTCATTTGACTATCAGGCAGATATCAGCCAGGCAAGCAATTTCATTTGACTATCAGGCAGATATTAGTCAGGCAAGCAATTTCATTTGACTATCAGGCAGATATCAGCCAGTCAAGCAATTTCATTTGACTATCAGGCAGATATTAGTCAGGCAAGCAATTTCATTTTATTCTTAGTGTGCCATCACTTTGGTCTCTTGTTGGATAATATATCTTCATTATGGCTATGTAACTTGGAAAAGACTGAGTATGTTTCACAGGGACACCTTTAGTGGGCATTTTTTTATAAATGACTTTTTTATTTACGACTTTATTCTTTAAATTTCCCACCACAATTTGGAACCCATTTTTTTTAGCTGCCTTGAAAATTGACACAAAATGTTTCATTAAAATCAAATATTTGTGAAGTTTTCATTTCCATCATTCCATGAATAAAAAAAATATGATTCAGATTTCCAACAGTCCATGAAAACTATATAATTTATATTTCTAAAAGGTGTATGAAAAAAATGATTCCCATTTCCGACAGCAGTCCATGGAAATAAATATGATTCACATTTCTAACCATTTTTCATGTGGGTTTTTGTATGTCAAAATCTTTATATTATCTCATGATCTAATAAAATATTTGACATTTCTAATTAGTAATTAGTAATAAATTATTAGAAATTTCAAATTAGTAATTACTAATTAAATATTTCTGATTAGTAATTAGTAATAAACTATTAGAAATTTCAAATTAGTAATTACTAATAAAATATTTGATATTTCTAATTAGTAATTAGTAATAAACTATTAGAAATTTCAAATTAGTAATTACTAATAAAATATTTGACATTTCTAATTAGTAATTACTAATAAAATATTTGACATATATGATTAGTAATTACTAATAAAATATTTGATATTTCTGATTAGTAATTAGTAATAAACTGTTTGAAATTTCAAATTAGTAATTACTAATAAAATATTGACATTTCTGATTAGTAATTACTAATAAGATATTTGACATTTCTGATTAGTAATTACTAATAAAATATTTGATATTTCTGATTAGTAATTAGTATTAAACTGTTTGAAATTTCAAATTAGTAATTACTAATAAAAATTTTGACATTTCTAATAGTAAAAGGTTGATTAAATTGCTCAGTTTTGAGTTTACTAGTCACTGTTCATTTTCTCATCAGTAGGAGTAGGCAGTAGTACATGTAGTAACATTTAGTGCCACATCAGCACAACACTGGCTATATAATGGCAACCAAAGGTAAAGTTTTAAAAATGTACATGTAAAGAATTGCAGAAGAAACCACACTCTGTGAAGATAAAGCCATCCACAAGACCATACACATGAATGCAGAAGGTAAATGAAGATTAAAACATAGGAAAAAGTCAGTAGAATTTATAAAAAGATAAAAACATAGGTGAAATTCAGTAGAATTTATATTAAGAAAAAAACATAGGTGAAATTCAGCAAAATTTATATAAAGATAAAAACACTAGTAGAATTATGTTGATGGGACATAAAAAGCACAGGTAAAATATCTAAAATCCTTTAATATTGTCATTATGCAGCATGGACTAAAGTCTCATGGCATCAAAACTTGTCCTTTTGAGCTTGTGTTTGTTTCTGGTTTTTCTTAAACATTGTCCTGTGCATGGGGCTTTGCCAATTCATGTTTTGCTCCTAAATTTTACCTCAGCATAGATACAGTCTTCACAATGGATACAATTTTCTCCATTATGCAAGTTACTCCATGGATACAAATTTCTCCTACTGCTGGTCATACAGTACCTATAACCTTTTGAAATGTAATTAATATGGTAGATGTAATAATTATAGATGAAGCATGAAAGTAATAATCATGAATAAAGTAAGTAAAAATGATGCATGAAGTATGAAAGTAATAATCCTACATGAAATATTAAAGAAATAATAATACATGAAATATGAAAGTATTATTCATATGTGAAATACAAAATAAATAAATATACATGAAATGGGAAAGAAATAATCATATATGAAATATGAATGTAATAATCTAACATGAAATATGAAAGAAACAATCATGCATTAAGCATGAAAGAAATAATCATGCATGAAATATGAAAGAAATAATCATACATAAAATATGAAAAAAAATAATCATACATGAAATATGAAAGAAATAATCATACATGAAATATGAAAGAAATAATCATACATGAAATATGAAAGAAAATTTCATAGCTTTTTATCTCACAGAGAAGATTGTAAGATCATGTATAAAGTTTAAAAGAAACTGCAGATAATTGCTAGTTTTTATTAACTGGTCAAAAAAAATATCTAGTCATAAATTTCCTCTAATTATGTTATCCCTTCTGTAATATAAAAGTGGCCTAATAAACATGGTGACCTCTCCTGACACAATAATGATTGAAATATACAGTTTTGGTGCATTGTAAAGTGACGTTATGAAAATGTATTGCTACCGGGGGACCACAACATAGACTTGAAGCATAAATTTCAGTTGCATCACAATAACAGTTGTAAGCATTATAAACACTTCTTCATAAAGCCATTAGGGGCCCTGAGTGGCCGAGTGGTCTAAAGACCTGTCCGTTACGGATCACAGCCATCTCACCTCTATCTGCGTGGGTTCGATTCTAAGAATTGGCTAATGTAGTTATGTGAGAAAGCTTGTCAGTAGCTTCTCATGGGTCAGTGGTTCTTTCTGGGGGTACTGCCAGGTTCTTCCTCCACCAATAATACTGGCCGCCATATATAGCCTATTGTGTGCTGAAAAAATGGCATTAAACCCTACAACAACAAATCATAAGGCCATTTGTTATATAATTTCACAGTACCAATTATTATAAATTCCTCATCATAAACATGCTTCATAAAATCTCTTTTTACTTAATCTTTCAAAGTCACACATTTGCTTTGAGTTGTAAAAATTGTGTTGTAGTTGTGTTATAAATATTATCACAAACTCTTGTTCATGTGAATATTTTTTTAATAATTTGGTTGCATTTGAACACATATCATGCCAAGAAAATGGTGGCTGAGAGACTTTCCCAATGATATGATGATTTAGCAGAATAGGTTTCAAACTTATGATCCTTGGATTATGAGTGTAATGGTCATTGGATTATCAGTGTGATGATAATTTAATTATGAGTGTAATGATCATTGAATTATGAGTATAATGATCACTGGATTATGAGTATAATGATCATTCGATTATGAGTGTAATGATAATTGAATTTTGAGTGTAATGATCATTGGGTATGAGTATAATGATTCTTGGATTATGAGTTTAATGATCCTTGGATTATGAGTGTAATGATTATTGGATTATGAGTGTAATGATTATTGGATTATGAGTGTAATGATCATTGAATTATGAATGTAATTATCATTGGATTATGAATGTAATGATCATTGAGTTATGAGTGTAATGACCATTGGATTATGAGTGTAATGATCATTGAGTTATGAGTGTAATGACCATTGGATTATGAGTGTAATGATCATTGGATTATGAGTATAATGATCCTTGGATTATGAGTGTAATGATCCTTGGATTATGAGTGTAATGATCCTTGGAGTATGAGTTTATTGCTTTTACCAACTGAGCAGCTTGGGCTTTCTATCTGAATGGATAGTGACTAGAAACTAGTTGAATGAAAATAGTATGTTACTATGGAAATGGCTTGTGCTGCATAACGTTTATTCACTTGTACAATACCGTATTTTCACCATTAGATCAACTTTGTTTAATCCGTTTGACTTAACCTGCATGTATTTTTTAAAGTTTCAATTTTTAATCATTTGCATTTGATTTACAGAGCCTCGTCTGATGTCATGTCCAGTACACAACCTAACCACCTCACCCCCACCCACCCTTCTGATGTGAGCTCCTATTTTATTGAAACCTTGTCCCAACCTTTTGCACAAAGGGTTCAAACCTATTCCAATTCTCACAGGTAATTCTTCTAGGGGAGATAACTGCTGTAGATTTTTCATTTTTTTTTTAAAACAAAGTTATCTGGGAGAAATATTCAGTTACATTTTATACATGTACTGTAATTAAGAAATGAATTATGTCAACATGAAACACAAATGTGCGACAAAACTTTGTAAGGAGAAATGTGGGTTTGGAAGTTTATGACAATTTTCTGGATAAGAATACAAGTAAAATTGAACACTGTCATGTACCACAAAAATGTATGACTTTATTTCCCGCCTTGCATTATTTTCTCTATTTACAGTATAAATAATATATTTCATTTATTGTCATGATGCATTAATATTTTTTAATTATAAGAGTCATTTTAAAGCATGGGTTTCCTGGAACCATACGGTATATTGTAATAGATTTATTTTGTTTGTCAGAGAATTTCAAATAAGTATGCCCTTGTAATAGTTATCATATTAGCTGGGGATATTTTTAGTGAATAGTGCAGATATGCTTTTCTTTTTATTCATACCTGTTTTGGTACCAAGCAAATGGGTGCAGATGAAACTGGGCAACATAAAATAGCCAGGGCAACATAACATAACCAGTGGCTCTAATTTGGATTTTTTTTTAAACTGAAGACCTAACCACTTTGAGTTGTGGAATGAAACACATTAAATCAGACATTCCAACATACTGCAAAAATTTTTTCTGTTGGTTGTGGATTTAGGGAAAAAGAAATTCTACAATTTTTTTTTCTTTATATTGATACTAAATATTTCCTAATTAATGGGCAATAACAATATGATCGCATTTTATGACACAACAGTGCACACATAATGCCCTGAATTATTGTGAAGGAAATAAAATGTCTTGTTATTGTGTCTCCTATATATTTAACACTGAGATTTTTTCAGACAAGTTGTGTACTCCAAGTTTTAATATCGTAAATTACACCTTTGTGCATTATTAAATTAAAAGTATTTTTCTTATCGTTAAAGATTACTAAACTTAATTATAATCATTTATTTATGTCTTTTATATTTTACTAGAATTTTATTTTACTTTTACATTTTATTTTCATCAAAGTTTCATATCTTTTCCTCAAGTCCAGTTCTTACATTTTAAACTACTGTAGTATTTCTTATAAATTTTCATTTCAATCAGATACTTTATAGTTATGCCTTAATCATAAATATAAGAAAAATCAAACTTGTATTTGTTTTATATGTTAGTTTTTATTGACATTTATTAGAATTAATTTAATTGGGGCTCTTTAGCTGGCTAAATTACAAGTAACCATAAAATACCAACTAACCTACCATGTGTTCTGTAATGTTTCATAATTATGTCTCATTTTTATTTTCAAATATAAAATAATTTTAGCAACAATTATCATTTATAATTATTGGCTCATTAATAAATAAAAATAGTGCAAATTATGTGTGAGAAATAAAGTTTTCTTTTGGAAAACAGCAAAGTAAACAAAATTAGTGTAATTTATTTGAATTGCTGGTATGCAAATACACTTTGAGATCAAAGTACTACCTTATTTCTCCCATGATAAGAAAAGAGGACCAGTCTAATAAATTATACAAATTTAGGGGGTCTCTTCATTATCAGACAGATATTCTTAGTAAATATTTTGCCAATTTTTTCTTTAAAGTTCGGGGTAGGTGGGTTCGGTTGTAGATAAATATAGTTAAATTACATCTGATAGTCGAGTACTTAATGTACTTAATGTCAAAATTGAAAATAATCGTAATGTGTCAATATTACGTCTCAGGTCCATTGTCTATTGACAGAAAAACCAAATTACCTGCTATACATGAATCTCAAGATTGTGGGAGGAGGTAGGTGGAGGTTTACAGGGTCACATGATGATGATCATGTGACCCTCTTGGCTTGTTGGCTGCTAAATAGTACTGCAATAAAACACTGCAATAAACAGAAGCAATATGCTGATGTATTTACATTCTCAAAATTTGTGAATAACCATAATATATCATTTTTAAGTCTTCAGTCCATTGTCTTTGACAGAGAAGACAAATTACCTGTGGTTCATGAATTTCATGATGGTAGGAAGAGGTAGGTGGAGGTCTGCAGTCACATGATCATCATATGACCTCATGGCTTGTTTGCTGCTAAATAGCATAGCAATAAACAGATATTTGATGCAAATTTCTAACACTGTTACACCATTCTTGCTATGAATTAAAGTTCTATTAATTAGCAAAGTTTTTAAGCTTTCACTGATGTGCATTTAACAATTGCTTTCATTAGTCAGTGCTGTTCTATTAAATGTACCATAGAAAGTTCGGTCCATATCATTCAGATGAATTCAAATCATGCATGCATGCCTGAATGTAGATTTGATATACCAAATACAGTACTGATTTTTTAAAATATGATTTTGCTGAATTGAAATAAATTGTGTTGCTAAGCATATTACATTCATGTTGTCTGTCCATATGTCTGTAAGTCTATGTCCATCACAGAAATGATAAAAAAATTTACGCTTTTTATCATGGTCATAAGCAGATGTCCAGATTAGATTTCAAGCCATTATGATACCATATATATTTACTCGTAATTCAAGTCCAACTGAAAACTCAGATCTGCTGTTAAATAATGATCTGGTAGATACAGGTCTATGCAGTTTGTTAGGAAAAATCAGTAGAACAAGCACAATGGTTCCTGACATGTCAACTCATTATAGGATCAATTTTGTTTACACTTGGACATGACTTTCATGTGATATACAGTACTTTGAAAAAAAAAAAATTCCCACATTTCTAGAGTTTTGTATTTTAACAAATTGGAAACATTTATTCTTATTTTTAGCAAAATCATACAAAAATACAAAAATAACGTGAAGTAGACAAATGAAATTTGGTATGGATGTTTATATAAAGAGATGCCATTTGTTATGCTATTGTAGCAATTCTAATATAAATTAATTGTTTTTAATTTTTTTGGTTTGTTGGGCTTGGGAGTTTTTTGGTCTGCAGTGTCAGCAGATTTTCCAAACATAAATCTAGCTTAGATTCTTTTTCTTTAAAATTTGTTCCATTTTAATTTTGCATTACCACAGAAACTTTTTACCGTCTATACTCACATTTAAGTCCCATCCATCTGCTACTAAGATAGACCCAGATCTGCTAGTTCATTAGATGATGGCACATTAAGGTCTATGTTTTTTATTCTACTGATTACTCCAAACAAATTGCATAGACCTAGATAATCAGGCACATTATGTGTTGGAAGATCTGGTTCTGTGTATCTTGCAGTTTGACCCGACTGATAAGCAAGTTAGGACAGTACAAATAATCTTAATGAAGAAATCATTGAAGAGTTTTATTAACAGTAATCACCTGTGTCACAGGAGTTTGACATTTCATCCGTAAAAAGTGAGAAAGTTAAGAAAAAATGAAATACCAGTATTTATTTTTTAAAAATTTCAGGTTGATCCTGGTATTTCTTTTTTTTTCTTCCCTTAAATTTTCATTCCTTATTCATGGACATAATTTCAGACTTATGTGATAGTAGCTTCTCATTGTCTTTACATTCATTTTGACGGAAAATAATTGTTTTCTTTGATGTCAAATTAAATACATTAAAGATTATTTAAAACAACATTACCCGAGATCATTGTCTAATTGAAGCTTTTACATTAGTCACTGTTTTATATCTTTCTTCATTTTGTAATAAAATTTTATTTTTAATAATTAACTAATTATATCAAATATTAATTAGAAAAAATACTTGGTTACAAAATTATTTAATGATATAACCATTCAGTGGCAATCGTGAAGTATTCTTGTTGTTGTTGATGATGATGTGATGATGATGATGATGATGATGATGATTATTATTATTATTATTATTATTATTATTATTATTATCATTATTATTTATTTAGATAGAATTGGTGTTTCATGCTGTGGCTAGCTGTAAAAATTCCATGAGAATCGTGTTTCAGTTTATTTCAAAATAATACTCAATACATTGAGAAAAATAAACTTTGAATGAATGGATTTAAAAACATAAGTGTTGACTTAAGTGAAAAAAGAACTGCCCAGTATTTCTTGTCCAAATATTGTTATATTTTCACAACTTTCATGTAATTGGCCGAAATATTTTTTAATTTGAATTTAGATTGGTAAATTTTAGCATAATCATTGTACATGTATAACAGCAGCAGCAGCAGCAATAACAACAACTGTTACAGTCATTATCATTTCAGTTATTATCGAAATAATTAAAATGACAATGAGGAGGAAATTTAATTCATGGCAGTAAAAGATCCAATAATTTTGATCTAAAAGAATTAGATATAAAATATAAAAAATATCCTAATTAATAGAAATTTCACAGACTGAGAAACACTTTTAATCAGTTGATTTTTGTGTGTATGCAAATAGTGTCATTGGGTTAGAAATTTGCTTAGAAGTTTATCATTACTTGTTTTTAATCCCATATCTTTAAATTAAAACAAAGAAAGGAAGAAAAAAAATATGCAAGCCATCATTCACTTTACATATATTTGTTGCTAAAGATTTTACAGACATATTTTATCCCAGGAAGGTGTTTTTTGGCAAAAAATCTTTTTTTATATAATGAAAAATAACTAAAAGATACAAAGTTGTATTAAATGAGTGATAAGAAATTGCATGGACCGAATTTTCTTGTGGTGCTGCTAACAGATGTAGGGGATGAAACTGTTCAGTCCCCTATTGCTTTTATTGTTTTACTGACTAAGACAATTTTGTTTATATTGTCTGTATTTTTTTGGGTGGGGTGGGGGTATTATTATACATGTATTTACTTTTTGCTGACAGGGTATAGGTCTCTACTTTCTTGGTTGGTAGTTCTTCAAATTTTCTGGAACTTCTGATGATTCTTACATTGTATTAATAAAATTATAGTTAACAGTGTGTAGTGAAGAAAATAAAGTTTCCAATTATTGTCACCAAATCAAGTCCACAAAGGTACATATAGGAATGAGTAAAAAAAATCTCAAAGATTTGGCTGCAAAGTGATGTTTTCATAAAACAAGTAATTTTATATTTTCAAATTTCGTGATGTCATAAGCTTGAAACAGTCTCATAGTGCCCTTCGTAATGTTCATTAATGTTTAATTGAATTTAAATCATCATGGCTTTATGAATCCTGTAAAATATTAAGTTCTCATAATTACAAATACTTAAAAATATAATAATGAATCTCAAGAAATAAATAGAACTATATTTTAGCCATTTTTCACAAATATTAAAACCAGGCACATGAATACATAAGTAGATCCTTTCTTATGGTATCAGCTACTAATTTCCATCATCACATGATATGATGTTAATCAGTTGAAATGCTTGTTACAAATGCTTGGTAAACATTTGTAATTATTCTTATATTTGTAATTATTCTTATATTTGTAATTATTCTTATATTTGTAATTATTCTTATATTTGTAATTATTCTTGTATCAAGAAAAGTGTCAAGAAAACACAATTGAGGCTAATGACTCCATTTTCAGTCCCATGCCTTTGCATTAGTTTAAATGATTTGAATGTTTTATGAGTAAGAAGAAACAAGATTGCAATTTTTTTTTGGCAACATACTCCAAATCAACCAATCAGAGCTATGTCTTTCATTGTCTGTATCAATCGCCCAATGTCCCATCTTTCTTTATATACCCCATGTTATAGTATGGTGTTCATTTAGTTTTCAGATGATCGTTTCAGTTCTAGAGAAAATATTTAAATGTAACTTGATTCATGTAATTTCCTTAGCCCAAGACAAAACCTATTGATTTTGAGGTTAGGAGATCCTAGATCAAGGTCACTGATGCTAAAACTTTTGCATTTTATTTTGATTTTCTGGACAGTAATTTAATTTGTCTAACTGATTTCAAGGAAATTAGGTACATATGTTTCCTTTTGCCCAAAATGCAAAACCTGTGCTTATTTCAGACTTGGTAGCGTGAAGCACTGCCATGGGAAGGGTTGGACAACTAGGACAAAATTCTGGGGCCCAGTCCCACAGTGGTCAGGGAGCCCACTGCCAAAGAGAATAATTTTTTTTTAATTCATAGGAGCCTATTCTAGAACTTTTCCTAGAGCCGTCAAATCTTGTCCGCTGTCCTAGACTGAAGGTCAAGGTCATAGTTTTAGAGCTAAATATAATTCATCCACTCTGCTCATGCGTTCTTATGTTGTCAGGTGTCATGTGCCATAAATTGAAAAGAATGCAGTCTGTATGCTTGAATACTGTACACATTGAAAAGAATGCAGTCTGTATGCTTGAACATTGTACACATTGCAAAGGATGCATACTGTAAACATGAGGATTGTACACATTGAAAAGAATGCAGTCTGTATGCTGGAAGATTGTACACATTGAAAAGGATGCAGACTGTAAACATGAGGATTGTAGACATTGAAAATAATGTAGTCTGTATGCTTGAAGATTGTACACAATCATTCAAATACAGTCTGTATGCTTGAAGATTGTACACAGTCATACAAATACAGTCTGTATGCTTACAGATACTACACATTGAAAAGAATGCGGTCTGTATACTTGATGATTGTTCACAGTCATACAAATACAGTCTGTATGCTTGAAGATTGTACACAGTCATACAAATACAGTCTGTATGCTTACAGATACTACACATTGAAAAGAATGCAGTCTGTATACTTGATGATTGTACACATTGAAAAGAATGCAGAGAGAGGAAGGGTTGACTGGACTAGATTGTTTAGAGACAGAAGATGGGTTGACTAGACTAGATTGTTTATTGACAGAGGATGGGTTGACTGAACTAGACTGTTCATAGATAAAAAAAGATGGGTTGATTAGACTAGATTGTTTATTGACAGAGGATGGGTTGACTGAATATTGTTCATATATAAAAGATGGGTTGATTAGACTAGATTGTTTATTGACAGAGGATGGGTTGACTGAATATTGTTCATATATAAAAGATGGGTTGATTAAACTAGATTGTTTATTGACAGAGGATGGGTCGACTGAATATTGTTCATATATAAAAGATGGGTTGATTAGACTAGATTGTTTATTGACAGAGGATGGCTTGACTGAACTAGATTGTTTATTGACAGATGATGGCTTGACTGAACTAGATTGTTCATACAGTTCATAGACAGAGGATGTTAGTTAGCATTGGTTCCTATCCTGGGGAAAATACTATTATTATTGTGAATTAGTTAATTTCACCTGTGACATTTTTAGACCCAGAACAATTGATACATTATGTGCTGACACATCTTGGTCAATGTTGTTTACATAAAATCAGATGAAGATTCAACAGCTTGGACCAAGATATGTCCATACATTATGTACTTATATGGGTTCACCCTTTTCCATGCTGAATGTGTCTTGACAAAAGCAAAAAAAATTAATTTGATTGCACAGTGTTCTCTCACTATTAGGTACATCAGTATAACATAGTCCTTTTTATAAGTTAGGCATTGCCATGGATTCCAATGTATTATGTAAAATTAATATGTATAATATACCCCATTACAAAGTACATCAGAATAACACAGTCTCATTTATAAGGCAGCATTGCCATGTATTCCATTGTATAATATGTATAATTTAACCTATTATAATGCATCTCAGTATAACACAAACCCTTTTATAAGGTGGGTATGGTCTTGGATTCTTTTATATAATATAATTGGTATACATTTTTTCTACCCCAGTATAAGGCAACCGTAAACTGCATTATAGTGAGAAATCACTGTTCTAATTGTAATGTACCCTATTATAAGGTAGTCTCATATATTACAGTACATTTATATTGCTCCCATGGATATTGTAATAATGAGAAATCACTGTATATGCTTGCTTGGTCAGCTAGACTTGCTTACTCTGTTAACATGTGAAGTTAATTATGCTATTAAAATAATCATGGTCATGTCATCAGTATTAACAAATGCATGCCCTACTTAAGAGAGAAAATGATATGATTTTCTCAATAATCATTCTTTTACACATGCATGCCCTACTTAAGAGAGAAAATGATATGATTTTCTCAATAATCTTTTTTTTTTACAAATGTATGCCCTACTTAAGAGAGAAAATGATATGATTTTCTCAATAATCTTTTTTTTTTACAAATGCATGCCCTACTTAAGAGAGAAAATGATATCATTCTTTTACAAATGCATGCCCTACTTAAGAGAGAAAATGATATGATTTTCTCAATAATCTTTTTTTTTTACAAATGTATGCCCTACTTAAGAGAGAAAATGATATGATTTTCTCAATAATCTTTTTTTTTTACAAATGCATGCCCTACTTAAGAGAGAAAATGATATGATTTTCTCAATAATCATTCTTTTACAAATGCATGCCCTACTTAAGAGAGAAAATGATATGATTTTCTCAATAATCTTTTTTTCATCCTATATTTACCAATATTCATTTCATAATGATATTAAGCCCAGTGATTTTGATTACTGCTTGACATGAAGGCATTTATATTTTTAATTGCATTGTTGCCATCTGTCTAGTAGTTTTGCCATCAATCTTGTATTGTTACCATCTTTCTAGTGCTAATTCCATTTGTCTAACATTTTTACCATTTATCTAGTGCTAATTCCATTTATCTAACATTTTTACCATTTATCTAGTGCTAATTCCATTTGTCTAACATTTTTACCATTTATCTAGTGCTAATTCCATTTATCTAACATTTTTACCATTTATCTAGTGCTAATTCCATTTATCTAACCTTTTTACCATTTATTTAGTATTGTTGCCATTTATATAGTGCTGATCAATGTTCCCTCTAAGCGAATGGTAGATGTGCGCACAGTGCTCACTGCATTGTGCAAGCATTACAGAGACAAGCAAAATTTAACATTGGATTGACAATTCATTTGTGTGCAGCTTTGAGGGAATGTTGGTGCTGATTCCATTTATGTAGCATTGTTGCCATTTATCTAGCATTGTTGCCATTTATCTAGCATTGTTGCCATTTATCTAGCATTGTTGCCATTTATCTAGTATTGTTGCCATTTTTCTAGGGCTGATTCCATTTATCTAGCTCTGTTAACAAAGATATATATATATATGTAGCATAGTTGTAATTTATCTAGTCAAGTTGCCATTTATCTGGTATTGTTGCCATCTTAGCTGCCCCACACATATGTTGTATTATGAATTCTTGTACCAGATTTGATGCAATACATGCATATGCTTCAACAACCTCTCACCTGTCCATTGGGTCAAGACTCATCTAAAATATCTATTACTAGGTGCACATATCGCAATTTCAGCATGCCTCATTTAAGGGTAATGGCTGCCTTGAAAATATTATCATTTTCTTTTACTTGAGTGCTTGCTGTGTCATGCCTGTTGTCACAGTAGCACTTACCATTTTGGGTGAAATTGGTCTAAGATGATTTTACATGTAATTTAGTAACTGCAATGTCACTCTCAAAGTGTAGAGCTTCCATAAAATGGCATTACTGGTGTGTGCTTTTCATCATGAGTTTTAACCATTTGAAATTAACCCAAATAATTTTTAAAGCACAAAGTACATGTATTACATCAAATACGTTGCTTTTATTGGTATTAGTTTACATTTTTGGTTGGAAAAAAAAACGTTTTGTGCATTCTTAAAATTATGGACTGGAGGAGAAATCTTATTGTTTCCAGGATACTGTGTATGCTAGCATATAAGTCAAGTTTAAAAATAAACAACATAGATCATGACCTGTCATGGCATAATTAACCAGCAGATCAGGGCCTGTTGTGCTTTTATGCCACTGATTAATACTAACAATCTACATAGACCCAGATCTGCCAGTGCATTATGTGACAGCAGATCTGGGTCTGTGCAGTTTATATTTTATAAGCAAGTATTTACAGCAATTGTTTGTTATGTACTATATTGAAATCCTTACTTTGAAGGAACAAGGAAATCTATTAAAATTGGCATGTCATGCAGAATAGTGAATTCACAGTGTATATCATGCAGAGTAGTGAATTCACACTGTATATCATGCAAAATAGTGAATGCGCAGTGTATATCATGCAGAATAGTGAACTCACAGTGTATATCATGCAGAGTAGTGAACTCACAGTGTATATCATGCAGAATAGTGAATTCACAGTGTATATCATGCAGAATAGTGAATTCACACTGTATATCATGCAAAATAGTGAATGTGCAGTGTATATCATGCAGAATGGTGAACTCAGTGTATATCATACAGAATAGTGAATTCACAGTGTATATCATGCAGAATAGTGAATTCACAGTGTATATCATGCAGAGTAGTGAACTCACAGTGTATATCATGCAGAATAGTGAATTCACAGTGTATATCATGCAGAATAGTGAATTCACAGTGTATATCATGCAGAATAGTGAATTCACAGTGTATATCATGCAGAGTAGTGTATTCACAGTGTATATCATGCAACATAGTGAATTCACAGTGTATATCATGCAAAATAATGAATGTACAGTATATATCATGCAGAATAGTGAGTTTAGTGTATATCCTTGTAGTGAGATGGTCTTATATGTAATATGTAGAGTAAACACTCATTATAATGCTATCCATGGGAGACACATTATACTGCCTAGCAGCAAGACAGTCTTATATGTAATATGTAATCACTCTTTATAATGCTATCCATGGGAGACAGAGTGTACTGCCTTATAGTGAGAATGCCTTATGTGCAATATGAAGAGTTTTCCCTCATTATAATGATGTCCATTGGAGACACTCTACTCTCTCATTATAATGTTGTCCATTGAGAAACAGCATATTCCTGCATTATAATGTTATCCATTGAGACATGCAGCATACTCTCTCATAATGTTGTCCATTAATACACACAACCTACTTCCTTGCTATAATGTTGTCTATTGAAATGCACAACATACTCCCTCATTATAATGTTGTCTCTAAAACACACTAATACTCCCTCATTATAATGTTGTTAATCGAGACATACATCATACACTCTTGTTATAATCTTGTCCATTGAGACACACAGCATAGTCCCTCATATTGTTGTCCATTGAGAGATAGCTATTTCCCTCATTGTAATGAGGGAATAGGCATTAGCAAGATTGCCTTATATGAAATATGTAGAGTGTACCCTCATTATAATGTTGTCCATGGGAGACATATAGTATACTGCATTATAGCCAGGCTCTCTTATAATGAAGTAGATAATACAAATGATTGTACTATTATTGAATTAAGTGGGGTTTACATTCATATGTGCCATAGGTCAAGAACTGTGTTGTTACAAAGGGTTTTATATAATAGTGTGAGAGCACTGCACTAATCAGTAATAGGGAAAAATTAGAGAAACAAAGAGAAAATGGTAAAATTACAATAACTTTTAATTGTTTTATAACTTTTTATTATAATATTTTATCTTGGAATAAAAACCACGATGCTGCCATGTATTATATAGACATTAAAATTTTGACCTACTGGTAATTTCAGACCATCGGTGAGAAAATCCCTTGAAAAGTTACCCAAGTCCTCAACGAATCACAAGCAGCCACTTCAGACCTTACAAGTAGGCCAGACATTGAATTTTGACTCCACCACCCTTGGTGACAAATCTGTGACGGCAAAAATGAGCAACAAGTTCATTCCGATGCAGCTTCGTACACAGCCATCAAATCTTGGAATAGGCCAACTTCAGAGGATGAACACCACCATTCTTCAGGATATGCCCGGTAAGGGTAACATATCCTAGTTCTTTACCTGTGTATATTGTGCACTCAATCTAGCTGCTTAGATATGAATCAGCCATCTCATTCATTCAGAACACCTTGGGGTTCTTCTGCAAAAAGAATAACATCTCAGTCTAACTACTTTTATATTGGATAGGTTGCAGACTGTTTATTTGGATCCATGCAGACTGGATCCCAATGTATATAATGAAGATATTTTGTCATCTGCATTTATCTGGAGAACAGTTCTAATTTGATATGTCATCAATGCTTGGATTTCTAATATCAAGCAGCAGGCTTTAAGCTTTGTTGTCATAGACTAGGTGATCTTATAGGATGTGTTGTCGGTCATTCATCCATCCACAAATACAAGTTTGTTATTGCAGCTCCTTCTGAACTACTTAAAGTATTGGCATGAAACTTTACAAATGATTCATCCCAAGGTCTAGTTGTCCTAAATGAAAATGGTGCTGCTCAGACATCCAATATGGCCACCACAGCAGCCATCTTAAAAATATTGCTTCTCCTCCTGAATGGATGCTCATATCAGCATGGGGTTTTCACTAGAAGACTTCTTATGATGTCAGTTGTTCCTAAATGATTTGATATCTAGTATGGCCACCATGACAGCCATCTTGAAAATTTTGTTATTGCTACTCCACCTGAATGGAAAGTCATGCCAATATTTTTCAGCCAGTGTGGGTATGTAAGAAAGCATGCCAGTATCTTCTCGTGGATCGTGATTCTTTACTTAGGTTTTCCCGGGTTCTTCCTCCACCATTAAAACTGGCCGCCATGTATAGCCTATCTTGTGCTGAAAAATGGCATTAAACCCTATAACAACAACAACAACATACCAATATTTAGTATTTACCCAGAAGAGTTCTTAAGAATTTAAGCTGGTACTTAATGAAAATGGTTCTGCCTACACATCCATATGAGTGGTTAGAGTGTCTGCATAGGATATTAGAGATCTTATTTTTGAATCCCAGCCAAGGCATAAGAAAGACTGATAAAAATGGTACTAGCAGCTGCCTCACTGGATTTTCACCATTAAGAGGTTAGTATTTGGAATGGTTATTCTGCTGTCAGGATAATGTGATTGGTTGGGACATGATGATCACATGTCTACAACAGTGCTATAAACTACACTAGATACACTATAAACTACACTAGATACACTATAAACTACACTAGATACACTATAAACTACACTAGATACACTATAAACTACACTAGATACACTATAATCTACACTAGATACACTATAAACTACACTAGATACACTATAAACTACACTAGATACACTATATAAACTACACTAGATACAGTATATAAACTACACTAGATACACTATAAACTACA
Source organism: Unio delphinus (assembly GCA_029339505.1). Classification (NCBI taxonomy): domain Eukaryota; kingdom Metazoa; phylum Mollusca; class Bivalvia; order Unionida; family Unionidae; genus Unio; species Unio delphinus. The sequence continues at coordinate 3,614,865 of JAQISU010000145.1, forward strand.
CTAGATACACTATAAACTACACTAGATACACTATATAGACTACACTAGATACACTATATAAACTACACTAGATACACTATAAACTACACTAGATACACTATAAACTAAACTAGATACACTATATAAACTACACTAGATACACTATATAAACTACACTAGATACACTATAAACTACACTAGATACACTATATAAACTACACTAGATACACTATAAACTACACTAGATACACTATAAACTACACTAGATACACTATAAACTACACTAGATACACTATAAACTACACTAGATACACTATAAACTACACTAGATAAACTATATAAACTACACTAGATACACTATATAAACTACACTAGATACACTATAAACTACACTAGATACACTATAAACTACACTAGATACACTATAAACTACACTAGATACACTATAAACTACACTAGATAAGCTATATAAACTACACTAGATACACTATAAACTACACTAGATACACTATATAAACTACACTAGATACACTATATAAACTACACTAGATACACTATATAAACTACACTAGATACACTATAAACTACACTAGATACACTATAAACTACACTAGATACACTATATAAACTACACTAGACACACTATATAAACTACACTAGATACACTATAAACTACACTAGACACACTATATAAACTACACTAGATACACTATAAACTACACTAGATACACTATATAAACTACACTAGATACACTATAAACTACACTAGATACACTATATAAACTACACTAGATACACTATAAACTACACTAGATACACTATAAACTACACTAGATACACTATATAAACTACACTAGATACACTATATAAACTACACTAGATACACTATATAAACTACACTAGATACACTATAAACTACACTAGATACACTATAAACTACACTAGATACACTATATAAACTACACTAGATACACTATAAACTACACTAGATACACTATAAACTACACTAGATACACTATAAACTACACTAGATACACTATAAACTACACTAGATACACTATATAAACTACACTAGATACACTATAAACCACACTAGATACACTATAAACTACACTAGATACACTATAAACTACACTAGATACACTATAAACTACACTAGATAAACTATATAAACTACACTAGATACACTATAAACTACACTAGATACACTATAAACTACACTAGATACACTATATAAACTACACTAGATACACTATAAACTACACTAGATACACTATAAACTACACTAGATACACTATATAAACTACACTAGATACACTATATAAACTACACTAGACACACTATAAACTACACTAGACAGACTATATAAACTACACTAGACACACTATATAAACTACACTAGATACACTATAAACTACACTAGATACACTATATAAACTACACTAGATACACTATAAACTACACTAGATACACTATATAAACTACACTAGATACACTATAAACTACACTAGATACACTATAAACTACACTAGATACACTATATAAACTACACTAGATACACTGTATAAACTACACTAGATACACTATATAAACTACACTAGATACACTATAAACTACACTAGATACACTATATAAACTACACTAGACACACTATATAAACTACACTAGATACACTATAAACTACACTAGATACACCATATAAACTACACTAGATACACTATAAACTACACTAGATACACTATATAAACTACACTAGATACACTATAAACTACACTAGATACACTATAAACTACACTAGATACACTATATAAACTACACTAGATACACTATATAAACTACACTAGATACACTATAAACTACACTAGATACACTATAAACTACACTAGATACACTATAAACTACACTAGATACACTATAAACTACACTAGATACACTATAAACTACACTAGATACACTATAAACTACACTAGATACACTATATAAACTACACTAGATACACTATAAACTACACTAGATACACTATAAACTACACTAGATACACTATAAACTACACTAGATACACTATATAAACTACACTAGATACACTATAAACTACACTAGATACACTATATAAACTACACTAGATACACTATATAAACTACACTAGACACACTATATAAACTACACTAGATACACTATAAACTACACTAGACACACTATATAAACTACACTAGATACACTATAAACTACACTAGATACACTCTATAAACTACACTAGATACACTATAAACTACACTAGATACACTATATAAACTACACTAGATACACTATATAAACTACACTAGATACACTATAAACTACACTAGATACACTATATTAACTACACTAGATACACTATAAACTACACTAGATACACTATAAACTACACTAGATACACTATATAAACTACACTAGATACACTATATAAACTACACTAGATACACTATATAAACTACACTAGATACACTATAAACTACACTAGATACACTATATAAACTACACTAGACACACTATATAAACTACACTAGATACACTATAAACTACACTAGATACACTATAAACTACACTAGATACACTATAAACTACACTAGATACACTATAAACTACACTAGATACACTATATAAACTACACTAGATACACTATAAACTACACTAGATACACTATAAACTACACTAGATACACTATATAAACTACACTAGATACACTATAAACTACACTAGATACACTATAAACTACACTAGATACACTATATAAACTACACTAGATACACTATATAAACTACACTAGATACACTATAAACTACACTAGATACACTATAAACTACACTAGATACACTATAAACTACACTAGATACACTATAAACTACACTAGATACACTATATAAACTACTCTAGATACACTATAAACTACACTAGATACACTATATAAACTACACTAGATACAGTATATAAACTACACTAGATACACTATAAACTACACTAGATACACTATATAAACTACACTAGATACAGTATATAAACTACACTAGATACACTATAAACTACACTAGATACACTATAAACTACACTAGATACACTATATAAACTACACTAGATACACTATATAAACTACACTAGATACACTATATAAACTACACTAGATACACTATAAACTACACTAGATACACTATATAAACTACACTAACTATATAAACTACACTAGATACACTATATAAACTACACTAGATACACTATATAAACTACACTAGATACACTATATAAACTACACTAGATACACTATATAAACTACACTAGATACACTATAAACTACACTAGATACACTATATAAACTACACTAGATACACTATATAAACTACACTAGATACACTATATAAACTACACTAGATACACTATATAAACTACACTAGATACACTATAAACTACACTAGATACACTATAAACTACACTAGATACACTATATAAACTACACTAGATACACTATATAAACTACACTAGATACACTATAAACTACACTAGATACACTATATAAACTACACTAGATACACTATATAAACTACACTAGATACACTATATAAACTACACTAGATACACTATAAACTACACTAGATACACTATATAAACTACACTAGATACACTATAAACTACACTAGATACACTATATAAACTACACTAGATACACTATAAACTACACTAGATACACTATATAAACTACACTAGATACACTATAAACTACACTAGATACACTATAAACTACACTAGATACACTATATAAACTACACTAGATACACTATATAAACTACACTAGATACACTATATAAACTACACTAGATACACTATATAAACTACACTAGATACACTATAAACTACACTAGATACACTATAAACTACACTAGATACACTATATAAACTACACTAGATACACTATATAAACTACACTAGATACAGTATAAACTACACTAGATACACTATAAACTACACTAGATACAGTATAAACTATTGCATTGCAGACATCACTGCATTATGATTCAAATTGTTAAAGCAAAAGCAAAATAAAAACTACGCTCCTAAAGAAAATTGTAATGATCTGATATCCAAAATACCATATTTACTGCAAGATATATATATATATATATATATATATATATATATATATATATATATATATATATTGCAGTTGTTTGTAACTGTCTTCCTCTGGTACCATGTATGTTTAAATGGAACAGCTCAAGTTTCAATTCAGTTATAGCTTTTGCTACAACTGTTCTAGCTTTTGATTTTCAGTAGAAAACAGTGTTCAGTTCCGACGCCTTGAAGCATTGACCCGCAGTCAGACTCAGGTCGATATGCGGCAGACCAGTCAACACACAGTTCCATCTAATGATAGCATGCATGGGGCAGGTCGCATTGAGCATAGCATCATGGGATTGCCTAGTTCAAAGAGCACACACAAAAACAGGTATTGTAATGCATTATTTGTCCTCTTATCAAATCCATTTTATTATAATTTTATTGATCAAATAATTATATAACTGCCATGAAATATAAGTGTAGCAATTTGTTGTACAGTGAAAAGTAAAATCACATAACTACCTGTATAATGAAATAAAAGTTTAGTAGAATGTAGTTAAGTGAAACTGAAGTATAATGACATAAGCGTAATGAAATAAAAGTGTAGTAGAGTGTAGTTTAGTGAAATGGAAGTGTAACGCAGCAGAAGTGATGAATAATGTTTTAAGAATCCACATAATTTTGTTGAAAAAACTTCATATTGTTCATTTTTAAAGCAAACATTACCATTTTTGTGGTTTTTCAAATTGAGAACCAAAACGGTCTTTCATTTATGTTGAAGATACATACATTATACATTGGAATAAGTTCTTATTTCCAATTTGAAGTGCCTATTAACAAAACACCAGAAATTTAAAAATTTGATTAAATCCTGACTTTTTGTTTAGGCTGTTTTTAAAACTTTAAATAGAACCATTCCAAAGTGTTTTTTTTTGTGTTATGATAAACCATTAACAGTACATTATATTAACACCATATGACAACAAATATTATTTATTTCAATTTATGTAAAATTCTCTTCAATTGCTCAGATACTTGACCTGTTGGATCCAAAATCAGTGTCTTCTTTGTCTTCAATTGTAGCCATATACAAAAGTTGGTTAATATAACGATACAGAAATTAAGTGAATTTGAAGAAATGATTATTTTAGCCATATACAAAAGTTGGTCAAAGTAATGATACAGAAGTTAAGTGAATTTGAATTCTTTAAATATGTGACCTTGACCTTAGAGATATTAACCCCAAATCAACAAGTACATTTCATGTCTCAGATCCAAGACATCTTAAAGGTCTGGTTATTATTTGTGACATAAGATATGAGTTCGTTTGTAGAAACCTTTTCCTTTCTTCGAGTCCCTCTTACCTTGACCTAGGCGTCTTGTCTAAAATTCAAACCATTTCTACGTATAATTAAGGCATGTTGTTTTGTTTCTTTTAGTTCCATTGACCTTTTGACCCCGAAGTGACTAGGTGTAGTTCCTTATCTCAAATTAAAGTCATCCACAATTTTTATGGTATATAGGTGATTATAAAGTCCAGATATCACCAGTTGTATGCTTGCAGTAAAATGACCTTAACCTTTGACCTTTTAACCCCAAAATCAGTAGGTTTATTTGGTATCATAAATTCAAAACCATTTGCAAGTTGGTCACATTATCTGATATACAAATAAAGTTATGGTGGGGATACAGTCTTTCATCTATCAATGCCTGTGGTCTTGACCTTTGACATTCTGAGCCTAAAATCAGTATGTTTTGTCAATGTGTAATTGTAAGTTGCATAGTTTGATGATAATGGTAGATTTTGTAGAAAACAAATAGGTAATAGATACATAAATAGATGAAAGACATTATAATAAGGCAAGTTTATAAAAATTACTTGTCACCTTGACTAAAAATGATCCATGATAGTACACACACACACACACACACACACACACACACACACACACACACACACACACTCTTTTTTGTTACATCAGTCTTCAATTAGTCCATATAAGTGTATCTAATGTAGATTTTACTTCAAAGGACTGAACTATTTTGAATTATTTGTATTTAGTCATGTATCACTTACAAGGAATGTCTTCCAATGAGATTTTATTTTTTGATTGAGGTGGGGGTAGGGGGGAGGAGTACTTACACAAACAAGTCACCATTGACAATGAATAATGCTTTCACACTATTTTCTTCTTAATAAATTAGTTACAACTGTGATCTATATAAAGAGACATGTCAGTTCTTGATATTTTGTGATCTATTTCAAGAGATGTGTCAGCTATTGATATTTTGTGAATATATCAAGAGACACATCAGTTATTGATATTTTGTGATCTATTTCAAGAGATGTGTCAGCTATTGATATTTTGTGAATATATCAAGAGACACGTCAGCTATTGATATTTTGTGATCTGTATCAAGAGACATGTCAGTTATTGATATTTTGTGATCTATTTCAAGAGATGTGTCAGCTATTGATATTTTGTGATCTATATCAAGAGACATGTCAGCTATTGATATTTTGTGATCTATATCAAGAGACATGTCAGTTATTGATATTTTGTGATCTATTTCAAGAGATGTATCAGCTATTGATATTTTGTGATCTATATCAAGAGACATGTTAGCTATTGATATTTTGTGATCTATATCAAGAGACACATCAGTTATTGATATTTTGTGATCTATATCAAGAGACACATCAGTTATTGATATTTTGTGATCTATTTCAAGAGATGTGTCAGCTATTGATATTTTGTGATCTATATCAAGAGACATGTCAGTTAGTGATATTTGTGATTTATAATCAAGAGACATGTCAGTTATTGATATTTTGTCATCTAATTTAGGATTTTGTATCATTTTCATATGAATTCTGTTAGCAATCAGAGAACCCTGGCTATTTTTTTAATGCCTTCCTTAAGGTACCATGCATGTCTAAATGGAACAGCCCTTACTCAAACCATATTTCTAGGATAGATGAATTTGTTAAATCGCATAACTTTGCTGACAAAGAATTGGTTGATTTTTTTTTTTTTAATGGTTTAATGCCATTTTTCAGCACAATATAGTCTATACATGGCGGCCAGTTTTAATGGTGGAGGAAGAATCCAGAAATCCCCCGGAAAGAACCACCGACCCATGAGAAGCTACTGGCAAGCTTTCTCACATAACTACATTAGCCGAATCTTAGACTCAAACCCACGCAGACAACGGTGAGATGGCAGTGATCCGTAATGGACAGCGCTTTAGACCACTCGGCCATTCGGGGCCCCCTTCCCAAGGTTTAACTCTTCTAATGTGTTCGTTATTTTTAGATAACTGTGGTGCATGTGAATCTAATTCAGAAATTCGTTGTAGCATAAAAAGGGGTACACTTTTACCTGCAACCTTATTTTTACTTATCACAGAATACTGTAATTAATATTCCATGTTCCTTAAAACTATGATTTTAAAAAGTACTATATATAGCATCTCTCATAAGTTGGGTCAAACTGCAAACTAAATAAACCATGATCTGCCATTGCACAATATGCCAGCAGATCTGAGTCTATGCAGTTGGTTGGGAGTTATCAGTAGAACAGACAACATTTACCCTGATCTGCCAGTGTGTTATTGAACAACAGATCATAACATATAATATAACATAGCATATATTGTACCATAAAGAATAGCCTATATTGTACCATCAAACATAGCCTATATTGTACCATAAAAAATAGCCTATATTGTACCATCAAACATAGCCTATATTGTACCATAAAAAATAGCCTATATTGTACCATCAAACATAGCCTATATTGTACCATAAAATATAGCCTATATTGTACCATCAAACCTAGCCTATATTGTACCATAAAAAATAGCCTATATTGTACCATCAAACATAGCCTATATTGTGCCATAAAAAATAGCCTATATTGTACCATAAAAAATAGCCTATATTGTACCATCAAACATAGCCTAAATTGTACCATAAAAAATAGCCTATATTGTACCATAAAAAAATAGCCTATATTGTACCATCAAACATAGCCTATATTGTACCATAAAAGATAGCCTAAATGATACCATCAAACATAGCCTATATTGTAGTATCAAACATAGCCTATATTTTACCATCAAACATAGCCTATATTATATCATCAAACATAGCCTATATTATATCATCAAACATAGCCTTTATTATATCATCAAACATAGCCTAAATTGTACCCTCATACATAGCCTTTATTGTATCATCAAACAAAGCCTTTATTGTATCATCAAACATAGCCTATATTGTAGCATCAAACATAGCCTTTATTGTATCATCAAACATAGCCTAAATTGTACCCTCAAACATAGCCTTTATTGTATCATCAAACATAGCCTATATTGTATCATCAAACATAGCCTTTATTGTATCATCAAACATAGCCTAAATTGTACCCTCAAACACACCCTATATTATATCATCAAACATAGCCTAAATTGTACCCTCAAACATAGCCTTTATTGTCCCCTCAAACAAAGCCTTTATTGTATCATCAAACATAGCCTATATTGTATCATCAAACATAGCCTATATTGTATCATCAAACATAGCCTAAATTGTACCCTTAAACATAGCCTTTATTGTATCATCAAACATAGCCTATATTGTATCATCAAACATAGTCTATATTGTATCATCAAACAGAGCCTATATTGTATCATCAAACATAGCCTATATTGTATCATCAAACATAGCCTATATTGTATCATCAAACATAATGCAATGCTCTTACTTTCTTTTTGCAGCAAAGGATCGGCACATAAAAGCCATCCAGGAAGTTCTAAACTAACTAGAGCTGTTGTTCATCAGAGGGAACCAGATTCTTTATACCTTCAACAGGCATGGGGAATGGCCTCTCCTAAAGAAAACTCTCTTCAGAGTGCAAGATAGTATTCCCTCATTATAATGATGTGCATAAGAGCCATACAACTTTATACCAAGACCCCTTGTAATCAAGTACATAATTCATATAATCTAGAAAAATCAGAATTACTTAATAGCGTATTGTACTATAAGTAATTCATTGACCTCCAAACTGCTGATGTATTTTTTTCTTATTTAACATAGATCACAAATGTCTGATAATGTCACTTCAGAATCATTCTGATTTAGAGGCCGACCGAAACTAAATTTCTTGTTTCGGCCGAAAACAAAACCAGACCGAAAGTTAAAAATTAACTTTCGGCCGAAACCGAAAGTTTATTTACACCTTCGGCCGAAACCGAAACCGAAAGATAAACCGAAGTTGCCAAACACAAGATTTATTAAACAGAACTGGGTCGTGATGCAATGCCAAACTAATTAAAAACGAATACAGAAGTAATCATTCAGAGCCTGCATTAAAGGAACTTCGCTAAATGTTAAATTGCCTAGCGCCGACTGACCGGCCGACAAACAGAGTAATAGACGCATCACTAGCGTTGCATTCTGAAAGTTAAAATAGATCTTCGGATGATGACCGAAAGTCAATATCAGTTTTGGCCAAAACCGAAAGCAAACCGAAAGCTAACTTTTTGGCTTCGGCCAAAACCGAAACTATGCCGAAAGTGGTCATTTGCCAATTTTCGGCGCCGAAACCGAAACCAAAACCGAATTTCGGTCGGCCTCTATTCTGATTCATTGTATTCTTCTTAACATTATGACAAACGAATCCAAAAATTATTTTTAAGACATATTTAATGCTATCAACCTTAAGAGAGGAATGTGGAAAGAGATTCCTTGAACAAAAGAACAAGAATTTCGGACATGAAAAAACATAAATTATTTCTTTTTGTTCTTTTGATAGACATTCAGTATTTATCATATTTTTCCCAATACAATTCATCAGTGCATTGAGCATCAAATATAATTTTTTTTGTCTGTTATTGACTTTTAGTCCCACTATGCAGGTTAAAGAATATTTTTGAATATGTGATGCATTCATTCATCATTAGCATTGAAATATTTGATAATTATTGTTTGGTTTTTTTTTTAATACAAATGTAGCATCTTACTCTTAAGTTTTGCAGGACTCTAAAATCTTGATGATAAAGGATATGCAGCATTCCCTCAATATAACTCCCTTTTTTATAATACTATTTTTTTTATAATGGGTGTATGGTCTTGGATCACATTGCATTATGATGTAATACAATTACATGTATTATGTATATACAACATTCCCTCAGTATAACACCATTAATTACATCACTACCTGTTATAAGGGGTGTATGGTCTTGGATCACATTGCATTATGATGTAATACAATTACATGCATTATGTATATACAACATTCCCTCAATATAACACCCATCTTTATAACACTTCCTGTTATAAGGGGTTATTGTATTGGATCACATTGCATTATGTTACAATAAAATTATATGTATTATGTATTTCATTATAAGGTGATTTCAATATAAGGTAGTATTCTATGGTTGTCATGGTCAGTGTTTTAATGAGGGAAAGTTTTAAGCTCATTTTTTAATTAGTGTAGGTCATATGCACTTTATTAGGTCCTTGCATATGAGCAATGAAATAGTTCTTGAAACAGTACTGTACATACAGTAAAACCTGTCTTAAAAGACCACTGCTATGTGAGACCACTGGTCTTGAGAGACCACATTTTCAGTGCATTTATTCATTATATAGCATTGTGACCTGTTATGAGAGACCACCTGCCTTGAGAGACCATCATTTTTTGGCAAAAGAGGTGGTCTTACAAGGCAGGTTCTACTGTACTTATATGTTGAATCCAACTGCAAACAACATAGATCCTGATATGTCATCACTTAATGCGCCAACAGATCATGTTCTGTGTTGTTTGTTCTACTGATTACTTCTAACAAACTGTAACAAACCCAATCTGCTGGCACATTATTAACCAGCCAAACATGGTTTGTGCAGTTTGCAGTTGGATTGGTCTCATAAGCATGGTCTCATGGTCTCATAAGCATGGTACTTATGAAGACTGAGGGTTTATGTTTATCAATGTTATTGGACATAATACAAAATATTATTACCAGACTGTAAATCAGAGAAATAAAAAAAGATAGAATAGGTAAGAAATTAAAATAAGATCAAAGTGGATCAGCTTTTAAAGATCAGGACAGTAATCAATAAATTAGGTTTAATCTGTCTTTTCTTTTTTTCAGTGTGCGCTTAATTTTACTACAAACTACAAACATTTTTATAGGACTAGCTGCACCATTTTTTTCCATTTATACATATTTTTTATGTATGTGCATATTTTATCTACAGTTTATACCGTGTCCAATCTTGTTATACCTATAGTTTATTTTTGATTGATAAAAGGTTTTGAATATTAAAAAAACTTTGCAAATATATTAATGTAATGTCACAGACTAATGACTGAAATATGTGTACTGTCATTTTGCTTTACTTTATGATCAAGTCAGATATGCAAAACAAATCAGAGATGGGTATTGAACTATTTTTTAATTAACATCAGTTTTCCTTGAAATATATACTACTTATTTTTTTAAAACAAATATTAGTGTAATTTTGTATGCACTGTTTAGTACAGTTACGTTTTGGATTTTTTTTACATCATTCAAGCAAGTTGAGTTTCCTGGTATTCAACATTTGTAAATATGTATATGTGCGATTTGTTTCTGGTTGTATGCATTCATGATTTTCTTTTTTTAAGTTCTTCTTAAGGTATGCATGTAAGCCCATGTCTCCTTTCTGTTGCAAATGAATGGTTGCCATAGTAATAATAGGCACATTTTACCTTTTGACTTTGAAAAATGAGTCTAATCATGTAAAGGGAAAGAAGTCAGATTTTAATCCTGAGAGGAAATTATTACAGATTTGTTACCTCCCCTAATATAGGTTAACATCTTTGTATAGTTCCTAAAACAGAATTACATACATTTCCACGATAAATGCTCATGTTAGTGATTATTTAAATATTTATAGAGAAATGTTTATGAATTTTTTAATCAGTTCTCTTTTGAGAAGAAAAGATTTTAAACATTTCAAATTATATATTTTTAGAGGGATATTAGTTTTTGCATGTGGTAAAAGAAATGAAACATATTATAAATATCTAACAATTTATATTCAACCCCTTTATCTTTCATTTAGTACTGTATATACTCATTACTGAGTCAAGTGTAACTACAAACAACATGGACCCTGATCTGCCATCACATACTTTACTGGCGGATTAGGGCCTTTCTTGTTTGTTCGACTGATAACTGCTAACAAACTATATAGACCCAGATCTCATGCACATTATGAGCTGGCAGATCTGGGTCTATCTGGTTTGCATTTGGATTCAGCTTATAATTAAGTATCTACAGTACTGTATTACCTTATTCCACCAAGCCATCATTAGTACTCTAGGTACTTTGATTGTGTCACTGAGATGAATTCAATTCCAGTTCTCCTTCACACATGACACTAACACACATGTCCCTGACATCAATGAAATAAATTCCAACTCTCCTTCACACAAGATGCTGACATGTATGTCCCTGTAATCAATTAAATAAATTCCAACTCTCCTGCACACATGAGGAGGGGCCCAGAGTGGCCGAGTGGTCAAAAGCGCTCTCTGTTACAGATCACTGCCATCTCACCTCTGTCTGCTTGAGTTCAAGTCTCAAGCTCGGCTAATGTGGGTATGTGAGAAAACTTGCCGGTACCTTCTCGTGGGTCGGTGGTTCTTTCCAGGGTTTTCTTGGTATCTTACTCCACCAATAATAATACTGGCCGCCATGTATAGCCTATCTTGTGCTGAAAAATGGTGTTAAAACCTACAACAACCTTCACACATGACACTGACACATCATGTCCCTGTCATCAATGAAATAAATTCCAACTCTCCTTCACACAAGATTTTGACTTGTATGTCCCTGTCATTAATAAGAGGAATTCCAGTTCTCCAACACCAGTGATACTAATATTCATACTCCAGTAAGATTTCATATGCAGGGTATGTTATGCAAAAGAGTGGAAAAGTAAATGCTGAAGGTTATATTGAAAGTTTGTGGTATAGTTTTTATTTGCTTTTTGGATCAATTTTAATTTCTAAACTCAGCATGAACTGGACATGTTGTTGCTTCACTTTAATCAGACAGACAAACTGCTCTGGACATGTTAGTTAATGACACTGTATTTAAAAAAAACATGGTCACAAAAAAATGTCAGGGCTAAAAAACAAGAAAATCAATTTTTGATTTTAAGATAATGCTATTTCAAAATAAATGATATGTAGTAATACGTTGTAATTTCATTTGTACCATGTGTACAGACTAGTCATGCTAGTGTTATAAAAGGGTAGATAAGTGCAAATATTTATGTTTTTAGGCATTGAGACAAATTCATTTGCTAGCAAATGACCCACATATCAATATATCTGTGACCCCCTCACTATTAGTTTTCAAGTACTATGCACCCTCATCATTTTAGCATTGCTCCACATATAAGGCCATCAATTATAATGCCATTTCCATTTATAAGGCCTTTCATTATAACACCATTCCCATTATAAGGCCCTTCATTATAACACCATTCGCATTTATGACCTTTTCATAGACTCTTGGATGATGTTAATATTTACTTAATATTTTAACCCAGTATGGTATCCATAAATTTGAAATATTCTATTTATGCATGGTTCCATATTTTTGGATTGTATTATGTACAATTCCTGCTGATGGAAAACAAAACAGGAAACTGCGTACTGTGATGGCCATATTTTCCAATGCATACTTCACTCCTCACTCTTTCATCATTGGTGGTTTTATTTCTATTTCATATTTGATTATTTTTGTTTCTATTTATTATCACACGGAAAAGGCCATTTATGACCTCAAAATTGTCCTCATCTAGAAAAAGCAGTCAATGCCAAAATACTCATAGAATACCATGTATGATTATCATTGAGACATCCCATAGACTTTTTGATATCTTTGTAAAACAATATGTGATGCAATGAGTGAAATATTTTCTTTTCCTGTTTTCATCATGATTGGAAATAGAAATATTTTCTAACCCTTGATAAACTTAAAACATCTGTCTCTTAAATTTCAGGTGAGATATGGTCAATAAATTATATTTTTAAAAATTTGAACAGGTGGTACAAAAGTCCTCATTGCAGGATAATCAAGTTATTTCAAAACCATCAGCTTGCATCAATATTTAAATATATAATTGAGAAGTAAGGTAAACTTCTATCATTGGGATTGACCCATTTACCATGTGTACTTGCTTATAAGTCAAGTCAAACTGCAGACAACAAAGATCAGGATCTGCCATTATAATGTACCTGCAGATAATGGTCTCTGTTATTATTTCTCCTAACAGACTACACAGACCCAGATCTGCAAGCACATTATGCAATGGCAGATCTGGGTCTATGCAATTTAAAGTTGGACTCATAAGTGAGTATATATGGTAATTCTGTTCATGTGTAAATCTGTCAGGAATTGTTCCTCACTGTTTGTACAGAGGAAGTGTATTGTATTACTGTGAATATCCATGATATAGTCAGGTGGGTAGTAATTTTCACAAGGCTGGAGGCAGGCCACTCAACAAATTTGGTAAGACATCATGGGCCATACATTTGTACTATATCTAAATCACTTCACAGTATATCATATATAGACCCCATTATGTTATTTCCACAACAAAGTAAATACGCTTAATAACAATTAGCTGAACACATGTTTATCCAAAGCTTATCTTAGAAGGCAATTAATATTGTAAACCATTTTGTTGGCCAGATAAGTTAGCCAGGCCAGATCAGGCATGCGGGCCATATTTTGTTTATCCTTGATATTAAACCAATTTATCATTTAAAGAACTGCTCCTTTAAAATTATGAAAAGTAATATTTTAAAAGACAGAAATTGTTTCCTGTACAACTACATTCTAAACTCAGTCATGTATTGAGGACTTGTAATATCATCTCATACTAAGCCCTCTCCAATATATGTAACATGGCCATGTCTTTCTTTCTGTCTGTCTGTCTGATGTCTCTGTCTGTCTGTCTGTCAGTAAACAGTCTCAGTGACAGAGCATAACATTCATATCATTCAAGGAATTTCAAGCAAGTTTGGTTTAACAAGTTGCATATGTGTGCCTTTTATTACTTAGAATTTTCTTTCATTAATTTTTTTCTCCTGTTACTGTGGAACCAAGTGTATGATAAGTAATACCTAAATTGAGTTTCAGAGATCATTGAGAATTAGTACAAATAGTATCTAAGTTGAGTTAAATTGACCATTGAGTACAAGTTGTATTTAAATTGAACTCAACAGACCATGGAGTACAAATGATATTTAAATTAAGTTTAAAAGATCATTGAGTACAGTACAAGTGGTCTCTAAACTGAGTTTAATTGAGCATCGATTACTAATACAAGTTGTATCTAAATTGAGTTCAATAGATCATGAAGTACAAATGATATTTAAATTAAGTTTAAAAGATCATTGAGTACAGTACAAGTGGTCTCAAAACTGAGTTTAATTGAGCATTGATTACTAATACAAGTTGTATCTAAATTGAGTTCAATAGATCATGGAGTACAAATGATATTTAAATTAAGTTTAAAAGATCATTGAGTACAGTACAAGTGGTCTCAAAACTGAGTTTAATTGAGCATTGATTACTAATACAAGTTGTATCTAAATTGAGTTCAATAGATCATGGAGTACAAATGATATTTAAATTAAGTTTAAAAGATCATTGAGTACAGTACAAGTGGTCTCTAAACTGAGTTTAATTGAGCATTGATTACTAATACAAGTTGTATCTAAATTGAGTCTAATAGACTGTGGAGTACTAATAGTCTCTAAATGGAGTTTAATAAATCATTGAGTACTAATGTACTCATATAATATAGTCTGTAAATTGAGTTTAATTGAGTACAAGTTAGTTTATAAACTGAGTTCAACTGACCACTGAGTTCAACTGACCACTGAGTATAAGTATTATAAAAGTGAAGACCATAATAGGGTAATTTCAGTAGGTGTCTTCATATAGTGTGTTTTACCACTGGATAAATCTTGTTACACATGAATATATACCTCCAAAATCAATTTAATTCTTATTTTATATTCACATTTGCGTAAATCTTTCTTTTTGGCATTATATATTTTATTTATTTGTATGCATTTACACTGGTATATTAACCAGTCATTGCTGATTGTATATTACATTTTGTTTTATTTTCTTGTTTCAGTTTACTGTTTGAGTATTTCTAGTACTAGTTTACTTATGAGAGATCTTTTCTTATGATTGAAAGACTTTGATATCTGAGTATCTTGAGATAGAAATACTTTAATATTTATGTATCATGTGATAAAAAGACCTTGATATCTGTATAGTATGTGGTATACATATACTTTAATATATGTGTATCATGTGATAAAATGAATTTAATATATGTGTATCATGTGATATAATGACTTTAATATATGTTTATCATGTGATAAAATGACTATGATATATGTGTATCTTGTGATAAAATGACTTTAAGATCTGAAAAATCTTGTGATAGAATGACTTTAATATATGTGTATCTTGTGATAGAAACTTTGATATATGTGTATCATGTGATATAATGACTTTAATATCTGTGTATCATGTGATAGAAAGACTTTAATATCTGTATAGTATGTGATATACTTTAATATCTGTTTATCACGTGAGAGAATTACTTTAATATCTATGTATCATGTGATAGAATGACTTTACTATATGTGTATCTTGTGATAGAATGACTTTAATGTGTGTATCATGTGATAGACTTTTAATATATATGTATCATGTGATAGAATGAATCAAATATATGTGTATCATGTGATAGAATGACTTTAATATATGTGTATCATGTGATAGAATGACTTTAATATGTGTATCATGTGATAGAATGACTTTAATAAATGTGTATCATGTGATAGAATGACTTTAATATGTGTATCATGTGATAGAATGACTTTAATATATATCTATCATGTGATAGAATGACTTTAATATCTATGTATCATGTGATAGAATGACTTTAATATCTGTGTATCATGTGATAGAATGACTTTAATATCTGTCACTCAACAGATTATTAATTGGCATGTTATAATTTACAATATCATAAACTCAAAGTAATTCCAAAAATATGTGATGCCTTTCTCATCCTTAACTACTGTATGAAATATGAAACAACTCTTTTTACTATTTATTGTCTGTGGTGTCCACTTTCTTATCTTCTGAGAACACTTTTATTGGCTATTTTTAATGGTAAATCCTTTAATTTTAAAAGACTCATTAATGTCTCTAGAAATTGGGATCAATACAATTTTTGTATGTTTACCTTCTTGAAATAGATATTTCAAGATAGTTTAGGGTATGCATTTTTTTAAGTTTTACTTTGCAATATATGTCTAAAGTTTATTGTATATTTTAGTGTACTGTAAAATAGAAAATACTTGCATTTATCAAATTTCAGGGACATTTTTAAATTAATGATTTCACAAAGATAACATTTTATAGGGTTATATTGCATTCTTTTTGACCAAATACAGAATAATATTTTTATAGTGGATTTAATTTTGTGGCTACTCATTACCCTTAAAAGAAATGAAATTCAATCCTCGACAAATAGATCTTTTACAATATGTTTCATAGATGCATATTTTACATTCTTTCAACATTTCTAGGAAGTTCTTTTTGCTAAAAGTAGTGGAATTTATGAGAAAATATTTTCTGTAGAAAGATTTCATTATGTTTTTAGAAAGTGGGACGGGTTGAGGTACTCTTTCATCTGATGTCATACTTCTTTTAAAGATCGGGACAGGTAAAGGTAGATGATCAACAAATGTCATTTCTTTTTGCTTGAATATTTAATTTTTAATATGTATTCAAAATTTTAAAATATTTGTTAAATGTGGAAGTTATTGTGCCGTGGTATGTATAATTGGTAGCTATAACCTGCAAGGGAAGTAACTGTTAAATGAAGTTGCTATCCTGTACTCAAATGTTCGAGTGTTGTAGGAAACTTCAAACTGTTGGTATCAACTAACAATTTCTATATTTGTTATGATATATATATATATATATATATATATATATATATATATATATATATATAAAACTGTCTCTTCTACTGTTTTATATTAGCACTAAAGAATCTGGTCAAAAATAGAATGGCTGACACTCCTTAATTTGTTTTGATTTCTTGTATGCAAATTATTTTTGTCATTGGTTGTAGTTTTCATAATTCTTAATTAGATTAAATTTATTCTTCTCTTCCATAATCAACTAACTTTGAATGTGATAAATCTTTGAAGAAAGATAATTAACAAATCATCTTCAGATCTGTAGAAATGTATCAAATTATATTCTCATTACATTATTAATTGACATTGCACATGATCTAATTGACCTGGGAAGGAAACTGATTACTTTTATGAATGATGACTGAAACTATGGCATTCGATAACTAACACCAGTACATTGGCAGAATTTTTTGCTTACAATTTAAGAGAAAATAGTTGTGATTGTTCTCATGTTTGTCGGATTGAGAGTGTACAACGTAAGTCTACTCCTGTGATAAATATATACTTGAAATAAAAACACGTACAATTTTAAATGTTGAAAGTGTTTATTCTTTTTTTTATAAGGCTTTTATTAAGATCTCTTTGTTTTTGATTCAGCTCAATAACTAATGTGCCCTCTACCTTAATAAAGAAATGAACAAACTGAATCAAATTGTACAGTATGGAAATTATATTTTATATTCAATTACTTTCACTACATCACTCTATTTCACTCTCCCCTTCTCAAAACTTAAATACATCTCTCTCTCTCTCTCTCTCTCTCTCTCTCTCTCTCTCTCTCTCTCTCTCTCTTTTTAACACATTAATCCCTGGAGGTTTTTGCTGTTTTCGCATGAAATGCGAGTAGGAAACACATTTTGGAGACTATTTCTAAATACATCGTAATCCATCAATTTCCAAACAATAATCTGTTAAACAAATGGTTACTAATGATACAGAAAATGTTTTTCATTGGTTAGTTTGCTTGCGCATGAGCGGAGGGGCAAAAATCGGACTTCTTTTTTTTTTTTTTTTTTTGCTTAACAGACCCATAATTTTCGTATGTAGAAGACTCTTTATTCAAAATGTCCACCTTATCCTACATTTTGCACAGGTTCACCTGTCTGTGTGCGTCTCAGACCGGTCTGCCGTAGATCTGAGGTCATAAAGTCTAAAATCTGGACACAAATCCGGAACCCGACCATGGGCAATTTTTGGGTGAAAAAAAAATGGGTCCAAAACCTTCGGTTTTTCCCTTTGTATTTTGTAATACAATTAAAATGTCCAGATTACTTGCTATTATTGTAGAGCTACATCTGTCTACTTTTCAATGATACCACCCACTTTAGTGTATCATGTATGACCTTGACGCTACAGACCATGGAAGTAGGCTACTACCTCATACCCCGTAAAGTCGTCGCTAGGGGTTAATGTGTTAAGAAACATTTCATTCTTCATAATAATAAACATGTACATCATTGACACAGAGAACTTTCCAATAAATATAATGATCTACCCATTGAAACAAATATATAATGTGATTTTAAAAAAACATGTGAAAAAAATTGATTTTAATTCCAAGAAATTTAAAATTAAATCTAACATTTATCCCCTCTCTAATAAAACTACAACAATTTGAAAGATTTATATTTAGTACCAGTAAATTCATGAATAGTTACTCATTTAGTTTAGCTTTTAATTAATTGATGAATATTGGTGTATTTTAGCTTTCAGTTAATATATCAATATTAATGAATATTCATTTACATTAAGTTCTGTTAATTCATGAATATTTAATTATTCAATATGATATTCTATATGGATAGATACAAAACTAGAAAGACAGCTTTAGCTTTACACCAAGAATGTCAAGCTTCAAGTCAAACTCATATCCAACTTTTAACCTTTTGTGTGTATTAGATGTATATCATGGTTTTTAAACAATCGGTATGAAATGTATTAGAGCAATGCTCGGCTAACATTATTCCTACCTGTCAAGCTGTGAATACACATTACTAATCGATTTCAATTAGCTAACATTATTCCTACCTGTCAAGCTGTGAATACACCTTACTAATCGACTTTAATTAGATCTGATTTATTATACTTTGCCTGACCGCTCTTGTGGCCTCGTGGTTAGAGCATCTGCCATGAATGAGGGAGGTCATGGGTTTAATCCCCGGCCAAGTCATACCAAAGACGCACAAAAATTGTCCTTCTTAGTGCTCAGCATTAAGAGATTAGTGTTATGACTGGTCGGCTTGGTGTCAGGATACTGTGACTGGGTGGGGTATCATGATACGTGAGTGTGATATGATGCCCCAGTTCTAGACATCACTATAAATTGCCATATTGCTGAGATCGTAGTGATATGGCTGTAAAATTGTTAAAGCTACGTTAAAAAACCAAATCACACATCACATTGTGCTTTGCCAACCAACACTGTCTA
Source organism: Unio delphinus (assembly GCA_029339505.1). Taxonomy (NCBI): domain Eukaryota; kingdom Metazoa; phylum Mollusca; class Bivalvia; order Unionida; family Unionidae; genus Unio; species Unio delphinus. The sequence goes on from JAQISU010000145.1 coordinate 3,635,460, forward strand.
TTATTACTGCTACTGCTACTACTCAAATGATATGAAAAAAATAAGTGTTTCTGCAATTGCTTATCCAAAGGATATCTTTTTTGGGGCATGAGGAATATTTTACTGCTCATGAAGACACAATATCTAGGGAGAGACAAATCTGTAGCTAAAACTATTCTGAAATTAATTAACTCTTTCACTACCACTGACGTGTATATCCGCTGCCTAAATATGCCTAGCCTCACCAGTGACTGATAAATCCGCTTGTAAACAGAGCACTATTGCTCCCGGTGACGGATATATCCGCTTGCCTTATATGCTTCCTAAACCCTAGTGACGGATAGATCCACTCTGTATGTCATTGTTACAACCGGTCGTATTGGTCAATATATGGAAGTAAAAGTCTATTCAACCAATCAAATTAGAGTTAACAAATGATTGTTCTTACTAAATCCGGTTCCTTTTTTCAAATTTGTACCGCGTGTTTGTTAATATATGTATTTGTAGTTGACAGTGGAAACCATGGCGTTCACTTACGAAAGCGATTCAGATTCCGACTTTTCCGGTTTTTCTGAGGATGATATTGACCACCATGAATTAAGAAGTATTGGTAGTGATATTAATATATCTTCTTTATTAAGTCTGTCAGAAATTGAGACAGAAACTGATGATGAAGACGACGAAGTGTGGACAAGAGAACCACGTGCGCTGAAAGTAACCGAGTTTACAGAAAGCGTCGGCTCAATTTTCGTTTTGGATGAGGAGAAAAAAGAAATAGATTTTTTCTTTAAATAGATATCACGAGGAATTACTTAAGAAATAGTAGAACATAGTGACTAGGTAACAGTGTTAGCAATTAAATGTATATATTTGATAAATAACTTAGTATAAAAGTCTCCCAGATAAATTTTAGTGTTAACAAGCAGTTTTGTGTTATATTCCTGGATAAATTTTAGTGTTTTCAAGCAGTGTTTTGTGTTATATCCCTGGATAAATGTTAGTGTTTACAAGCAGTGTTTTGTGTTAAATTCCTGGATAAATGTTAGTGTTTTCAAGCAGTGTTTTGTGTTATATTCTTGGATAAATGTTTGTGTATAAAAACAGTGTTTTGTGTTATATTCCTGGATAAATGTTAGTATTTTCAAGCAGTGTTTTGTGTTAATTTTTACAAGCATTACATTTTTTTAATGTTTACAAGCAGTGTTTTGTGTCATATTCCTGGATTTCAGCAGGATAAAATAATCAAACAGATATAAGGTAGTTATAGCTTTAATATATGCATGATTTTAGCCTATAATCAGTTTATTAGAGAGAAAATAACTAACACAATCCAACCATACATCAGCTAAAAAGTTATCATTTGGCTACAGCAGCATTTGGCTCTGGTAGTCAGCCCACAAATCAGCTGCAGTAGTGACCCCAGCAGCTAGGCATAGCAGTGAGCCACTACAGTAGCATTAGTAGTTAAAGAGTTAAGATTTGTTTTGTGTTTATGGATTGTAAGGGCACTTAAATTCATTACTGGCTATATTATGTCATCATAGGTGCAAAGTTTCTTTTCTAGAGGCACATCAAAGCAGACAACTTGATATTAAGACTGTTTAAGACTTACAATTCTACATTGGCTGACCATTTTGATTTGTTTTTAATCAGTGTCTTTTCTTTAGAATCTGTAAAATGATATATGGCTGCCATGCTAGAAACAAACCGTGTCATTGTGATCCAGCAATTACAATTAAACAATAAACTGGGGAGCTGCAAATGTTGTTTACTGTCAAATTACCAAGAAATTTAGAATAAACAATCTGTATAAGGATGTATAATTAAGCAAACACAGAGTGTAATATCCCATAATAGTCATGTCCTTAAACCAACAACCTCTCACACCATGTTGGATAGCTACATGGATACTTGTACAAATTTTTCTTTGATATATTTTGCAGTTACTTCTCTTACCCAGTCAGATTGCTTCATTATCTGTATGTAGTTAATTAACACAGGTCACACTCTGCACATCAAGTAAAATTTTAAGTACCAGATTTTTGTGTGTGTTCCATCCCTTGCCAAGAGGTTTGTGTATATATTTGACTAGACTACAAAAGAAACACCAAAATAATTAAAATAACAATGATCATAATATAAATAGTGCTGTAGTACAATAATAGTGCAGTCTTTATGATCATGTGTTAATGAGTTCTTTTAATTCATTTTTATGCAATTATTGTAACAGTTGCTTTGTATAGTTACCATAGTTATTCTTTCAAGCCATGAAATGATTGCTGGCTGGAAGATTTTTTATTACATTTATGATTTCATACTATTATCACAATACACATAACGAGAATTAATTTCAGCATCACAGTGCTTACCTTTAGGCTTAATATCACAATATACAAGATTTTCATATTTAATGCAATAATTACAATATTTTATTGTAACCACTACGCTCATTATTAGGTTCATTATCACAAAATACATATTATCACAATATACAAGATTTTCATATTTAATGCAATAATTACAATATTTTATTGTAACCACTACGCTCATTATAAGGTTCATTATCACAAAATACATATTATCACAATATACAAGATTTTCATATTTAATGCAATAATTACAATATTTTATTGTAACCACTACGCTCATTATTAGGTTCATTATCACAAAATACATATTATCACAATATACAAGATTTTCATATTTATTGCAATAATTACAATATTTTTCTTGTAGCCACAAGGCTCAATATTAGGTATATTATCACAGTGCCGATATTTTGTATCTTTATCACAGTGTTGATATTTTGTATCACTATCACATTGTTGATATTTTATATCATTATCACAGTGCTGATATTTTGTATCATTATCACAGTGCTGATATTTTGTATCATTATCAATGCTGATATTTTGTATCATTATTACAGTGCTGATATTTTGTATCATTATCATAGTGTTGATATTTTATATTATTATAACCATGCGGATATTTTGTATCATTATCACTGCTGATAATTTGTATCATTATCACTGTGCTGATATTTTGTATCATTATGACAGTTCTGTCAGAAATTTTGTATCATTATCACAGTGTGAGCATGTGGAATACTTGAATGTCTCATAATTTTAGATCATTCATTCTAAGCATGAAAATTGCATTCAAAACCCCAACATCAACTACTATTATAATATTTTCTATCATAATAATGGTACAGTCAAACCCACTTATCTCGACCTTGGTTATCTCGACAACCCGCTTATGTCGACCGTTTTGGTCCGGTCCCGAAAAAATTCTTCTTTGTTATGCTATTTTTTACCCGCTTATCTCGACCTCTGTAAAGTCGATAACCCGGTTATGTCGGGCATAAGTTTCGGTCCGAAGTAACATGTGGACCCGCTTAATTCGACGAAATGCAACTTTTTAACGTCAATCTCACAGAAATTGTACAAGAAATAGTCAGCAAAAGCGATCGATATTCAGGCACAATTTTGGTCCGTTACGGCAGTAGTCACATGTTTATTTCATATTCTTTCTATTTTTGGTTTGTAAGAGTAGCTTAATCGATTAGTTTATTAAGAATATATCATGTTCACTACATAAAATATTCAAGGATTCACAAAGACAAGAGTGTGCACAAATTACAATGTAACTTTATTTTACGAAAACGCAGAATCTTAGATGTCAGCTACATGCGAATGGATAATCTCAGGCACTTGGCTTCTATACAATGGCAGTTGAGGCCCCATAATTTAGTTCTCATGCTTGAGGTCTTCTTAATTTTGTTTTGTTTTCTTATTTGTAATATATCTTATTTAGGTCTGGCAGAAAAATTGGCTTCCATTGTTTTAATTTATTTTCAAAATTCCTGTGAATACCAGTAAAGGGGAACCCAAGTCGGCAAAAAAAAAAAAAAAACAGAAAAGAAAATAAGAATCGGCACACTTGAAAGAATCAAAAGTCAGTTTCCAGGGTCAGTTTGCTTTGCAATAAAATAACCTTTGTATTTGATATCCTGCCGGTAAGTTCAAAGAATTAGTTTACTGCTCGATGTGTTTATTCACCACCCGTGCATCTATTTATTTGCCATCTGGAATCATAATTGATAAAAACTCGCATTGATGCCTGCGGGGTAAGTAGTCTACTCAACATTAACTTGCTTTAATAAATACTCTTTGTAACCCATGCTAGCGAAAGGAGTGTCATTTGCACTCACAGTCAATGTACATGTACATGTATTTTCAAAAACATTTATTGATCTTTATCTGCGAGATACTGTCATATATTAACCTGGATATAATACAATCTTGGTTATTTTGCACCTAACACCGCGTTATGCGTGAATGGCGGGTGCCTGAAAGCAATCGGTGGATGTTTCTCTCTCACTCTCTCGTTTGTGATTTTCTTTGATCCATTTTTCAATCTGATAACATATTCAAACCTCTGGGTACAACCAAACATGATTTGTTTTTCAATATTCACATCAATTATAAAAATGCGTCGTGTGTTATCTGACATAAGTGATGCAATATACAGTAATGGATGCATACGCTACATGTGATATAAGGAGTTCATAGATATATTTTTTCTTTAATAAATTACTTATTCCAGTAAACACCAGCAAGAGACAGGAGTAATGCTCAAGGACATTTTTAAAATTACCGGTTTTTATGAACCCGGATATCTCGGGACCCGGTTATATCGACGATTTCTTTACACCCCCGACGTAATCAAGATAACCGGGTTTGACTGTACATTTGTATGAGAATTCTCATCATAGTATAAAATGCTTTGTGTGTTTGTATTAAAATGTTTGCTTCCAGAAATAGATTTATTTGCACAGTGATTGGTACATGCATAGGTGACCACATATCAATATGACAATACTTGGTGTTATATTTCATATCTTAGTATTACACTGGAGATTTTGTATTAATATGTTATTGTTGGATGGTTGCTGTTATCACAAGGCCATTTTGATATTTGTATAATTATTACATTGATAGCTTACATATTATGTCAAATTAATCACAATACATGTACCAGGGTACATATTATGTTAATTGTATCACATTAATTTGCCAGCTTGCATATATATCATACCTTTCATCTCATATGGCATATGCTAGGAGAAAAATCTCCCAATTTTTTGGGTATCCATGCCAACCTTCTTATTTCATAGTATCTCCAGATTTTTGCAGAAAACTCTTGATTATTACATTATGTCTGATTACCCTCTTTTCTCCTCAATATAATTCTCCATAAATGGATATATTGTATGCAATCCACAGAAGCCATGTTCTATTTTATCAGCTGTGAATATTTTTATGATAAAATAATTATTACACTTCAAAAGAATTTTTTCTTCAGTACGTTTAATATAAATTTTGAATTTTTATCCCCCACAGTAATTTAAAATTTAAAAATAAAAGGCAACAAAAAATAGATTACAACAACAGAATTGTGAGGAATTGGTTTCAATCCCAAGAATGATCACCATGAATGGAATGTGCTGTAGCAGCTCCATTCCTATGGAAGAAATTTACAAAAGCAAATACCTGGCATTACTGTACCATATATACAAACATTAATTACCATCATTAAATTAAAATGGGGATTTAAAAAATACATGTCACACAGAATATGTGCTCTCAAAAACTAAATAAAAAAAATAGCAATAATTGTTAGTTAGTAAACAATGATAAATGCCTTTTGAGTTGACAATAAGGAAATAAGATGGGATATCAATTGTGGGGAAAATAGTTACCACATGTTTGGTGGCATGGGATAGTCTATTTAGGAATGTTAGTTACAACAAACTAAGGACATTGTTTATTTGGCAATCAATTGCCTACATAACACACTGTAAAACATGGTTTCTTTGAATTATGTCAGAGGACCCATCCTTTTCACAAGACAATTGCAATGATAAGAATTAGCTATTAATTAGTCATATTGGCTTTCTTGCTTGTTTAATTAGAATAAACTTAAGCTACTTTGCAGTTTGGCCACAGCTATGACAATATTAGAAGAGGGCATGTCCTGAAGGAAAATAGGTAATAAGGGAGAAATTGCACGTCTTTGAGACTTTCAATGTCAAATCGAACCTGAAAGATTGGGCAATATTTAGTGAAAACAGGTTTTAAAAATGCAGTTAAAAACCTTCCAATGATAGGTCCCCATCTCCCTATGTTCTGATTCAATCTCCCTACTTTGCTTTTGAAAAGTTGAATGTATTATGTAAAAGCATGTACAACTATAAATTTACAGCTTGCATATTATGTACAACTATAAATTTACAGCTTGCATATTATGTACAACTATAAATTTACAGCTTGCATATTATGTACAACTATAAATTTACAGCTTGCATATTATGTATAATTATCAATTTACAGCTTGAATATTATGTATAACTATAAATTTACAGCTTGCATATTATGTATAATTATAAATTTACAGCTTGCATATTATGTACAACTATAAATTTACAGATTGCATATTATGTATAATTATAAATTTACAGCTTGCATATTATGAATAATTATCAATTTACAGCTTGCATATTATGTATATTTATCAATTTACAGATTGCATATTATGTATAATTATAAATTTACAGCTTGCATATTATGAATAATTATCAATTTACAGCTTGCATATTATGTATAATTATCAATTTACAGCTTGCATATTATGTATAATTATAAATTTACAGCTTGCATATTATGTATAATTATAAATTTACAGCTTGCATATTATGTATATTTATCAATTTACAGCTTGCATATTATGTATAATTATCAATTTACAGCTTGCATATTATGTATAATTATCAATTTACAGCGTGCATATTATGTATATTTATCAATTTACAGCTTGCATATTATGAATAATTATCAATTTACAGCTTGCATATTATGTATATTTATCAATTTACATTTAGCATATTATGTATAATTATCAATTTACAGCTTGCATATTATGTATATTTATGAATTTACAGCTTGCATATTATGAATAATTATCAATTTACAGCTTGCATATTATGTATATTTATCAATTTACAGCTTGCATATTATGAATAATTATCACACTGCCTGCTTGCTTATTATGTGTAACTATTATATTGACAGCTTGCACATTTTGTATAATTATCACACTGCCAGCTTGCAAATTATGTATTGCAAATTATGTATAGTTATCACACTGCCAGCTTGCATATTATATTTAATTGTATCATCATTTCCATCTTGCATTTTATGTAAAAGTTTCAAAATGCCAGCGTGCATATTAAGTCTAATTATCACACTGCCAGCTTGAATATTATATTTAATTATGTGACATTAATTTGTCCACTGCATTATATATATATATAATTATCAAATGACCTGTTTGCATATTATATATATATATATATTTCATATTTTCTTTTAAGTTTGATCTTATTATCGCTTATCAAATCTCAACAGTATTTTGTTCTTATTTTCAATTATTAATGCAATCCTCGCCTGGAGTTTTGAGGTTATACTTGTCAAAGAAAATTTATTATCGATTTCCCCATTCTCTGCCTGGGAATTTGCATCAAGATGGCTACCAATCCTCACTGCTTGGATCAGATTGAAAAGCCTCTTCATCTACATTCTTTCCATTGTTTATGTTATGTTTTCCATTCCTAATTTCTGTTGACTGCCATATATTATCCATGGCTTGCTCATTTTCTGAATTTTTGTCATCATTTCCAGTGGCTTCATCTTTAACTGTATCCCTTTCTCTTCCTTCCTGAAACCTGTCAATGTCTTCATTCTTTTCATTGTAATCTGTGTCCATCTTTGCTTGGTCAAAGTCATCATCTGAACTGTAAAAGTCTTCTTCTTCATTCTCTTCATCATCTGTGGCATCCTTATCCTTTTTCTTGTCTTCAATTCCAAGGTCAAGACACATATTCAGATCTATTGTGAGCAAAAAATTAAACAGGTGTCAAGCTAAAGATTTATTTTAAAAATAAAAAGGATTGTTTTGTTCTTTCTTTAGACATTCTTTGGCCTGCTTCAACAAAAGCAAAGGTATGAGTTGTATCTTGCTATATTTAAGAATAAAAAAAAATATTTAAACTAAAAATAGGACGTAAAGAAAACTAACAGCGTTTTGCAGTGAAAATTGTTGTATACTGACTTTATCGAAAATTAGTTTTGTTACCATGCACATCACTGTTACATATTCAAATTCAAACTTTACTTTAAGAAAATGTTTCAGTCTATGTTAAAACCCCCAGTTGTAATCATTTTTTAATGGCATTTTAAGTGTCAGAATTTAAAGTTTTAAATAATGAATTCTTGAAACATCTAACAACTGATTAACTATAATTTATTACACCATCCTTCCTGCAAGGAGCTACCTTAATAATCTCATATTATGTAAAGTCCAACTTCAAATTGCATTGACCCAGCTCTGTCATTGTTTAATATTCAGGCAGGTTTGGGTCTATTAGCAATAATCAGTAGAATCCCTGATCTGTGAATGCATTATGCAATAGCAGTTATTGGTCTAATTTATTTGTTGCTTGTAGTTGGACTCAGCTTGTACATGAGTATGTAATGTATTTCAAGAAAATATTGCATAATCAATTATTTACTATTTCAAGATTTTATTAATTACATTTCCTCAGCTATTAGACAGCATCTGCACACGACATGGCATATTCTAACGGGAGCATAAAGTAATTAAGAAAAATGTAATAAATGGCAAGAAAGATGCAAATTCTTTCGAGACATCAACATATACCCATAAAGAATTTTGTACTTGGTAAATACATGTAAATGGTGTAGAGACTAAGTTCTCTAAGAAAAATGATGAAAATTACACAGTGTCTTCATCTAAAAGTTTCCACGCACCCCTCTTATACAAATTATACATAAAAAGATAAATTGATGTAAGATCTAAATACAGCTACAATATTTAAGTGGTGTCTTTTGTATAATACTGCATGTACTCGCTTACGAGTCCAACTGCAAACTGCACAGATCCAAATGTTTTTGTTTTAGTGTTTAACGCCATTTTTCAGCACATGATAGGCTATATATGGTGGTCAGTATTAATGGTGGAGGAAGAACCTGAGAGAACCCCCAGAAATAACCACTGATGCACAAGAAGCTACTGGCAAGCTTTCTATACCAACATTGGCCGAATCTGAGACTCAAACTAATGCAGACAGAGGTGAGATGGCAATGATATCTGTAACAGAGAGCGTTTTAGACCAGTCTGCCACTCAAGGTCCCACACAGACCCAGATCTGCCATTACATAATGCACTCAGACTGGCAGGTGTCGGTCTGTACAGTTTGTTTGGAATAATCAATAGAACAAACAGCAAAGACCATGATCTGCAGACACATTACCAGTATGCTATGGCAGATAAGAATCTCTGTTCTATGCAGGTTGTTGACCTTTAAGCAAGTATTACATGGTAATAATAATAATAATAATAATGATAATAATAATAATAATAATAATAATAATAATAATAATAATAATAATAATCAGCAACAACGACAATAATATACCTTGGTATGGAAAGTCTTCTGGATAGAAATCAGGATTGTCAATATCTTCAGCAGGTCCAGTCTCCAATTTCCATTTGACAATTCCTTGATTTTTATCAATTCCAATAATGTATCGTCCATCCATTGTTATCATTACTTTGTCAATCTGAAATACAATTAACAGATATATGTCTCAGAAATAAGTCTGCTTCCACATAACATCTATAAATGTTTCAAAGAGATTTTCTAAAAATGTATTTCTTTTTTTATTTTTGTTTGAGCCAACATGATGTCAAATAAAAAAACAGTAAACAAAATGTAACATAAAAATAACTGCAAAAAGAATTTTCTTGTAAAATTACAACACCTTATATTATGACTGACACTTATGACAAATGTATGGGATGTTTAAATGACCCAAGCACAAAATGAGAATATGACTGCCATTTTTAATAACAGCATAATCTGAATGGAAACATTAAACCATACAATATATGTACTTAAGACTTTTGGGTTCCACAAGGGATATTATTAACAAATATTCAGCACTATATCCAGTCCTAAACTTTATCTAAGCACTACACATGACTACAAAGAAACGTAAGAGTATGTTAATGACGAGGACAGCATTTGTGGTGGCGGTGGAGGCCTTTCCTGCACCCCTCCCCCACCTTCCGAATTTGCATGTGCTGTAAAAATGCTCCAGCCTATATACAAAAGTTAACAAGCCCATCAAGTTTTGCACCCCCTTTCCCATGACAAAAATTGAAATGATGTCCCTGCTTAATGATGAGGAAACTAAAATTCACATTTCCTCTAAATTCACATTTTCTCTAAATTCTGTAAATCTACCCCTAATTCTATTATCAACATACCATGTACTAACAAATCAAAATTCTTTTCGATCAGGTGATTAGCAGATTGTATCATCATGACATACATGTGTTTGTGTTTAAATTGGTGCACTCGATGATAGCCTGTTCAACTCAATCACTGAACAACCTTTGTTTTAATTAAGCAAGATTTTCTGCATAATTTCCTTGCAAATAGGAAAGATGTTAAGAACCTGCACTTAAATGGAGGATCTGTATATGTTTTTCTCATGTGATCATACTTTATTCTCGACTCCATGTAGTGTATTTCTTGGTTATAGCAGAGATAACAAAGAATGAAGCATAGGGATATTTGTTATGAAGCATAGGGATATTTGTTATGGTATCTTTAATATTTACCTAATGGAGAATAAGTAACCATTATGTGACAACAATCTCCATGTGGCAACTGGTAAAAACCCTCTAAATTCATACAGTGGCATCACTAGGGGAGTGCAGACTGCATGGGGTGACACCATCAGAGAGGGTGACACCAAAATGACACCATGAGTTACCATACATGACCATCTATAAAATCGTTGAATATTTGTGCAGGAAGGAGATCCATGAGGGTGACACCATGAGTTACTGCACTGGGTCACAATATCCCTAGTGATACCACTAAATACGTATCCAAAATACAATCACAATAATAGATTAAAAACTAACTGTATAATCTGGCTTGAATGAGGCAACTGACTTAATAGGTTGTTTGTCCCAAATTCTAAAAGCATCTTCTTCATAGCCATATGAAAGAAATATGCTGACTCCATCAAATGTCTGCAAATATATGCTTCTTCCAGGGTCTTCAATACGCTGAAAGAAGCCTGAAAGAAATCATTAAATTGAAGTTAAACAGCCTTAACTGCATAAGGAAACTGAGTAGTCAAAACAAAGGAGCTCACTCATTAATTCATTACCAATGAATATGATGAACATCTGAGCTAAGAAGTATCCAAATGAAATGCAATCAAAAAATTAGTGTCATTTTTACATTAAATATTAATAATGTTTCAAGTTTTATCAAAAAGATTATATATTGTAACAAGGCTGATTTGTTCATTTCTACAGATTCATCTTCAAAAACTCAGCTGACATTATTTTCATTGCAGTCACAGGAAACGAAATGGGTATTTAATCAAATTTTGTTTTTATTTTTTTCCCATTTTACCCCATATTTAACCTTAGAAAATACTTGAATATCTTTTTTAAATTTTTAAATTTAAATTTTAAATTTTATTCTGATATTAATACATATAGATATCATCAACAGTGGTTTTAGGGTTGTGTGGGTCTGGCGTGAAATAAGGACAATGCCCCTCTCCCTCCAACCACTCCATTGGCCTTGTTGTTAGAATGTCCACCTGGGTTGCGGGAGGTCATGGGTTCGATCCCCAATGGAGTCACACCAAAGAATAATAAAAATGGTACTAACAGCTGCCTCACTTGGGACTCTGTATTAAGAGGCTAGTGTTAAGACTGGTCAGGCTCGTGTCAGGATAATGTGACTGGGTGGGACATCATGCTACATGTCTGTGGCAAGATGTCCCAGTGCTAGACATCACAATAAACTGCCACACTATAGACATCGTAGTAATATCACTTAAATTTTTTTAAAGCTACGTTAAAAATCCAAATAACACACACACCTCTCCCCCCAAATCTAATTACTATATTACCAAAGAAATTCTTTGAAGTATTCATAGCAAAATACAGGATGGTATTCAAAATCAAATTTATTTTTAAATAATCTGCTTTAATTATAATCTGTTTTATACTGTCATGTCATAATTGTACAAATGCTTTTATTTTTTATATGTATGTAATACATGTATTCGGGAGGGGAGCCCGAGTGGCAGATTGGTCTAAAGCGCTCTCTATTACAGATCACTGTCATCTCACCTCTGTCTGTGTGGGTTCGAGTCTCGGATTCTGCCAATGTGAGTATGTGAGAAAGCTTGCCAGTAGCTTCTCGTGGGTCGGTGGTTCTTTCTAGGGTTTTCTGGGTTCTCCTACACCATTATTACTGGCTGCCATGTATAACCTATCTTGTGCTGAAAAATGGCATTAAACCCTAAAACAACATGTACTTGGGTTTTGTTTTTTGTGTACAACAATACTCAAGGGTGATTTATATATATGTTGTACAATATTTAGAAATAGTGAGTTCGGTTCATCCTATGCTGCACGTGCAAATTGCTTTTGATGAAAAGAACTGAATGCTTTCAGTGCACAGATTATATATGTGTATAAATACCTCCCCATAGGTAAAAATCTGTATGAAACGTCCTGTTGGTGAGCAGTCTACTTAAAGGACATGCAAATCTTCAGCTGTAGAGGTATGTAGCTCCAGTCTACGTGTTATAATGCACATGTTTGTGACTAAGCAAGAGAGTTATATTAGCAATATAAAATTATATTTGTAAGAAATGTTTAGTACTGTAGGATTTTTAATGGTCATTGTTCAGTTCACTTCTGAACTTGTGTATTGTTTTGTAATTATAGTGCCGATTATGTAATCTGTATAGCTTACTGTAACATTACTACGTTTTATCATATATGCCTGTGTCATGCACAGTACACGGCATTAAATATATTTTCAGCTGACCAGAGTGAGATCTGACTGGAGTGATCAGATGCAGAGTTATCGAAGTGATCAGAGTTTATCGGATTGATCAGAGTCGACGTGGTATCAGTTGCAGAGCTAACCATAGAAGTCAACTTTGGCAGCTGTAAAGCGTAACCATATCAGCCGTAGAGCTGAATAGTGTTGTAGGTTGAGTAGCAGGTGATCAGGCATTGATGACCAACATTGTTGAATACTGATGGCTTGATTGACCAACCTGGAATACTGATGGCTTGATTGACCAGTGTGACTGGTAGCCGAGTGTGCTGGTGACTGAGTGTATAACTCCATACATGTAATCTTTCAGCAGGGGCTGATATTTGGGGTTCATAAAATCCAACGTGTTTTGGGAACTGTAGAGATAATTTGTGTATCTGTTCCTTTTTGTTTACATAATTTCACTATCTGAGTGAATACATTTTACTCCAAATAAAATACATTTTTTACTGTTTTAGTAAAACTCATTGTTCTTTTTGTGGTGAAATCACAAAATTCATTCAACACTGAGGTCATTTATTTGTATTTTCATTATTAAGTTCATGTATTTTATATTAATTGATCCAAAAATTGGATAATATACACGCATATAATATCATAATTAATTTCTTATTCAAATCATTTGTCATTAAATATTGTATTTGCAATACCATCAAATGTGTTGTGTTGTAAATCTGAAATCCCACCCAGTTATCAACCCCAGCTTGTAGGCCCAGTGAAATGACACCTATCACACCTCCTTAGGCAGCTACTGTATCCTGTGGGGTATGGAGGGAGTAAAAGACAACTTTCCAGGAATACTTCACCTAGATGCCTTTAAAAAGTTCTAGGTGTGTTGAAGCAAAACCCATGGAAACAAATTTTGAAGATATTTAAAATCGATAATGTTCTCTTTACAAAAATCCAATATGCAAACAGCCACCATAGCATGGATAAAATCAAGAAACAGAATAGGAATGCTTCATTCTCTATAGTGTAGCTAGGTTTAATGCCATTCCAATAATGAGAACCAAAATAATCTATAAACAACAAAAATTACAAATTTAGACGAGCGAGTTTGAAAGAAATTTTGAACATAAAAATACAAAAAGGTTATCAAAAAATCAAGGATGCCGCTGCGAGAATAAGAATCTTGACCTCTTCATTAGCAACAGGATCACCATCCTATAATGGAAGTGATCAAAGACATTTCAACACAAAAAAGGTATAAGAAAAAAAAGAACTTATAACCTGTTGTTTTGCAAGTTGGACACAGAGAAAGAACAACAGAAAGACAAATGTGGCTGTTTATGTATAACATACCTGTTTCGACATCATACAACCTCATAATATAATCCTCATGTGCTGCAAGAACTCTGTCCTTATCCTTGTTATTACCATTGTTTTCTAACAGGATAGCTGAGACAGGATTCACCAATGATCCAGAATTTGAATGAACCTCGTATTTATTATAATATTCACCATCTACTAGGTCTGATACCATTTTCTCTGCAACATGAAACATTGAGGTATTGAAAGACAACATGCATCACTAGCAAAGAATGGTTCCAGAATTCTTCTTTTAATGCAAGATAAATGGTAAGAATTAAAAGTATGCTAAACAAACTTGAGATGGCACACTGATAGCGAGAAGAGGCCTTCAGCAATACAAGGAGATCTTATGATAATGAGCGGCTCTCTTTTTAAAGCAGAGACAATGTAAATAAACCAACATGGTTAGAAAGCAAATGCAATGAAGATAAAAAGCAACGCAATACAATAGCATGGCAAAGTCAAATGTAATGCAAGTTATTTGTATCGGTAATTGCACATCATACGAATGACACATATTATACGGAAACCTCAGGATTGTGACTCCTGACATAAAGTAGCATCAGTGGTGATATACATCAGAAAGGTGATATACATCAGAAAGGTGATATACGTCAGAAAGGTGATATAGCACTATACACACAGCTTGATATCTACTGTCAATATCCAACTATGGAACTAACCATACATATTTAGCTTTTTTTTAAAAGATATATTACCAGGATGTGCACTGCTGTAATTTGGTATTACAGTTTGCGCTAAGCATCCATGAGCTAAGATCACTGCTTCCATTTCTCAAGTCTCTTTCTCTCAGATACTTTAAACTTTCTGAACATGGAAATTCTCACTACCTGTGACTCAACATTTTTATGTCACAAAAACACTCTTTAATAAAAGTGAAATATTTAATCTTGAAAAATGTACCTTTCTTTATGTCCCAAACCACAAAATAGGTGATCTCTGGTCCATTCTGGCACATAGGCGGCTTTCTATGGACTTGGAAAATAATGTAATTCCCATCGTCTGTGAAAAGTTGAATTCCATTGAAGTTCTTTACACCAAAATCATTGTATTTGATAGAATGTAGGAATTTGTTTTTCAGGTGATCGTATACATCCACCATATCTTGTCCATTAACTGTCATAACCGATCCTTTTCTGTTTACCTGTCATACAATTACATAGCAGGTTTTAATTTGTTCGCTATGTGTTATATTGATACTGACAATGATTTCAAGATGTCAGTATACAAAAGTTTGAAATTTATATGAATAATATTTTTTATTATTTTTTTTTTTTTTAAACAATGAATACCTCAGTAAAGGATAGAATAGTCATTCTTGTGGATGCCATTCCATTTTTCCCAAGTGTTTGGTGAAATGATATTGAAAATGTCTAAACATATAATTGCACAAAAGTCTTTTACATTTTAATCTTCAACAGGCCATAAATATATGCATCCACCAGACAATAACTGCAGTGTTTCTCTTTAACCCATTTTATCCTGAATACGCCCACGGTCGTAATACCTCATTCTATCCTGAATACACCTGCAGTCGTAGTATCCCATTTTATCCTGAATACGACTACGATCGTACTCTACTACGTATGTGTGTAGCGTCTCTAGAAACACGTGGTATACATCACAAATATTTGTGTACTTCTTCACCTACACAGGAAATGGTTAAAGCAAGCATGCGCAGTGAAATTGTTTTTAAAAATGTGGTTGGAAAAGAAACGATTGACTTGAAAATCGATCGATAAAATGATGGACCACAACTCGGATAAACATGGATGCTGATAGCGAGGGTAGCGACATTGAAGTAGAGGATTTAGATGATTCTAATAAAGATATTGACTTAAAAGATGGGTTACGATTGAATAAAGTTGATGAAAAAGATATAACTTCATGCACTTGTTGATAGCGGTTCAGGGAATCAAGCCGACTTTTAAGGCTTTCAAGAGGAATGACTCCGGGATGATTTTTTGATTCGGTTCCAGCCAAGATTTAAATTGTTAGAAGGAGCTATTGAACATTTGTATTCACCATTAAAGTAATATTTTTATTACTAACAGTGATGATGTGGACTTCAAAATTTGTACTGATTAATTATCTTACTGAAAGATTTCAATGAATAATTTGTGAGAATTTTTATGAGGAACTGCACGCAGAAATACATGTATCAGAATGTGAAATAAAGAAATTGTACCACGTGTCATGTTGTCCAATTTTAGTAAAATTATTATAACTTTTAAACTAACAGTGCTAGAAACTTCAAAGTTAGACCAAAATACTAGAAATTGAATTATCTTTATTTTCTTCCCATACTATGAGGAGCATTTAATTCATCTTCATGGACAAAAAATTCACTGAACATCATGGTAAGTTTTTTTTAATAAAAAAACATTCTTGCAAGTCCTATTTCAAAATACAGTTGTGAGCACGTACTTTGGTAAATGATAACAAAACATAAATCACAGTGTTGCAAATTGTATTATCTTTTCAGAGATATATAGTTTTATATACTTTGTAAAAGAAATAACATTGTAATAACATTTTTAGTTGGCCAGGTGAAGGTAGTCAGAATTGATACAGCTACTGCTGTATGATGCTCCATTTTACCACAGTGTATTTGGAATTGCTTCTCAGGAATCAGGTACTGCAGTTGAAATTGGTAAACAGGATAAAATGGGTTATAATGGAGTTAGCTTTGTTATGTACTGTATTGTCATTGAGAGTTTACAATGACTACAATCACACTATTTTGTAAAGCTTGCAGCAGTTGACAGTTTCAAACAAGTTGTGTATCCAACACGTTCTGAATTGTACTGATATGTCATAATCCATTTACTGTTTATTCTATCCCCCAAACGCTACGAAACTCTAATACAAGATTATGTGTTCTAAATTTAAATATGTTCAGATCACTTACGTGCAATTGGGAGATTGGACCAACATTCAGTGTGTAGCTCTTTTCTCCTGTTGGAAGGCTATACAAATTTACTTGCCCTTCTTCTGTCCAAGAAACCAGTTCTACAGTAAAAAAAAATATGTATTACTTACCAATATTCAAATGTATAATGCTGATAAGAAGGTCCATGTGAAACTGGCATATTTGTATTAAGTTTTGAATTATCATAGTTTGTAATATTACATCTAGGATTCTATTAATAAAATCAATACAATTTAAAGTTTTGTAACGATTATGTTCATATGCTATTTCTTGTTTTAGAAAGCAATATATATATATATATATATATATATATATATATATATATATATATATATATATATATATATATATATATATATATATATATATATATATATATATATATATATATATATATATATATATTTATATATATATATATATATATATATATATATATATATATATATATATATATATATATATATATATATATATATATATATATATTAGTAATGAGGACTTTGTATAGCGCCTAATCTTTAAAAGCTCTAAGGGCATTACAACATCTATAATGAGATGACTACAAAAAAACAAAACAAAAAACAAAACCGTGAAATTAAATTTATATATATCTTTTTTTTAAATTTATTTTTCTTCATTTGTCATATGTGGATGGCATAGAGAATGGAACACTGTATATTGTATTGATTAGAGTTGAATACAAATATTTTATCTTTTATCTTTTGATAAATATGAAACATTTTTAACTGAAAAACACAGAAAAGGTCAGCATTTTGTTTGCCGTTGACAACTTACGAGGCAGAATATTTGGTATTTCATATCATGATAAAGTGTAATAAGAAATGGAATAAATGTCTGTACTAAATGCATTTTTAGTCTTAATATAAAATTGTAGGCAGATACAATTTGCTTTGATTTGCTTCTATTTAGTCTAGTATAAATGTGAATAATCTCACCAATTGTTATGGGTTTAACCCATTAAAGCTATATGAAAAGTTCTTGCACTTTAAAAGAAAAGTCATCTTTTATAAATTTTACTGCAAAGTAGCACACAAAGGTCATGTTTTATTACCATTGCTCTAAAGCTCTATACAAAAATTATGTTATATCCATTTGACAATAAAATTCTATACAAAAAGTATGTTTTATCTATTTAACAATAAAACTCTATACAAAAAGTATGTTATATTCATTTAACAATAAAACTCTATACAAAAATTATGTTATATTCATTTAACAATAAAACTCTATACAAAAATTATGTTTTATCTATTTAACAATAAAACTCTATACAAAAAGTATGTTTAATTAATTTTATAGTAAAACACAACACAAATGTTATATACTCCACCTTCACCATTTCCATAAACGAGGCATTGTTTCATTGGTGGTAATCCACTCAACTTTGTTACCGTAGACATTGTCTTTAAGTCAACAAGGAAAGCGGTCTTACTGTCTTCCATCAGTGGCCAGACAATAACAGTATTTTTGCCAGTGAGCAGCACATCTATATCTGTATGCTGTATATAGATAGAGCAAGCATAAAGTCAGAAGTTTAACTATTTGTGAATGAACTCAGTGAACCCAACATTTGTAAAAATATTTAAATTAATTATTGCTTATACTGCCTCTACTACTAGCATTAACATTGTTACAATAATTTTTTTTAAAAAGTTATAATAATAATAATAATAATAATAATAATAATAATAATAATAATAATGATAGATGTGGAAAAATATTATTAACCAACATATGCATATTGTACAGTCTTGGTGTGCAACAGTATGTTTTGATAACTGCAATCTACTTCCAACATTTTGGTACTCACACATCTTGGTTTATGTTGACAGCTGTATGTTTATGCAACCACATGCATAATTGATGCTTGTAATTTATATGTTGATAAAAAATAATAGATATATGTTTGCTATATAACATTTCATACATGTTTGTTATATAACATTTCATACAGGTTTATCATACAGTAAAACTTGTCTTGAGAGACCACTGCTATGAGAGACCACCTGTTTTGAGAGACCAGAATCTCCATGCACAGATTTATTCATTATATAGTGTTATGACCTGTTATGAGAGACCACCTGTCTTGAGAGACCATTAATTTTTGGCAGAAGGGATGCTCTTTAAAGACAGATTCTGCTGTATAACATTTCATATAGGTTTGCCACATTACACTTCATGTAGGTTTGTCATTTAACATTTCATACAGGTTCCGCATAGAACATGTTGATTTAAAAATGAAACAAACACGTTTCATTTCAAGAGTGAGTATGTCATAAATCTACATAAAGGGTTGTCATTGTCATAATGTAAATTAAGACCCCACTCTGAGCTTTGTTTGACTAATATATGTAAACACCTCAGTCTGAAATGAAAATCTTATGAAACTTGAAATGATCAGAAATGACTCCAAATGGATGAAGAATCCAGATTTGCATCAAAATTTTCATATGGCCTCAAACAGACACTGTACCATGCTATACTATGTAGCTACATGGGCTTGAAACAGATACTGTACTATGCAATACTGTGTACCTACATGCATAGATGTCATTTAAATTTTTTTCAAAGGGGAGGGGGGAGGCAAAACATTATGGGCTTGTAAATTTTCATACAGAGGTTACAGAAGTTTTACAGCACAAGCAAATTTGTAGGGGGGGGGCCGCAAATGCCTTCTCCAAATGATGTCCCTTGCTACATGGGCTTAAAACAGACACTGTACTATTCTATACTGTGTAGCTACATGGGGATGAAACAGACACTGTACTATGCTATACTTTGTAGCTACATGGGTTTGAAACAGACTGTATTGTGCTATGCCGCATAGCTACATCAGTTTGAAACAGACACTGTACTATGCTATACTGTGTAGCTACATGGGGATGAAACAGACACTGTACTATGCTATACTTTGTAGCTACATGGGTTTGAAACAGACTGTATTGTGCTATGCCGCATAGCTACATCAGTTTGAAACAGACACTGTACTATGCTATACTGTGTAGCTACATGGGTTTGAAACAGACACTGTACTATGCTATAATGTGTAGCTACATGGGCTTGAAACAGACACTGTACTATGCTATACTACATAGCTACATGGGTTTGAAACAGACACCGTACTATGCAATACTTTGTAGCTACATGGGTTTGAAAGAGACACTGTACTATGCTATACTGTGTAGCTACATGGGTTTGAAAGAGACACTGTACTATGCTATACTGTGTAGCTACATGGGTTTGAAACAGACACTGTACTATGCTATACTGTGTAGCTATATGATCTTGAAACAGACACAGTACTATGCTATACTGTGTAGCTACATGGGCTTGAAACAGACACTGTACTATGCTATACTTTGTAGCTAAATTCAAGCTAATGAATCTCTCTATAATATTGATCAGGCGTACTTGTGTTTACTTTTGTAGGCAACATTCTTCGATCAAGGTCAACATGGTGTTATATTGTTTAATCGGACACTTATCAGCTAAAAATCACCATAACATGTTAAATATAATTGTCTTGTGTGTTGAAGAAATGGGCGTTAACATGCTGGGTCAAAACTTCTTCAAGATAATATATATCAGCAGGTCACTCTTTTGAATGATGAAACTATTATCATCAATGGCCATACTGCATGTTGCCATTTTTTATAGTAGTTTTTGTGTGGATGTAAACAATTTGGCAGTTTTCTTAGAAAACAATGTCAACAAGACCAATAATTTGTAGGTTAAATCATAACGTTATTATCTGTGCTTTACATTACAATTTAATTTTGTTTGAAAATTATTTTTTTATATCAATCGTTAGTGTGAAAAACATGAAACTCACCAATTTTGTATGCCTCACAAATTTTCCTTCACATACATCGTAGACAAACAGAGTCCAGTTTTTGTCCTCACTTCCTTCACTGTATGTTCCCAGTAGATAACGTGAGTTTGGCAGACTCTTTAGATACCTTAATTCGGATAATTCAACAAAAAAATGTAGCAGAACTTTGGAACAAAATCTACACTTAAAAGCATGTGTTTCATTGTATACATAAAATCTATATAATTTTTCTATTTCAATTTGGATATATTAGACACTTAAAGCTCAAACACATTGTCCATAATTGCATTATAAACTAAATAACCTAATTGAAATTAAATGCAAGCTTTATCATTTATTCAGAAATATTGAATAAAGCTATCTCTGCAAAATTTAATTAGTCTGTATTATACACTGCATATACCAAAGCATTTTGTGCCACAAGAATGGACACCCGCACATAGGGGTCGGGTGCCCCCCCTCCCCATTTCACCTCTAAACATGTTTTAGCCTACATCTATGAAACTTTATATCTGACTACTAGATACGCCCCATACCCCCCAGAAATAATTCTGCAAGCACACCTTGTCATAAGTGCATGTCTTAGCTGAAATTTACAATATTTGGTTGATGCCTGTATGAGATGGTACGGAAAGAGAGGTAGTGTGAGCACGATTCTGCAATGAAGAAATATCTTAATATTAAACATACTTGTAAACTTCACTGGTTGTTTTT
This sequence comes from Unio delphinus, assembly GCA_029339505.1. Lineage (NCBI taxonomy): Eukaryota > Metazoa > Mollusca > Bivalvia > Unionida > Unionidae > Unio > Unio delphinus. The sequence goes on from JAQISU010000145.1 coordinate 3,657,309, forward strand.
GAGCTTTGCCCCTCCTCAGGCCGTGTCAAATCCCAGACTTGTACCAACGCGCCTTCAGATGATGTGACTACGGTTGTTCCATTACTACTGCTTGCATATGTAAAACTGGTTTTCAGGGATTCCCTTTTAAACAGCTCCAGTTCCTCCAAACTGTATACAACTAAAGTGCTCTTGTCATTCAATCCTGCCAGGATGAAGGTCAAATAATGCTTGTCTCGACTAATTTGAAGATCAAGAATTACAGCATTTTGTTCCTCTTTAAACACTGTTGGAATAGACAAGAAAATGATGTCTAATCCTGAATATCTTTAAGCTCTTGTATCATAAACAAGTTACACGTTGAACAGACGTTGCATTAAAGTAACTTTGATGGTTTTAAAAAAATACTTAACACAGAAATGTTTTTCCTCTCTGCATTAGACGATATTTATTTACAGTTACAGTAAAACCTGTATTGAAAGACCACTGATATGTGAGACCACCTGTCTTGAGAGACCACATTTTCAATGCACAAATTTATTCATTATAAAGCATTGTGACCTGTTATGACCACCTGTCTTGAGAGACCATCATTTTTTGGCAAAAGAGGTGGTTTTACAAGACAGGTTCTATTGTATTTATTTACAGTATATTTCAAACTATGATTCTAAGAAACTTGTACCACCACCGATGACTTTTTAGCCCCAGAAGCAGTATAGTACTTAATTTTACTTTTGCTGTAGATAGAATTCATAGCCGTGCAATTAAAGCATAAAACTTATTACTGAAGAAAAAGAAACTTCATTAAATGATGGATATAAATAAAATGCTGACTGATATTTTAATTTAAAAATCACACATGTAAAGAATATATATTTATCAGGAAAAGATTCTGTTAGGAAACTTAAGTCTTCGTGTTAGCTTTCATCATATTATTTTACCTTGTAATTCCCGTAGTCTCTGTTTGGTTCTTATGTCCACAAAATAAATAGATCTGGACTTGCTGCAGGTATATGCCATACAAGTTTCATTATTTGTAATTGCCCATTGCATAGTATCGACATCGTCTTTCTGTATGCTGGAATCACGGCAGACATTGTGATATATAACAAACTGTTGCTGACTGATATCTAATAAACATATAGTTGTCTTTTGAATTGAGAAGGCAACAGCATAACGTTCAGATCCAAGGAAAGATCCTGCAAATGCAATTATCAGGTGAAATTTCTTGTTTTCAATTAATAAAGATATTACGATGCATTTGCAAAAAATATACAATTATATTAATATTAGGATTGAATTTTTAACTAAATTGTATTAAAAAGCATTTTTTTAAATTCCTATAATTTAAATGTGTATTTTTTTAATACCATAAAGATTGTGCTTTGCATGTGGGAACTGTACAATCCCCCGCATTGCATTATGTATTTCTTCTTATATTCTAAGTCAGCAAACTGAGACTCATTAGCAGGGTGTGTTGCGCAAGCCAAATTCTTTTCTGTTGAATATATCGATACAATTTTTCACGTTCATCACGAAAGAAGTTGTTACAGCAGATTTTTATCTAATGATGCATACAGACCTAGAGAATAGTCAGGAAGAAAAGGTAGACGGTTTTGGGGTTCTGGTGAAGTGACGATGCAAACCCAGCAAAACATAATCTCTTTATTCAGTCTCACTCATGCTTCCTAAATTGTGTATAAAATGAGATGCTGCTATGCGCAAATCAGTTAAATTCACCAGAAACTGAAAGACTCGTCTTTCTTGCAGGTTAGCCACTATATGTGTTCATAAAATTAGGGATTTTTACTGCTAAAATTTGAAGCTAAGTGTTCAATGTATGATTGGCATGTTTGCAACATTTTTGTATAATTGTATGAAGAATTTATATTTACATACTTGTAATTATACCATTGATTGTTATGAAGGATTATTTCACTACCATCTTCGTGATCAGTAATAATTCATTTAGAATAAAATATTCTTTAAGTAATAGATAATAATATTTTGGTATTCTATTTTCTATTTCAAATTCAGTAAAATACTTTTGTACAAAATCATTGTTTTATTAAATATTAAATATTTAATTTTTACAAACTTTTGGCTATTGTAAATTTATTTGCCAATTTATTATCTGCATTATATGCTAAAAGACACAAATTATGGAATGGTATGAAGTTAATAAACTTGAAGGAATACTGTACAGTAAACTCCATTTAACTGCACATCGGTTAACTGCAAACTCCGGACAACTGCATGTAGTCACGCCAGTCCCGTTTTTTTCCCAATGCTTTTCAATGGGAACAAACTTCGAATAACTGCACTTCGCTTAAATGCACACTCCGGATAATAGCACGATAAATTTCAGCCCGTGGCACATTATTCAATACAATTTTACTCCGGTTAACTGCACAATGTATATTCATGATCAGTTATTGCTAGTCCACTGCTGTAGCGCTTCAAATAAGCAGACAGTTAAGCTGGTAAATGCGACTATGTAAATGATTGACATGTAACGGACACCGCAGGTAGGATATTCATGTATATACATGCTCACTAGGGAGCAATAGCGTGGGAAAAATCATAATACAGCATTGAAAACATTGCTCTAAACCATTCCGGTTTGAATGATTTCAAACCCAAAAAATGAATGGTTGGAAAGATGGAAAATGCGCAACGGAATTCAATTTAAATGACAACACGGCAAAAAACAGCATGCAGACGACTTCGGAGCTGAACCCTTTTTCTGTGGGAGATGACCCATCAATGTTTGACAGCAGTTTTCGAATAACAGGAATTTCTTGAAATTCGCTATAATTCCTTGATTCATTGGTTAAATCAGTGAAATTGTGTTCGGAGGAAGGAAACCAAGATTAACATTTAAGAAAAAGTTGAATGAGTGGATTCTAATCATTGTTTAAATTTATTCTTCACATATATTCGTGACGTTCTGATTTAAAGCTGTACTGTACCGTACTTCGGTTAACTGCACAATCCGGTTAATTGCACAGTCCCGTGATGGGCCCAAGGGTGTGCAGTTAACCGGAGTCGACTGTAATTTATTATGTATTTCTTATATCTAAAAAGTAAAGTTGATGTAGATGTAATGGGTGAAGACTTTACTCAAGTCATGAGTAAATCCATCCCATTACATTAGCAGACACAAAGATATACAAAATGGAGTTTATTCAGTTCGGTTGCTGCTAAATTAAGCCCAATGACTACTAATAAAATACAAAAATTGCACCGTTTCAATTCACTTTGATATGGAACATATTTAAAACTGATTATAAGTGACTTTGAAAGACAGGGACAGAAGACTTGAAATTATTTAAAATTAAGCTTCTTCTGTAGGAGGAAATGTGCATTGAATGAAATAGTATAACCAACTTCTCAAAATGATATGCAACCAACATTATTGCAAGTACAGCGAATATATATATATATATATATATATATATATATATACACATGTTGTACACCTACTGTTATTGAATGATTGTGTTGAGTCAAATGAAAATGAAACCTTCTTCTTGCACTCTACAGGATTCATTTTTTCACTGGTTTCTAGGTTGTACATTGTTGCTTGGTTATCCTTGAACAGTACCAGAGATTCTCTTCTAGGACCACAAAGACACCAAGACATGTCATCTAAGCTGATAATGAACTTTTCTATTCCTTCAAAAATAATAATAATAATAATAATAATAATAATAATAATAATAATAATGTAAAAATATTTTTAAATCATCATGAAAAAATAGTTCCTCTACAATTAGATACTATAAACTTTGGTTCACAATGTAATGACATCCCTGATGCTTTAAATTTCTTCATCTTTGTGCAATATGCAACATGTGCACAAGGGAGTTCATTTTTAGCGTAGCTTTATCGCTATAATGTCTGAAGTGTGGCTGTATGTCGTGATGTCTAGCACTGGGGCTTCATGTCCCAGACATGTGGCATGATGTCCTACTACCCAGTCACATTATCCTGACACATGGCCGACCAGTCCAAACTCTAACCTCTTAATGCTAGCGAGTCAGCTGCTAGTATCATTTGTTCAAGTCTTTGGTTTGACTCAGTTGGGGTTCGAAATCACAACATCCTGCATCTAAGGCAGATGCTCTAACCACTTAGGGAACCAAAGTGATCATCATACAGCATAACTGATCAACTGATGAAATAAATCTGTTTATTGCTATAATTAGGATTTTCTTAACTATAACAGAATAGCATGTTTTTGAACCTTATATGACAATGTGGGGCCCCGAGTGGCCGAGTGGTCTAAAGTGCTGTCCATTATGGATCACTGCCGTCTCACCTCTGTCTGCATGGGTTCGAGTCTAAGATTCGGCTAATGTAGTTATGTGGGAAAGCTTGCCAGTAGCTTCTCGTGGGTCGGTGGTTCTTTCCAGGGTGTTTCCCAGGTTCTTCCTCCACCAATAATACTTTCTGCCATGTATAGCCTATCGTGTGCTGAAAAATGGCATTAAACCCTAAAATACAAAACAAACAAAACATATGACAATGTTCAATGACGAATTCTTCACCTTTTCATGTTAATGGCATCCATAAATGTAATACAAGTGGAATTCACGATTTGAGTGTGCTATAAAATAAACTAATGTACACAGCCAGTAGTTATCAGCAATTTATATACCAGTATTGATTGGACCCAGCATGAGTTTGTGTCCATTAACATGTCTGATGGCGTCACAGTTCATATTCTGCAAGAATGACATTCTTTGCATACAATCAATTACTTGGCAAAAAATATTACAAATAATTTGTAAAGAATTATTTTATGTTTAAAAGTATTATGTACTTAGAATAATTTTTTTATATATACCAGTAAACTTACCTTTTTTCAATATTTGTTTGCTTATGACATTTACACTTATTTTTTCTCAATATTTAAAATAGGTAAAATTCTTTGTCTGTAATTTATAAATAACTTAAATTTAAAGAACTTATATGCTGAGCAAATTAAACCTTCTATCCAACCATTTTAAAGGAAAGAGTTTCATAAAATAAAGGCACATGAAAAAGATGTGAGTAAAAACAGTTTAAATTTTGTAAAAGTTACCAGTCTGAGATCTGTTCTTGACAACAATTTTATCTTCCTCATAGATGAGAAGAAAAGCATCATCCAAGCAGAAATATGCCTTCTGAACACACTCTGTTTCATGCGTACAGTAGATTTTTCCATCAACATTATGCCATATTCGAACAGTTTCATCATCTCCACCTAAGAGAAGACCAATAAAGAACTAAACTAAACAAAAGGGAACAATAACTGCCATCTTACCAGGAATTATGACTTGAAAGAAAGCTAAAAAGAAAAAGAATGCAATTTACAAATTTTATATGCACAAACCAAATAGAAATCAAGAAAGAAATTTACTGTTTTTGCTCTTCATCTCAAACATTGTGTCAGTGAAATAAATACAACCATACATCATAACATATATTGACATTAAATAAAGAACTGAACCAAGCATCATAGCATAATATTGACATTAAATGAAGAATTCAACCATACATAACATATATTGACATTAAATAAAGAACTGAACCAAGCATCATAGCATAATATTGACATTAAATGAAGAATTCAACCATACATCATAGCATAATACTGACATTAAATGAAGAATTCAACCATATATCATATAATGATATTGACATTAAATGAAGAATTCAACCATACATCATAGCATAATATTGACATTAAATGAAGAATTCAACCATACATCCTAGCATGATATTGACATTAAATGAAGAATTCAACCATACATCATAGCATAATATTGACATTAAATGAAGAATTCAACCATACATCATAGCATAATATTGACATTAAATGAAGAATTCAACCATACATCATAGCATAATATTGCCATTAAATGAAGAATTCAACCATACATCATAGCATAATATTGACATTAAATGAAGAATTCAACCATACATCATAGCATAATATTGACATTAAATGAAGAATTCAACCATACATCATAGCATCATATTGACATTAAATGAAGAATTCAACCATACATCATAGCATGATATTGACATTAAATGAAGAATTCAACCATACATCCTAGTATCATATTGACATTAAATGAAGAATTCAACCATACATCATAGCATAATATTGACATTAAATGAAGAATTCAACCATACATTCTAGTATAATATTGACATTAAATGAAGAATTCAACCATACATCATAGCATAATATTGACATTAAATGAAGAATTCAACCATACATCATAGCATAATATTGACATTAAATGAAGAATTCAACCATACATCATAGCATAATATTGACATTAAATGAAGAATTCAACCATACATCATAGCATAATATTGACATTAAATGAAGAATTCAACCATACATCATAGCATAATATTGACATTAAATGAAGAATTCAACCATACATCATAGCATAATATTGACATTAAATGAAGAATTCAACCATACATCATAGCATGATATTGACATTAAATGAAGAATTCAACCATACATCATAGCATAATATTGACATTAAATGAAGAATTCAACCATACATCATAGCATCATATTGACATTAAATGAAGAATTCAACCATACATCATAGCATAAAATTGACATTAAATGAAGAATTCAACCATACATCATAGCATAATATTGACATTAAATGAAGAATTCAACCATACATCATAGCATAATATTGACATTAAATGAAGAATTCAACCATACATCATAGCATAATATTGACATTAAATGAAGAATTCAACCATACATCATAGCATGATATTGACATTAAATGAAGAATTCAACCATACATCATAGCATGATATTGACATTAAATGAAGAATTCAACCATACATCATAGCATGATATTGACATTAAATGAAGAATTCAACCATACATCATAGCATGATATTGACATTAAATGAAGAATTCAACCATACATCCTAGTATCATATTGACATTAAATGAAGAATTCAACCATACATCATAGCATGATATTGACATTAAATGAAGAATTCAACCATACATCCTAGTATCATATTGACATTAAATGAAGAATTCAACCATACATCATAGCATGATATTGACATTAAATTAAGAATTCAACCATACATCCTAGTATCATATTGACATTAAATGAAGAATTCAACCATACATCATAGCATAATATTGACATTAAATGAAGAATTCAACCATACATTCTAGTATAATATTGCCATTAAATGAAGAATTCAACCATACATCATAGCATAATATTGACATTAAATGAAGAATTCAACCATACATCATAGCATAATATTGACATTAAATGAAGAATTCAACCATACATCATAGCATAATATTGACATTAAATGAAGAATTCAACCATATATTATATAATGATATTGACATTAAATGAAGAATTCAACCATACATTATAGCATAATATTGACATTAAATGAAGAATTCAACCATACATCCTAGCATAATATTGACATTAAATGAAGAATTCAACCATACATCATAGCATAATATTGACATTAAATGAAGAATTCAACCATACATCATAGCATCATATTGACATTAAATGAAGAATTCAACCATACATTCTAGTATAATATTGCCATTAAATGAAGAATTCAACCATACATCATAGCATGATATTGACATTAAATGAAGAATTCAACCATACATCATAGCATAATATTGACATTAAATGAAGAATTCAACCATACATTCTAGCATAATATTGACATTAAATGAAGAATTCAACCATACATCATAGCATAATATTGACATTAAATGAAGAATTCAACCATACATCATAGCATGATATTGACATTAAATGAAGAATTCAACCATACATCATAGCATAATATTGACATTAAATGAAGAATTCAACCATACATCATAGCATCATATTGACATTAAATGAAGAATTCAACTATACATCATAGCATAATATTGACATTAAATGAAGAATTCAACCATACATCATAGCATAATATTGCCATTAAATGAAGAATTCAACCATACATCATAGCATAATATTGACATTAAATGAAGAATTCAACCATACATCATAGCATAATATTGACATTAAATGAAGAATTCAACCATACATCATAGCATGATATTGACATTAAATGAAGAATTCAACCATACATCATAGTATCATATTGACATTAAATGAAGAATTCAACCATACATCATAGCATAATATTGACATTAAATGAAGAATTCAACCATACATTCTAGTATAATATTGCCATTAAATGAAGAATTCAACCATACATCATAGCATAATATTGACATTAAATGAAGAATTCAACCATACATCATAGCATAATATTGACATTAAATGAAGAATTCAACCATACATCATAGCATGATATTGACATTAAATGAAGAATTCAACCATACATCATAGCATAATATTGACATTAAATGAAGAATTCAACCATACATCATAGCATCATATTGACATTAAATGAAGAATTCAACTATACATCATAGCATAATATTGACATTAAATGAAGAATTCAACCATACATCATAGCATAATATTGACATTAAATGAAGAATTCAACCATACATCATAGCATAATATTGACATTAAATGAAGAATTCAACCATACATCATAGCATAATATTGACATTAAATGAAGAATTCAACCATACATCATAGCATCATATTGACATTAAATGAAGAATTCAACCATACATCATAGTATCATATTGACATTAAATGAAGAATTCAACCATACATCATAGCATAATATTGACATTAAATGAAGAATTCAACCATACATTCTAGTATAATATTGCCATTAAATGAAGAATTCAACCATACATCATAGCATAATATTGACATTAAATGAAGAATTCAACCATACATCATAGCATGATATTGACATTAAATGAAGAATTCAACCATACATCCTAGCATAATATTGACATTAAATGAAGAATTCAACCATACATCATAGCATAATATTGACATTAAATGAAGAATTCAACCATACATCATAGCATCATATTGACATTAAATGAAGAATTCAACCATACATTCTAGTATAATATTGCCATTAAATGAAGAATTCAACCATACATCATAGCATGATATTGACATTAAATGAAGAATTCAACCATACATCATAGCATAATATTGACATTAAATGAAGAATTCAACCATACATTCTAGCGTAATATTGACATTAAATGAAGAATTCAACCATACATCATAGCATAATATTGACATTAAATGAAGAATTCAACCATACATCATAGCATGATATTGACATTAAATGAAGAATTCAACCATACATCATAGCATAATATTGACATTAAATGAAGAATTCAACCATACATCATAGCATCATATTGACATTAAATGAAGAATTCAACTATACATCATAGCATAATATTGACATTAAATGAAGAATTCAACCATACATCATAGCATAATATTGACATTAAATGAAGAATTCAACCATACATCATAGCATAATATTGACATTAAATGAAGAATTCAACCATACATCATAGCATAATATTGACATTAAATGAAGAATTCAACCATACATCATAGCATGATATTGACATTAAATGAAGAATTCAACCATACATCATAGTATCATATTGACATTAAATGAAGAATTCAACCATACATCATAGCATAATATTGACATTAAATGAAGAATTCAACCATACATTCTAGTATAATATTGCCATTAAATGAAGAATTCAACCATACATCATAGCATAATATTGACATTAAATGAAGAATTCAGTCATACATCATAGCATAATATTGACATTAAATGAAGAATTCAACCATACATCATAGCATGATATTGACATTAAATGAAGAATTCAACCATACATCATAGCATAATATTGACATTAAATGAAGAATTCAACCATACATCATAGCATCATATTGACATTAAATGAAGAATTCAACTATACATCATAGCATAATATTGACATTAAATGAAGAATTCAACCATACATCATAGCATAATATTGACATTAAATGAAGAATTCAACCATACATCATAGCATAATATTGATATTAAATGAAGAATTCAACCATACATCATAGCATAATATTGACATTAAATGAAGAATTCAACCATACATCATAGCATGATATTGACATTAAATGAAGAATTCAACCATACATCATAGTATCATATTGACATTAAATGAAGAATTCAACCATACATCATAGCATAATATTGACATTAAATGAAGAATTCAACCATACATTCTAGTATAATATTGCCATTAAATGAAGAATTCAACCATACATCATAGCATAATATTGACATTAAATGAAGAATTCAACCATACATCATAGCATAATATTGACATTAAATGAAGAATTCAACCATACATCATAGCATGATATTGACATTAAATGAAGAATTCAACCATACATCATAGCATAATATTGACATTAAATGAAGAATTCAACCATACATCATAGCATAATATTGACATTAAATGAAGAATTCAACCATACATTCTAGTATAATATTGCCATTAAATGAAGAATTCAACCATACATCATAGCATAATATTGACATTAAATGAAGAATTCAACCATACATCATAGCATGATATTGACATTAAATGAAGAATTCAACCATACATTCTAGTATAATATTGCCATTAAATGAAGAATTCAACCATACATCATAGCATAATATTGACATTAAATGAAGAATTCAACAATACAACATAGCAAAATATTGACATTATATAGAAAGGGTATGTCAATGCAATGGAATACTTAAAATAATAAACTAAACTGTTTGCCTTCTTCAATAAATATAACAATAAAACTGTATTTTTATCATTAAAATATCAGTTAAGAAAGCATATTGTTTTAGTAAATTATGTTTCTCTGAGAATACTTACCCAATCACATTACTTTAGGGATATAAGCCTGCTACCTCGCGAATCCAGCCCTACCAAAAGACGAAAATTCGTCTTTTCTGTCTATGTCATATAGACAAAGGGCAATAACTCACCTCACCTTGCCACCCACTAGGTGTCGCCAGTTTTTAAGCTGAGCGGTATATAATATACGAGGATGCTCGCATGGCGGGGTGGTTGGGAGGGTTTCTTAGTAATGTGATCGGGTAAGTATTCTCGGAGAAACATAATTTACTATTTACTAAAAAAATTTCTTTCTCCTTTGAATATATTCCCCGATCACATTACTTTAGGAGAATAGGTAACAGGGGGTGGGAATGCGGAGCATTCGACCTCCACCCCGGGTATCCTCTAGGGAATGATGGCTGGATTCCCCATTTGAACGATAACCCGTTCTCCTAATTTTAATCAGCAACACAGCCCAGGGTCACGTGATATGTGACCCCTTTATACGGTTAAGAAGATAGTTATTGAAATCTTCTTACCTACAAAAAATTTTCTGGTGAATCCAGCGAAGCTAATAGGCTGTGCTGATTGTTGTAAATGGGTCTGGTGGGCATCTGGGCTGCCAACACCGGACCTACTAGATTCAAGGTTTGCCTCTGCGAGGACAAATCTTTGAGATAAAACTGGAGAAGGTTGACTCTGCATGCCAGCCAACAGCTTCTATTATATCTCTGATAGAAACATTGCATTCGAATGCAAGGCTCGCTGAGATGGCTCTAATCTCATGAGTGGTAATCTGCATGAGGTGACTCTGATCTTGTGAATCCTCAGAGTACGCTGAGCGTATAACCCACTTCAGCCATGAAGCATGGGCTTGAATGGTGATATCTCATGTCCCAGCTATCACCAGAAGAAAGAGGTGCTTGTATGTGACCTGACTCACCTCTGTGCGTTTAAATGGTGCTAGAGTGCACAAACAGGATCTTGCATGGCTGCTGCTCCTGACTTATCTATAAAAGAAAGCGAGCTAATGATGACTTTTTGATTGCCAATGGATGGTAACCTTTTTTTTTTATTTTGGCTACGAAGCCTGGCTGCATCAAGAGGACCACCGAACCATCTGATCTGAACTGAAGATAGTTCAGGTCACTGGAAAGAACCTGTAACTCACTCACCCTGCATGCTGAAGCTAAGACTATCAAGAAACCCAATTTGTATGATAGTAGCTTTAACAAATTGTGGGCTAAAGACTCAATACTGTCTGAATTGAGCCATGTTAAAACCCAGGACAGATTCTATTTGGAAACAGGGTAAGGGATATTAGTCGATTGAACTCTAAAGTGGCTAAAAGATCTGATAGATCTTTGTCATGGCTGATATCACATTTACCAAAATGGCAGAATGTGTCTGATATCATGGAGTGGTAGCATTCGATAATAATTAGGGGCCAACTGTTTCTCCTCGAAAAGCCAGAGAAAAAAGTCGGCCAGTTGAGGGATTGTGACACTCAAAGGAACGATGTTAATGATATGGTACCAGTCCCTGAAAACATGCTACTTTCCCTCGTAAGCCTTCAGAGTAGAGGGTTTTCTTGCTCTCGAGATTCTCTCCACAATTGAAGATTTAAATTGTTTGTCTTGCAAGCCTGTCTGGACAAGACCCAAACTTGAAGATAAAGACGGTCCGGTGGCCGCGGTTGCTTGAGAAGATTTGGGCAGGCTGTAATCTTCCTGGGTAGATCTATCACCAGATCGAGTAGATCGGAGACCCAGGAGTTGTTCCATCTGCGAGGGGCAATCAGAATCATCTGACAGTTATGACCCTTTCACCTCTGGATTTTTTTCAGTACCAAGACCGTGGGAGGGTAGGAGAATGCCCACAACCCTTCCCAGCTGATTGACCTAGCATCCATGGCCCAAGCTTCTGGGTCTGGAACCCATGAGACGAAGGTGGACAACTTGCGATTCCACCTTGTTGCAAAAGATCGAGCATCGGATGTCCCCAAAGTGTGCCAATTGGAAGAAAGCCCGATTGATGGAGTGACCATTCTGTGTGAAAGGCTGGATAGAGTGTCAGCCAAGACACTGAGTCTGCCAGGAATGTGTCTGATTTATACATTGAGGTGGAGATTGTCGCACCAATTTAGAAACTGCCAGATCAGATTGCACAGGTCTGGTGATTGGTGCCCCCTTGTTTTGAGGAGGCAAGTCACCACCACAAAGTTGTCTGACATAAATAAGTAGGACAATTTTCAATAAGAGTTGATCCTGCCAGAAATGAAAGGCATTGATGACAGCCTTTATTTCTGAAAGGTTGATGTGGAGAGGGCTTGCCCCTGGCACCCACGTGTCGCTGACGGTATCAAAGACCGGCAACAGGTGGGCACCCCAACCGTAAGTACTAGTGGCGGAACATACCGCTATCTCTGCCTAGGGTATCTCCAGAGTAATCCCTGTGGACAGCCAACAGGGGTTGTGCCACTGACTCAAGAATGATCTTATCTCTGGCATGATCATTATTGTGTGATTAAGGGGACTTAAAAAGGGCGCCATTACGCTCGTAACATCCTTTGTAAAGGACGCATAAAAAGACGGCCGAGCGGGATCAAGTCCACTGCCGCATTGAATAATCCGAGGAGTTGCAAGAACTCTCTCACTGAAATGTGCATCCTGTTGGAAACAGACTCTACGAGTTCAATTATCCGGATGATAGCAAACTCGAGGAAGCCTTACCAGATTCAGATCGGTGAGAAACTCCACACCCAGATGGACCAAAACTCTGGGCTGGACAGAGATCGGCCTTTATCCAGTTCACGAGAAAGCCTATATGATATAAAAGTGATATAAGATCATTTCTGCCTTTGAGCAGAGTAGATCTTAACATATATTTCTGGAGGATGTCGTCCAAGTATACTGCCGTCACTGTAGATGAAGTCGAGCGGAACAGGGTGATGATGCAATCCATAACCTTGATAAAAGTCCAAGGGCTGATGTTGAGGCCAAAAGGTATGACCTGGAACTGATAAACCGAGTCCCGACAAGCACAACGGAGAAATGTCCGTGACTCATTGGATAGGGATGTGAAAATATGCATCGGTCATATCTAGACTGACAGCATACCCGTCTTATGAATTGATCACGTCATCCCCACATTGAATATCAGGGATGAAATGTATTGGTTGAGGCAGCTCAGGTCTATGAACGGCCTCTGGATAAGAAACAACCATGAATAAAACCCCAGCTATTGCAGGTTGTTTGTTCTGAGGTAATAAAGTGGTCCAGTGGTCCTGGAGGCAGCTGCCCACAGGTAGGCAGTCCGCTGGAGGTGGGCAGGGTATGTCAACGTCTAGAGTTAGGAGGCTTGAAGGCGGATAACTTGGGTTCTTGCTGCCTATGTATGGTTGCCTCCTACATTAATAAGACTGTTGGCTGCCAGCACTGGGTTGGGATCTATACTGCGAAAGTTGGGTGACGAGTTGGAGGGGCAGTTCCTGAGCTGCCTGCCTCCAAACTTTTCCAATTTTTTCCCCCAAAGAGTAAAGGTGACCCAAACGGAGACATCCATAAAGCCCGAGTAGGATGGCGCTTGAGCAACGTGGACCACCTACATGCGTCACGTCATATCAGGTCGAAGCAGTCAACGCATTGGCCATGGAATGGTGAGCTGCCCTGTTAATAACTCTAGCAATCCAGGCTGTCACTTCACAAGTGTGGTCATTGCCAGATTTGCCTAGGGAGTCGGAAAAATGGCTAGTGAAGCCAAGTCTAACATTGAAGACGTAGCGACTACGTTTTGGACTAGCTTTGATGTGGCATTGGAGATCAGTACTGAAGTCATCTGATTGAGTTTCATACCAGCTACACTAGAACGTCGCTGGAAGTTAGCTTCCTGAATTTTTACCGACTGGGAAGAAGCAGGAAGGACATCATCTCTTCCTCCCATTCAAGATCTACAGATGCCTTAACTTTGTAGTCTTGAATGGCAGTAGGAGGTGGTGGGCATTCTGAAGTTCCCAATAACCTATAAATTTTTTCAGTCCATTCCATGACCAGATCTGTGTACGGCTGAAAGTGTTTCGTCACACTCACTGTGTGCACCGTCGTGTTCTGGTAAAAAAATTAAATCTTCTCCGTAATGCTTGTGCAGTGCAGCGAGCACAGCGCACACATCTACCATTTGCTCAGAGGGAACGTTGGTTCTGGTACAGCTTGCATTTATGTGTATAGCATACCAGGTGACATAGATGACGTAATTCCGTCATAATTGACACTTTCATTAATTCTCCCTTGTGGAGAAGCCGTGAACATATGGACGGCCGGCATTGCCAGCTGGTTTGTCTGGCGAATGGTCGACCTGAATGTCGGCAACGGTCCATTTTTCACCGGTACCGGCCGCTCCAAAGGCCTGGCTGGACGGACAGATTTCTCACTAAAATTTCCATATAGTATTGGTATGTTGTCGGCGGTACGGCTTGACGGACGGATTTGTCACTAAAATCTCTGTAAATCATAGTTGGTCGGCCCGTTTGAGCAATAAGGTCCCCATACTGGGACGGCACTGCCAGCTGGTTTGCCTGGCGTGTGGTCCGCTGGAATGTCGGTGACGGTCCGACTATCACGGTACCAGCCACTGCCATGGCTTGGCTGGACGGATAGATTTCTCATTAAAATTTCTGTCATAGTATTGGCATGTTGCCGGCGTTACAGCTTGACGGGCAGATTTGTCACTAAAATCCCCGTAAATCATAGTTGGTCGGACCGTGTTAGCAATACAATGGGACGGCTGTCCAGTGATGGCTGGATGGTCAGTGATGGCTGGATGGCCAGTGACGGCTGGACAGCCGGTGACGGCTGGATGGCCAGTGCGGTGACGGCGAGATTGCATAATGAAATGGAATCGATGGAACCGGTAAAAAACCCATGTGTCCTGACTTACAGGCCCGAAAGCCATGCTCGGACATGCGGGGGGACTTATGCCCACCGGGCAGACTAAAATTGGGAGAACACTCCCCAAATGTTCAAAGGCGGACTGTTGTACCATGTCAACATCATTTTTCCTCCATTGCCACATTGCCAACACCCTTTTTGCCGTTTATGCATTTGTTGTAAGCAAAATTATTCAATGCCGTGTTAACTCATAATGACAACATCAGTACCGCCATTAGCGTGTTGCAACGGGTCGTTCAAAGACGAAGTCTACTGAAACGACAAAAGAAGATAAACAAAGCACAAGTTAGCAATTCAGTACGTTATTAATTCGCTATTACCATAACTGTTACTAACGGAGTAAGCGAAATTATTCAGTGTCGCATGAACTCGTAAATGACAATACGAATTCCGCCATTAAGAGTCGCAACTTGGTCTTTCCAAGACGAAGTCTACTGAAACGACAAAAGAAGATAATACAAAGCACAAATTAGCAATTCAGCAAGTTATTAATTCGCTAATACCATAACCGTTACAAACGGAGTAAGTGAAATTATTCAGTGCCACGTGAACTCGTAATGACAACACGAGTACCCATTAGTGTGCTCTGTCATCGTTGCAACCTGGTCCAAAGTCCATAAAGGTGACAAAGTCACTCAAAATTTGAAAATATTGTAAAATAATGTATACAACCTGTAGAGGAATGATTATCCAACACAATAATTCCAAATTTAACTTCGGATGCTCCGAATTTACACTAAGATAGCTTGGATTCATTGGAGGTCTAATTGTACGTGTTTGCACAGTACAGCGAAGCTTAAAAACTGGCAACACATATTGGGTGGCAAGGGGAGGTAAGGGGCAAGAGTTATTGCCCTTTGTCTATATGGCATAGATAGAAAAGACGAATTTTCGTCTTTTGGTAGGGCTGGATTCATGAGGTAGCAGGTTTATATCCCTAAAGTAATGTGATCGGGGAATGTATTCAATGGAGAAAACTAGATTCATTTATCTGTACTGAAAATGTCAAAATGAAATATTGAAAGCAGATAATTAGAAAACAAAATTAAGTTATTCCTTAACAACAGAACATGACATCATTGTTTCATATGATATCTGCTGACCTTAGCATATAATAGCTATGTTTCATATGATGTCTGATGACCATAGCTCATAATAACTGTGTTGCATATGAGTTTTCTGACCATATCATATAATAGCTGTGTTGTTTATGATGTCTGCTGACCGTAGCGTATAATAACTATGTTGCATATGATGTTTGCTGACCGTAGTATATAAAAGCTGTGTTGCTTAAGGTATATGCTTACCGTAGCATATAATAAATGTGTTGCATATGATGTTTGCTGACCATAGCATATAATAACTGTGTTGCATATGATGTTTGCTGACCATAGCATATAATAACTGTGTTGCATATGATGTTTGCTGACTGTAGCATTTAATGCTGTGTTGCTTATGATGTTTGCTGACCGTAGCATTTAATGCTGTGTTGCTTATGATGTTTGCTGATCATAGCATATAATAACTGTGTTGCATATGATGTTTGCTGATCGTAGCTATTAATAACTGTGTTGCATATGATGTTTGCTGATCGTAGCATTTAATGCTGTGTTGATTATGATATCTGCTGACTGTATATTATAATAACTGTGTTGCATATAATGTTTGCTGACCATAGCATATATTGCTATGTTGTATATTACATCTGCTGACCGTAGCATACCACTGAAGTTTTAGTTTCCCACTGACTATGGCACATTACCAGATAATAATGATGCTGCATACAATATCAGCTAACTGTAGCATATATCATCTGACCAATGCATAAAACATTGAAATATTAAAACACATTATACAACATAATAAAAAAAACACTATTATAACAATATTTAATAGTTAAAAAGAAATCCAAGACAACAAAAGAGCTATCTTACATGTTACCGTATACTGTCCATCTTTAGAGACATCGACAGAAGAAATGTAGCTATTCTCCTTATGACCTGCCATGGAGTGCACTAGCTGACCACCTGGGGTTAAAAGTACATTTTTGTTGGGTAGAAGATAAGGGATGCCTGAAGTTCTACACTGAGAAATAAAATCTGTCATATCCTGCAAAATACACAAGATGACCCTATTATCATTGTGATTTGGGTAAATGTAGAATATATTCACGGAATTTCATAATTAACTTTGATTTACAATCCTTAATAAAATGAAAAATTTAAACACAACTGGGAATTAAGAAAAAGTATTCTTCAGTTTTGAAAAATCATAAAAATTACAAAGTAGAGAAAACATTTAAATATGTGTACATGTGCATGCTCGCGGTGGGTGGGGCATTACGTTGTTACATGAGCAGGTTGTGATAATTATATTCAATGAACACCAACTTTAAAAATAGTAGTATAATAATGGGAGATTTTAGACGTTTGTTGCAGAGGCAGACCAACTATTTCTATAGCCAATGCTTTACTACTTTTACCTAGATCATCATACGTGGGGAAATAATAGAAACACGCCAACAACCAGACAACTTCAAATGAACCCAGTCACATCAACATTACGATATAGCTCCGTCAGCAACTCTTACTGATGTAAGATATAACCCCTCCCCCGTTATAAGTTAATCCCTGTTTAAACTTTTTAAACGGACACAAAAATACATTATTGTACGTCGGCTTGGTTCCTCTGAAGATTTGTACTGGCTTTCATCGAGTACAATAAATGAAATATACTGTGCTGGTTTTCGCAAAAACAAGTGCTTGTGCCAAAGACAGCTGCCATACCAATTTTAGTTAGTATGGTCAAATAAATTGTATTTGTGGTGGAGATGATACTGAATTAAAGTGAGTACCTTTCAAAGAAGTTTTATCTTCAGTGTATTAAAACAAAAAATGTACCTAACGGAACATGATTTTTATACCAAATATCAAAACCGAGTTATCTTAAAATGATTTTAGAAATATAAAATAAAATACACTAGCAGTGGATTTTTAATTTGATTGATGACCAAATGATTGATTTCAGCCTTTGAAAATTCAAAATCATTACATGTTTCTACTTGTTTGTATATCCATTAGTTTATGCATTTGTTTCTTGATCTATCTATTTGTTTATGAAAGAATAACTAAGATGGTTGAAATTTCAATGTTTTTACTTAAAGAAAAAAGGGGGGTAAAGTCAGGCATTAGGTCTTCTGTAGTTGACAACATGCACAACATAACATGACATATTATGATGTCCTTATGCACAAAATAAGACATGCCTTTATTAAGTATGTGGGAAGGACAATGTTGTAAGGTGCCGGTTTGTGTGCCTAGGGAATCAAGATGGCAGATATGGAAGTACAAGTTGATTTTGCATCAAGACACAAACACATCCTTGACTGACTATGCCATATCTAGCAAATCAAAACTAGATAATAAACGAGTGGTCTTTGTTTTTTTAGTTGGCCTGGATGATCAACGACATTTTTCATTTTGTTTGCGAGATTATATGCGGCCTGCAATCTCTCTTTTCAAAACGACTCCAACATCCCCTAATATAGCCGCTTGTGCAACCGCAGGAGCCACTAACAGCACTGAATTCGCCCCTATAAATGAAAATATTGTACGGGTCGTTTGCTTTTGCGTCACCACTGACTCGAACAATTTTAATGTCACCGAGGCGGTTGGTGTTTGGCCCCCTGAATATGGAGTCATCTGCAGTTAAGTGTACTGGAGAAAGCTTCAATGTGACCCACACAATTGCTTCATAATGCGCTCCTTGGATTTGTAAGCTGCTTTGGGATAAGGTCAGTGTTTAACATCATCAAAGGACATTATTGCACCTCATCATGTTAAATTACAACAACTACAATTACAATTTTTCAATGACCCTCATTTGACCACCTGAACTGTCCAACATCATTATCTTATAGCAAAAGGCATATGTAACCGCCAGGGATGGAGGTGATGGTGAGACACCAGGATTTCCTTCGGGAACATACTTTAATCGTGCATGAATGTGCCTGTAGACCAAAGACTGTCTGTACAGGTTCAGGTAATCCAACGAAGTGTAATAAATCACATACAATGTAACAAAATCATACTGCGAAATGTGCAGACCTGTTGTCAACGTTTTGATCCCGGCCTATGAAACGACAACAGTTTATAATGTGCATAGGTGACATAATTGTGGTTAAAATCAATCAAAATTTATTCAACTGGATCTTGATAACCATTGGAAACAAGAAAAGTTAAGTTGATCCTAAATCGTCAAACATTATTTTGGCAACATGCTCTCCACTATGCACACGATTTACAGTTTGCAGCGAAACAAAGATATGTTGTGTTGATACCTTGCTGGATACTTATTTGCCATGATAACTGTTGAACGTTGAATTCAGAAACGTGTGTAGTAAGCATGTAAAATGAAAGTGATGATGTGCCTCCAGAACTCACAAATGAAAACAAACGTGTTTCTTTAGCCACAGAATGGATTTTCACAGGCATTCACAATGCCAATTTCAATAACACAACTTTACTTTTAACACCACTTGCACTTCAAATTACACCATTATCGTTGGAGTTTCAGGACAACTTCACTGCGTGTTTGACTCCAAAACCTGCCCTGCGAACATCTCTACAAAACCTAAATATATGACTGACAGGATTCATACATAAAAAACGATAAGAGTTGAAGAAGTTGTATTCAACGCGGCGAGAACCCAATATTGAATCCAGTATTATAATGCATGGTTGTATGTACTTCCTATGTCAGGTGTGACTGGCATATCAGGTTGTCATTGCTCCATAAATGCACCCAGCAGAAGTTGAATCAAGATATACTGGAAACGTTCAACGTTCTTGATTGCATCCTTATGAAACATCACAGATGGACTAGCTGATTTTGCATACTTGTCACTGCATCTGTCGAGTCCAAGAAATGTAGTGGTTATATCAATGTTGCTCAAACATACGCTGATTTCCTTTTCGACAATTAACTAGTGCCCACTGCGAAACAAATCCATGAGATCATCATTGCTAAATCCAAGCATGCGAACCAATGGAGTAATTAGCATTTTTGGTTTGTACCAGTCTTCCATCAAATTCTAAAGAGGCCTGACATTGGAGAAAATACTGAGACATATCGTGCACTTGCAATACTCAACATCTTTTTTCTTTGCCTCAATCTATCTGCAAAAGCTCTTTCATGACAAACATCATATCAGATTCTTCTTCACTTTGGAACATTTTGTTTTTTACCTTATCAATGTGTCTGATACACAAAACATAAACTTCTAGTTTGTGTTGGACATGTTATTATGGAAAGATTAAACCCAAGGGCACCCAAATAATTATTTTCGGGGTGAGGGTAGGGAGCAAACATATAGTGGTCAGTTATTAAGTTTTGTGGCTGAAAGACAAAACATGTTTTAGAAGTGAAATCCATGGGTGGGAGAAAGTCAGGGAGCCCATTATTTGACCGTACACATGCAGAACGGTTATTTAGACATCTGGACTCGCATGCATCATTAGTGAGGTGTCCTAATGTTTGATCACACATATGGTTAAAGCGACTTCGACTAGTCATACAAGCACTAAATAGTGAAATCGAACAAGCAATTCGGTTAAAATGCGCTGAGGCGATTTGGAAAAAGATTGCCACAGTTATTCATTAAACATCTGTATATACCGTGCGATCTATATATAATAAAGCCATTGGATATAGAAAGACTTGGTCTATTATATATATATATATATATATACAATTGTTTGCTACTAATATGTATATTCACAGTATCTTTACACTTAAAGCAACCGTGGTTTATATTATATATATATATATACATTGCCGTCAATGTTCAAAACTACATTTTCCAAAATAAAAGTGACAAGCAATGACATTAATTTCGTAATTTTGTGATGTTGCTTTTTACAACTTTGTTTACCGTAGTCAGTTTGCTTTCAAGACGAAGAATCATTTGTACTGGAAGTTGGTCAGGGTCATACAGAAGACTGTCCTGTGATATTTGGAGTACATCATGTATCATTTTTATCGCCTTGTCCTCTGGAAATTCCGACTTTGCCAATGCAAAGTCATCCATGACATTCCTTAAAATAATGAATTATGTAAAAACAACATACACTGATATATTTAATGGAAGGAAACAGTCTTATGTCTACTTTAAGTTTCATATGTCATTATTGTTTTACATTTCTTATTATTATTAATCAATTATTTCAATACACATTCAAATTTGAAAACTTGGAAAAGAAAAACAGATTGCTTAAAAAGATTTTGGCATGCAATATTAAATAAAGTGCGTTTGTATAGTTGCGTGTTCTGGGCCTTGCATACATACCAATTACACCGTCAGCCATGTCATTAAAATGCACTACGTCCTGATTTGGATCTGAAGTCTACAAATCATTATGACAGTCAATTTTTTCAAGAATGAGATTATATCATCATAGATCTCTAAACTAAGAACAATGTTGAGAAGTCATTGGATCATTCCTTAAAATAACTAATAAAACCCTGAATATAATGTGATTCTCCTGCTGAATTATCTGTTGTTCGCCACTCCACCGAACTGTATAACTAAATGCTCGTAAATTGTATTCCGACAAATCAGCAATGAAATGACAAATCTCTCTCTCTCTCTCTCTCTCTCTCTCTCTCCCTCCTTTGCAATAGACTTTATATTTGCAAATACGTGCTGTTATGGGTACTTAAGCGATACATACAATAACTGTTAATGTGCAAAATAGTTAACCAACACAATAATTAACAAATCTGAGTTTAAAAAGTCTTGAATTATTTCACTGTTATTGTATAACTGCATAACTATGAACTTAATACCGAATATTAGTTATACTATATCTTAGCAATGGCAAATAGCCAGGATGGCATTAAATCAGTGATTTATATAAACCAAATATAGATTTCAATCAAAGAGCTCTGATGATATTTATGTTATATCGATGATAAACATGTTATATAGGCAATAAATTGAGATGACTCTTTACTAACCACAAATTTGTTGCCCTCAACTTCATCAGTAGGAACATAAAATTACAGAGGCACTCTTCTTTCAACTGAACCAGTTGCCCCGCCTTGAGGCGATGGAATGGAAGGTTGTTCAGCTTTCTGAGGTTGTTCTCGTTCAATGGCTGGGCACTGACAAATCGAACTTCATTGCCATGCTGCTCTTCATCCTTTCCATTATCGCTCCTGGTTATGTGTGTGAATGGCTTGGGATGGTCTTGAAAAGTGATAGCAAATATGTATATTAGAAGGAGCCAATGTAAGTGTTCATTTCAAATTCAGGATTCATGTTTATTGGCAACTAGAGAGAACGTAGTCAATTTGTTGTAATGTCAGCAACGTGGCATCATTATCAAAATTTGGTAGTATGGTGTCATTAGACGTCATAATAAAGTAAGAAAACAATGACATCATTTGTTATTGAATAGTGGAGAGGATGTAACTAAATAACAGTAGTTGAATCAGAGGCATTGCTAAAGTGTTTGAAGCCCAGGGACAAGATGCATTTTTACGCCTCCCCCCTCAACTCTGAAACCCATTATTCCACCTAGTCTCGCACCCGGGGACATTTGTCCCCCTCTGCCTCCCCCCCGTTATGCCTCTGAGTTGAATTGAAAAACAGCAGCATCCCTAAATTTCCACGGGGCCATCGATGGGCATGGCTTTTTCATTCAGTGATAGTCAGGGTGTTCATGTCATGCATTAGAATGTGCAGGGTTTTGCATAATTAACAATTACTGGAGATCAACGGGATGGCCAGGTCATGATATATAATCTTTACGGTAAGTAATATTTTCTCCCCGCCCCTAGAGGTTAAAATTAGATAAGTGTTAATATATAGGTTATTTTTTTTAGTTCAGTCTCATCTCTTTGTCTATTTAGATGTATTAAATTTATGCCATGTACATGAATATACACGTTACTGTGTAAAAGCACAAAATATCGCTATTACTCCAACTGAAAGGGCAAAATGAAAGTTAATTTGGCATAAGGCTTTGCTGCTAGGTATGGCTCGAAGATACATTAGGCATTCCTTGGACATTTTAGATTTAGGAGTTTGTCCTGCAACGTATATATTCTGAAACCCTTTCCCTGGGAAACTTCGAATAAGTGATCTCTTTGAAACTGACGGAATCACATTCGTATGTTTGTCATCCTTCGCCAAAAGTAAAGAGTCTTAAGTAAACACATGTTTGCCTATTTAAGACTTGACATTATTTTCCTAATGGAATAAGGATGATTATGTCAGTGGAGTGATACCTTAAAATGTCAGATAAGTACCAATTTTCGAATAGATTGTAAGTAGGGATTACATCAAAATAAACGAAAAGCTCTCGTCTCAAAATTGGGACAATAATTTAGTATTCTTCTTGATAGCAATGAAACGTTTGAAAATTCTGTATTACAAGTTTAAACTTTTCTTTATTTAAGTCAGCGTCATAGTAATATTGTCGTCAGATTTTAGTACACGTATTTATTACTTAATTTACATTTTATCCTTACGATTATTTTGGGTAAGTTCTGTCCTCAGATTACAAAGGTAATACCATATCTCATTTACACGTCAGATTACTAGTTTTGAAACTTGCTCACTGTACAATTTCAAAATCAAGCTGAAGTTAGCAAATTTGACGACTATAACTAAAATTAAAACAACATTGAACACTCTGATTCTGACATAAATAAATATTAAATGAAGCCTGATGCATTTTCGTTTATTTGATTTCTACTCTCATACTGAGTTACCACACATGCAAGATGGGATTGGCCACAGTAGCATTTCCCTGGGCAAGGTGGGATTGGTCGCTGGAGCGTTTACCTGGACAAGGTGGGACGGCCACCGGAGTGTTTACCTGGACAAGCTGGGATTAGCTGCTTAAGTGTGTCATGGAATTATATAAACCCTTTTTATTTATTTATTAAATTCATGACTAGAGTTTCATTTTTGGCATACAGTGATACTCGTGGGTGGTTAATGTAATGTGTTGTATCTCAAAATAGTGACTTTGGTTCATCCTATGCCGCACGTGCGAAGTGCGTTTGATGAGACAAATTAAATGCTTTCGATGCGCAGACAATATCTGTGTATAAATACCTCACCGCATGTAAAGCTCTTTACATTATGAAAATTCTTGTCAGTCGGCAATCTACTATAAGGATTGGCACTTCTCCAGCGATAGAGGTGGGCAAATTTAGAAATAATTTATCGTATATACGTTAACACAGTTGTAGTATTGCCACGTCAATTTCTGCATGATTTGTAGCTTTGGTTTACACAGAATAATGCACACGTTTATATTCTTGTTTACGACTTAGCGAAGGATTTTGCATTAGTAAAATTGAAGGCTACACTTTTAAGAAATGTTTAGTACAGTAAAATTCTTATCAAGCAAGGTTAGGTTTATTTCTGAACTTGTTGTTTTGTAATTATTGTACCTGTAATATTATCTGTATAATTTACCGTTTACAACGTTATTACGTTTTAATGCCCGTGTCATATAAATAGTACACGGTATTGGATATATTTTCAGCTGCCCAGGGTCTGGAAATATCCAGAATATCTGGTGTTGTCCAGTGCTGTTGGGTGTCTGGACTGTCCAGTATCTGGAGTTTCTCAGCTGTATAGCTGTCCAGTGTCCAGTTTTGTCGGTGATGTCCAGTGTCTGGAGTGTCCAGTATCTGGAGTGTCCGTTGTTGTCCAGCGGTGTCCAGAGTGACTAGAGGGACTCGAGCATTCCATGTATCGGAGGAATCGAGGTCTATGTGGTGCAAGCTGGAAAGCCAACCACAAGAATTGTAGCAGCTGTAAAGCTGAACTTTAGCAGCCCTGGAGCTGAAATCAAGTGTTCTGATAACGGAGTGTATCTTCTTGCATGTAATATTGTAGCCGTGGGCTAATTTGGGGGTTCTTCAAACCCATTGTATCTTTCGGGACTGTAAAGATAAGTTGAATATCTGTCCTTTTTCATTTGCACAGTTTCACTATGATTCATTTTACTACATGAGTAAAAAATCTACATTGTTTGCTAAACTATATCCATATTTCCATTATTCCGTCACTGTGAATCATTCATGCCTTGTGTTTGTCCTTTGTAGAATATCTTTTATCTTTATTACATTTGTGAGTTATTATGTTAATAACCCAATATTTGGATTAAATACACACACACGTATTCATAATTTAATTGCTCATTCAAGTCATTCATTATTAAACATTGTATTTATATCATCATCAAAAGTGTTCTGTTGTGAATCCTAAAAATCCCACCAGGTTATCTTGTTAAAGAGTGTTTACCTGGACAAGGTGGGATTGACTGCCGAGTGTTTATCTGGACCAGGTGGGTTGACCTTGCATGTAACACTAATCAACCTATCAAACTAATTTCGATGATTAATTCCTGGAAGAAAATTTGGCACAGTGATATATTAACAGCAATAAAGTATTCAATGCAAATTGACACATATCCCGACATCTCCATTTTCACATGCACTATCATTCCTTTTTCATGTCTCGCTGGTATTTGAGTTCATTGTTTCAGTGGGATGGATCTTAATGATATACTCTAAACATTACGGTAATTTGCATGGAAACTCGTACTGTTGAAAGCTCATACCATTAGCCCATAATCCAGAAAAGAAATCGGCCAAGCCTGTATGGAGAAGATCCTGTTCTTCCTTTCTGGAACAATACTTTTCCTCAGCTGTCTCCTTGAACTGTCTGTGATACCAGTAAAACACCCTCGACCCGTCTGCGTCTCTTTCCACTGAAATAATAAACATAACATGAAGATATTTCTGTAAAAATAATAATTTTTTTTCCCAAGTAATTCAATAAATTCGGAAAACATCTGTTTGAAGATTAGTACATCTTTCCATATGCTGAATTTGTTCTTGAGAAATGGCCTTTTAAATCTACACAATCTCCTCTAGACCTAGAAAATAGAAAGGGAAATTCTTAAAACCCTGCAGTCACATACATACCTAGATACTGTTCCAAATCTGTTTTCAGTCGCACTAACAACAGTGGCGGCAAACGTCTAATAGGCGGTGTCCAAAATTTGTATATATCATTCAAAACGTCATCATCACACGAAAGAACATCCTCCAGCTCGGCTTCAGTTATTCCGTTTTGTGCTATTGATTGGAAAAAAACGAATTTGTAAAATGATGCAAGAATACTGAGTAAATTACAAGTTTTAAAAAACATTTTCTTCATGTAATCATTTGTACATTACATGAGGGTCCAAGTATCAACTAGTGGTTTAGTTTGTTTGTTTGTTTAGAATTTTTAACGTAGCTTAAACAATTTATCAGTCTTATCGCTACGATGTATGCATTGAGGCAGTTTATAGTGATGTCTAGCACTGAGGCATCATGCCGCAGACATGCAGCATAATGTCCCACCCAGTCACATTATCCTGACACCAGGCCAATCAGTCCTAACACTAACCTCTTAATGCTGAGCGTTAAGCGAGGCAGCTGTTAGTACCAGTTTTGTACTTCTTTGGTATAACACGGCAGAGGATTGAACTCACGACCTCCTGCTTCCGCGGCAGATGCTCTAACCACTAGGCCACCGGAGCGGTTAGGGTTCTAGTAGATCGGTTGTAAACTTGTACCTTTGACTCATATTACTACCTTGAATACAATCAGTACTAAGTCAGTTCAAATAATATTTTTTATAAAAACAGTTTCGTGGAAACGTGTTTTTTTATATAAACTTATGTGCAAAATATGGAAAATGTCCAGTAATCTAGTTTTCATATTTTTTTTCAGTCCTAAATCCTTATATTTTCATGTGAAAATATAAATTTTTCCCATCACGTCATGCAACGGTTAATTGTGTGTTTCTAATGAGGTTATATTTGCAACAAGAAAAAAGTGTATTTTGTGAGCTGGAGCAATACAAAATAACTTCACTTCTTTTCATTCATTGACATTTTACATTTTTGCTGAGCATATCCTCTAAAAAGTTACCTCCCCTGACCTACTTTTGATAATATGAAACAAAAATAGTGCACAGTATCGCTTAGTAAAATTTTTTGTCGTAAAAAAAGAGTAAAAAGTTTACAAAATGTAAAATATGGAGTTGATTGAACAGATTAGATTCTCTCGTACCTACCATTGTTTTAAATCTCGTATATTTTTAATCACCCACCCTAGAAAATGATTAAAACTGAATTGACTTGTGAGGGGTGGGTTTATTTATGTAAGATTAAATTCAAGAGCAAGTTTGGTATATAATCACAAGAAAATGTTTGTTTGCTGCGTAAATAAGAGAGTTATTTTCCCATACGCTGGGATATATGTGGTATGAACGTAGGAAAAGAATACAGGTAAAACTCAATTTGTCCTATTTGAAAAAATTAAAACTCCGCTTGCCCCATTTAATTTTTTGTAAACTCTGTTGGCCCTATTAAAAGAATTTTTAAAAACTAAGTTTGCTCTAGCAATTATTTGTTTAAATAAATCTATTAACTGCATCGTGTTTTAAAATACATGACTGATATTCCTCCAATAGATAAGTTGGATTTGTTTGCGATAGAATAATGCCGTTACGGTCCAGTAGTCAATACCGATTTATAATGACTGATGTCATGCAGAATGATTGGTTATTCTTGGAAATTATTTCAAATACTTCTGAGTAGGGCATAACCGACATTTGATCCAGAAATCGGATTCCACCGGATAGTATAAACTTCTGATTAATCGGAGTCGGACAAGGCAGGAGCGACCGATTCGGATAATAAAAATAATAAAGTTGAATTTCTATAGCACCGTGTCTAACACTGCGTGTCATTCGATAGTGCGTTAATAAAGTTAAATAAGAAGTCAGAAAAGTCCAATATGGTCAACACAACCACGCTGTGAGACAATCTATTTGAACTGGCGGGTAAAAACCGGAAATGAAACCGGATATGGTAAAGTATTAAGTAACATGCTAGACACGGCAAAACCAGATACCAGAAACCCGGAAACGGAAGATGAAATTTTTTAGAAAATAAAATACAGATTTAGCATTTCCAATTAATTGAATCGTATCCGGAATCGGAAAAATTTCATGCCCAAAATCTGGAATCGGAAATCGGTAGAAAAATGCTAATCGGTTATGCCCTACTTCTGAATCATATTTACCGATGGCGAAATTTTTAATTTTTTTTTAATGGTTCTTGTTTACCTGCTTGTACATTACCATTCTTTACATTTGTGAATAGACCACTCGCCCGTGAAGAATTCAACATATTTACATTGCATATATGAATCAGATAATGAAACATCCTGGGAAACATGTTCATAAATGTCAAGAACGTTGTTGATCATGTTATCATATATTCTACAGAAGAAATGTAATACAAGAAAATATCAATATAGTACTTTTGGACTACACTTACAGATTGTAAGATATCCCAGAGCCCTAGACACCAGCATTGTTCCGTGCTTGTCTTCCAGTTTTTTAAATAGGGCATCTATGCTATCTTTCACTGTATCCTTAAGTACGGTATCTGTTTCATCTATGAACGAGTTCCATCTCGTGGCCTCCTCAAACGATAATTTCAGAAACAATGGAAGGGAACATTTTTCATAAGCTTTCAAAACACGGTCCATCTGTTTTGCTGTGAGAGTTCGGTTTCTCTGTTGAAGCCATATATCTATTACTTTCTTAACGTCGTCTTTGGGAATAGGCTTTACCTCAAGAAAATTGTCCTTGTTTTTAATGGATTTCTGAAATTATAATGTTAATTCAAGCCTTAGTATTACAAATATTTGTTTTTGTTGTTTAATAAGCATATACCAAACGTTCTAATAACCTCAGTACTAGGGCATAACCGACTTTTGATCCGGAAATCGGATTCCACCGGATAGTATGAACTTCCGATTAATCGGAGTCGGACAAGGCAGGAACGACCGATTCGGATAATAAAAATAATAAAGTTGAATTTCTATAGCACTGTGTCTAACACTGCGTGTCATTCAATAGGGCGTTAATAAAATTAAATAAGAAGTCAGAAAAGTCCAATATGGTCAACACAACCATGCTGTGAGACAATCTATTTGAACCGACGGGTGAAAACCGGATATGGTAAAGTACTAAGTAACATGCTAGACACGGCAAAACCAGATACCAGAAACGGAAGATGAAATTTTTTAGAAAAAAAAATACGGATTTAGCATTTCCGATTAATCGAATCGTATCCGGAATCGGAAAAATTTCATGCCCCAAATCCGGAATCGGAAATCGGTAGAAAAATGCTAATCGGTTATGCCCTACTCAGTACTCTCAAAATGGAAATGGCAATTAATCTGCCCCACCCCCTTATATACACAGTCAATCTGAGTACATTAATAAATATATTATTAAGCAAGACTGTATCCATTTTCTCTAGAAATCTACCACCAAAGAAACGGGGAAAGATTTCTTTCAAGAGTTAATTACCACGGTTATTTATATTCTCATATAAAACTCTGCTTTGGAATTGTATGCGTATTTCAAGATTTTCCAACTGTATTGAAAATAAAGCAAAGTAAAAATGATTACAGCATCAAAAACGGTAATTATATTCTCTGAATGGTAACTCTCTGAAAGTAATAATTATACTCTCTAAATGGTAAATATACTCGCTAAGTGGTAATTATACTCTATGAATTGTAATTATACTTTTTGAATGGTAATTATACTCTCTGGTAATTATACTTGCTAAGTGGTAATTATACTCTATGAATGCTAATTATACTCTCTGAATGTTAATTATACTCTATGAATGTTACCTATACTCTCTGAATGGTAATTATACTCTAAAAATGGTAATTATACTCTCTGAATGGTAATTACACTATAAATGGTAATTATACTCTGGTAATTACACTCTCTGAATGGTAATTATACTCTAAAAATGGTAATTATACTCTATGAATGTTAATTATACTCTATGAATGGTAATTATACTCTCTGAATGGTAATTATACTCTAAAAATGGTAATTATACTCTCTGAATGGTATTTATACTCTATAAATGGTAATTATACTCTCTAAATAGTAATTATACTCTCTGAATGTTAATTACACTCTCAATAAATGGTAAATTATACCCTCAATAAATGGTAATTATACTCTATAAATGGTAATTATACTCTCTAAATAGTAATTATACTCTCTGAATGGTAATTACACTCTATCAATGGTAAATTATACCCTCAATAAATGGTAAATTATACCCTCAATAAATGGTAATTATACTCTCTGAATGGTAATTATACTCTCTGAATGGTATTAAAGGTCTGTTAATAGAAATTATGATCAATAAATTGTTTTATGATGTACCTAAATATGAATTAAGATTTTCCATAATAAAAAATAAAATAATTTAAAAATCATTTTGCACAGAGGTGTTGTACAAATCTAGGAACGATTTTATAAATAATTGTATTGTTTACAAGATATATATTTTTAAGAAACGTTTTTTTTATGAAATCATCAACAAATTATCTTTTATTGCTGAAGATACAATCTAATTCAATCCATACCTCTTATCACATTGTTTTATTTTTGTAATATTTGTTATGGTGTATTAACGGATTAAATAATTGGATTGAATACAACACAAAAGACGCCTAAATTAAATTTATATCCAGAATGTGCTTAAAAGCTTTTAAATATTTTTCATTATAGTAAATATGGAATAAAATATTATTTCTTTTTTTAATTTTAAAGAAACGGAGAGAGAGAGAGAGAGAGAGAGAGAGAGAGAGAGAGAGAGAGAGAGAGAGAGAGAGAGAGAGAGATTGTTTAGGGTATTAGGGTATGAGGTACAAGGGAGAAAGAAAGTCAGTTTTAACATTATTGTCTTTATATCTTAGAACCATATATTGTTTTCAGTATGCAATAATATATATATATATATATATATATATATATATATATATATATATATATATATATATATATATATATATATATTGTTATCTAATATTAAAACTGAAATTTAACTTCATTATTTGGTGCAAAATGAAAGTACTGATTTGAGAGTGACACAATTTTCGCAGATTGTTTAACGCAAAGCGAGGTTTTGTAATCTGAACAGACGTTATGTCACCGATGTCCGAAATGGTGTAAAGTGTAAAATGAGTGTATATCTAATTATTTATACATGTGTTAGCATTTCAATCTTCAGAATAGGAATCTGGGATGTTACACGTTTGCTAGCAATGTCGACCTTGTGTACAAGTGTATGTACAATCGCAGCACTTAAAACACCTCTGTTAGTTTTGTGTAGGAACAGAAATGTTCTTGATTCTTTGCGTATCTAAAGTATATTTAACTATACATATTAACATTACAGTCCTCAGTACTGAGAGTAGTGATAAAAACGTATCATTCGGTACAATGTCCAGCATTGTATAGGAGAGTTTATGAAATCGCAAACACCCCTCTTGATTATGTGTAGTAATGAAACTGTTTTTCTTCCATCCATCCACACACACACACACACACACACACACACACACACACACACACACACACACACACATACGTACCTTGAGTATTGGGTAACATTGATAGTTCTCATCTGGCAGAGTGGAAAGAATAACTTTGCAGCAGTCTGGTAAATTATGTGGCAGCCATTTTAACTGTCTGGCATTGTTTGCCAGATCCAATTGATCCAAAGAATCCAGAATCAATATCAATGGCATTGAGGCATTGGCCAGTTTAAGACTCTGCTTAAAATCTTCTTTTATATCCTCGAAATTCTAAATAAAATAAAACAACAATGTATTTACTTCTGCTACTATTAAATATGTTGTAATTATTCTCATCAATACAATCGCAATATGAAAAAAAAGCATTGCAAAGAATAAACCTTCTGAAATTAAATACCGCAAATAATCGAGCGTAAATGAATAGTCTCTTATCGTGCAAAAAAATATGTTAGATTTTATTTTTGGATGTTTGTAGGAATTGTCTTATGCCACATGAAACTCAATCCAGGTTCTCTGAAAAAGTTTCTATCTCTAATAATTTCGTAGTTTTTGGCAAGTTATCATGTTTTATGATTTTTTTACGACAGCTTGATCAAAATCAAACTATTATTGTAATAGCTTCTCATATAGTATCAATGTACATAATATCATTAGACATGTTGTAATATCTACCATACTGAGTTGGATAATGAGTAATGGTACAGGGAAAGGTCTTATTGGCGGTGACTTGTTAATCTTACGTAGCAGATGAGTAAAAGAATAAAACATATTTTTAATTGTAATTAGAGAGAAAAATATACCTGAGAAATATGTATACCTGAGAAACAGTAACTTCAGACCTATATATTTGATTGATTTGAAGAGTAAGATCTTGAAGGAGACCTTTAATTGTTGTGCTTCTTTGGCTTGTCCCAATGAATCTTTAAATAAATTTATAAATAATTTATTTTAAAAAGGAAACCCGTCCAAAAAGACTAAAAACAGTAATATGATCACATGTATACTGTACTAAAAAGTGTGTGGATGTTTTTGTTTCTTTTATATCAATGGACCAAAATCATTATGTGTGTCAGTGTGTGTGTGTGTGTGTGTGTGTGTGAAGGCGTGTGTGTGTTGGTGTATGCTTGATAAATGGATCACTTGTATTATGCCTTTTTGTCAACAAAGCCATGTCTTTCTCTTCTATTTAGCCTTACAATTATTCGGCAATTTGTCAGGCAGAATATATTTTTTCAAAATATTGTTCGAGACATTTTTAAAATTTAATTTATGTTTTTCGTTTTATTAATAGCATACAATCATTTGCATCTATCAAAATTAGATTACGTCACCTTAGAATTACTGCAGCTTTGTCATTGGTCCACTGTCGCGCGAGATAAGCGCCCTGTGCCATCAGTGACGTCTTTCCGCATCCAGAGACCCCGTATACTACCATAGCTTTTGCACTTTGACCGATTATATATTCCTTCATCATCTAAATAACAATGAAATATAACCAAGTTGTACAGATTGAGCAGACGGCTTCCAGGTATGGTAATTGCATAGAATGGTCCCCTGTCACACTTATTCATACAACTACGTATGAGCGGTAATTAAAAAAAAATGGGGGAGGTATCCAGACCAGATACTTGTATTGGGTCAAGAAGACCAATTTTTAGAAATCCATTAAAATCTAAACACGTGACTGGAAAAATATTATGTCAAATTAAATTATCATGACATCAGCAATGCGAAAACAAGTTGCGGTGGTCAGCTTAACTATGAGATGAAAGAGAGTCTCTCTTGAATGTTATTCTAAGAACGATCTAGTTAACAGGTTCTTGTTAAAACTCATATGACTATTCAATAGAAACAATGAATA
Source organism: Unio delphinus (assembly GCA_029339505.1). Lineage (NCBI taxonomy): Eukaryota > Metazoa > Mollusca > Bivalvia > Unionida > Unionidae > Unio > Unio delphinus. The sequence goes on from JAQISU010000145.1 coordinate 3,691,495, forward strand.
GAAAGAAAGCCTGTAATATATGGATCTAAGTGAATATCTGCTATTTTCTATCTGTTAAATTACAAGTTATACAATCTTGTATAGAGTAAATACTGATTAATTAAAAATGCTTACTCTCAAGCAGTCATCTCTTCCATAAAATGTTTCACACTTTGCTTTACAAAATTTTATATGCCGATGAACTTCCTCCACAACTGGGTCAGATGGCTCGCACTCTTTCACAGCGTCTTTGATCATCGAGGACAAGTCTTTTTCAAAGTGATCAGCCAGCTTCTCGAGATACTTGTTGTGTTCTGCGTTCTCATGGTTAATTCCTACTGTTTAAACCGATGGAAAAGATTAATAAAAGCTGAATATATCAGCTAACAAATATGAACATAGCAATTCATTACGTTCCTGTAACTTGATTAAATTATTACTTAACTACTGAAGACAGTCTTAGTTGTTAAAATAATTCTTCAAAGTTACGAAATTCACATATAACATTAAATGCGTCGCAAATACAACGGAACTGCGCATGAAAACATTATAATTATGCAGCAGAAAAACAAAGCTGTATAAAAGAAAGAGAAGAACATTAAAACGGCCAAAAATGATTTTCACATTATACAAACAAATTTTTTCAGTCCCTTTCTTTGAATAGAACGTCATTAAGCTTGGAACGAGTGTGTCAAATCACCTAGAGTATCCCAGTGAACAATGTATTTCCGGATCCTGTCATCAACTAATGTTGAGGTCATTTTATTTTTCATCTTCGCTAGAAGTTCCCTGGACCTTTTCCACTTGCTTTCTTTCTCTCCAGATTCTGGGGAAAAATGAGTCGTGAAGCTGTTTTGTTTTACTAAATGAGGTATCGATTTCGAAGAAACAAAGATTCACGAAATTGACATTTTCTTTGAAAAAAGGTACGGCACCAACGATGGCAACGACAAGGAGTATGACAGTGATTAAAACTTTCATCGTTGTATATTAAATTTGAGTGATATTGAAATATTAATATTTATTTGATATCTTGAAATTTGCTCAAAAGACTGACAGAAAGGAGTTAACTGCACTGTTTCTATCAGCGGTGGTGCTCAAATAAGTAGTTAGCAAGGTTGCGTTCTTTATATTAAAGAACCCTGATTATTGAAAAGTTTTACCCTTGGATCCAACTATACATGCGCACCAAGCTATTTGCTTATCTATCAAAATAGAACCAAACTGAGAAACAGATTAATGCCAGAGAGAGAGAGAGAGAGAGAGAGAGAGAGAGAGAGAGAGAGAGAGAGAGAGAGAGAGAGCATCACGTACCCATGTACTTTGACAGGATGTCACTCGACTGCTGATCCTCTATTTTTTCTATTGTCCTTTGAAACCAGACACAATGTTTCGACGAGTCTTCAACTTCGACGAGACCACATCTTGTTTCCACTTCCGTTACTTTGTATTAATAAGAATTCAAAAAACATTAAATTAAATTACTTTGAAGAAAAATAAATTGGGAAAATACATCAAAATATTTATGATTGAATCCTCGAGTAAAATGGAACTCCGAAAGGTATTATCAACAAATTGCTACAGCTTAATGCTTGAGTAGGTTAGATAGACAGAAATCAAACAGCGATTTCTGAGTTAAGGAGGCTCTTGAATTACTGTCATAGCTGACAAAGAAACTGAACATATGAAGTTAAATGCATACGAATTCACTTGAGTGTGTTGAGTCGCTTTGCATGATCTGTATTACGTATTAACAAGTCAGAATAATGGACACATACAGCAGGACCTTCCACCATGACGGTACAGCTTGAGCATAAGTACCAATCAAAGAACCATGCCTTAGAAATCCATTAACAAATATAGCAAGCTGTTGAATTCATTTGTTGACAAAAATATTAAATTGTAAACACTGGTCAAAGTCTATAATTCCCTTTTGAGTAATTTTCCACAAACCTCCACTTGAAACATTTTCTTCGGTAACTAAGTACGGTACCTGACTTTGAGTATTCAATTCCTGCCTCAGTTTCTTCCAACGCACTTATCATGACTTCACATTCATGGTCATATGCGTTATGGCTCTGGTTCTTCTTCTCTTTATCGGACGAGAAATAGTCTGGGAAGTGCGACGTGATGGTTGTCAAAACGTTCTCAGGAGGAACTGTGTTGTCATCCCTTCTGTACCATCTAAGAAAGTTATATATATATATGAAAGAGGGCTCATTTCGTGTAAAGTTTGGTGGAGGTTTTAAGAGGATCAAGAGAAGAGAAAAAATCTTTTATCACCATATACAATCAATGTCACTTTTATTCAGCAAAAAGTTAAGTCACGATTATCGTCTACAAAAATAAACTGATTTAAAAACTAATATTACACGTACGAAATAGGGTTATGAAACTTAAAGACGTCATATGTTACATGTATGTGTTATGAGCTATGTCTGATAAATAGTCTCGAAGTTGTTAAGAATTGGTTGGGATAAACTATGTCAATTATTAAACGTTGACATTTTAGAACCTGCAAGGCTATTCATGAACCAGTCTAAACTATATGCAAAATTTAATCAGTGTGTTCATCGTCATAATTCCCATCCACATGGTGGTTTGTCTGCCACCAAAGTTCTACAACGTTGTTATGTTAATTTTAATTTTAACATTCACTTTACCGTCGTAAGAACATATTTCTGAAAGAGTTGGTATTTATGTTGTTACAGAGCATGATTCCGGGAGGTTTCTTTTCTATTCACACTAGTTATCTTGTGAAAAGAGAACGCTGATGATGTTGCTTTTCGTATCATAAAAAGTTCTCTGAAATTTTAGATTTTAATAAAAGCGATGGCAATTCCAAAATGATGATGATGGTGTGTGTGTGTGTGTGTGTGTGTGTGTGTGTGTGTGATCTCGATTTTGAACGTAGCTGTAACAATTTTGCAGTCATAATGCTTCGATGTCTGCTGTGTGACTGTTAATAGTGATGTCTAGCACTGGTACATCATGCAGCAGACATGTAACGTCATGTCCCACCCAGTCACATTACCATGACGCCAGACCAAACACTAACCTCTTAACCCTAATCAGCAAGCTAGACAGATGTTAGTACATTTTTTGTAAATTTTTAGTATGACTTGGCCGGGGTTCGAAATCGTGCCCTCCAGCATCCAACATGAAAATAGTGATAATTACTGAACATGAAGACGATGCTGAGAACACTGACAATTTCTTCTTTCATCTTTGTCTATTTATCTTTCCTTTGGAACAAAAAGGTTGATATATGAAGAAATTTATTGTCGAAGAAGTTATATTATAAATAATGTAAAATGGTGTATTTTCTAATAATATTGTCATTTGTTTTGAAGAATTCGAAAATATGCATATTTTAACGGTTATATCCTGTTCTCTGAGAGAGAGAGAGAGAGAGAGAGAGAGAGAGAGAGAGAGAGAGAGAGAGAGAGAGAGAGAGAGAATAAAATTGTTAATGAATATTTTTGTTTATCAAAGTAGCATTGCAATTTGATAATTCTATTGTAGTTTCAAAACCGTCATCTGGTTGTTGCTGTTGCGACTCACCTTTTCAAATATTTAATAGCGTCGTTATTTCCTTTACTCTGTATCTCCAGCATGATTTGTTCGAAGACCCTCGATTCAATTGTCCGAGGAAGCATACGGTAACCATATTTGTGAGACACAAGCGACTGAAAAAGGTTTCAATTGAAATTTTGTTTGAAGTTTGTGACAAGTATATTTAGGTTTTATTTTACTGAACAGTGAAATATGTCAAACTAAACCTGAATACTTCTGTACATTATTTGTTTTAAAAAAATTTCAAAGTGTAAAAAGACTATCATTTTCTCAGCTACGTTATCGTCATGATATAGACACAAGGAAATTGACAACATATATATTCAATGAACGTGAAAGCTGCCTGGCCTATATACATAAAAGCAAGAAGAAAATGTGAAAGCTTTGGATTATTAATTCTGGAAAACAGGTAATAATGAACTAAAACTGATTTAAAACGTTAAATTAGCTGTGCAAAAGTTAGTCACTCTTCAGTTTGTGAGTAATATACATTGTGCCGATATAAATTAATTTTGTATGTGGTAAAATTAAACATATTTAAAGATTTACATTAAGTATATGTCGTGCTGGGGATCCGTTTCTTGAAACTTTCAGATTGAACAACAAAACCAATTTTAGAAACAGAAAAGTAGCATACTAACATAAATAAACTTCCTCACCACAAAATTGGGACCTGTTGAGAGTGTTTGACACAATTTGATCTCGTTCAGACAGAGTTCAGTTCCAGTTTGAGAGTCGGTGGCTGTGTCACGAACCCCCCAGCGCATGTCTACCACCTGAAACTCGTACCCTAACTTCTGGCAGAAGGTTTTCAGCTTTGGATAAGCCTTCTTCATCAGAATGTTCCTCTCATTCTTCGTATCTGTAAGGTATCCATGTATCAATAGCATTGCCTACCTGGTTAAATACTTACCTAGATAGTTTCGAAACATTTATATCTAATTTCATATCGAGTTACATACATAGTTACGTCTCTAATTATACTGTTTTCTATTTTCGTCTATCTATCTTTCTACTATAGTCTTATTTCTGTTGGATAGTGATATGATTTGCTATTAGTAAATAATATATAGACGTTTAAACTGTGAACACGTTTAAGAAAGTTACAATCAAACAAGATGATACTGTCCAGTGTTGCAGAAATTTACAGCCAAATTTGATAATACTGACCGGTGTTTCAAAAATGTACAGCCAAATGTGATAATAATGACCGGTGTTTCAGAAAGGTACAACTAAATACTTGATAAATACTTTGATAATGGGTTGTTTTCACAGACGTCACGATTAAGTACGCAAATACCCACAATTCAACGCGCGCGCACCTTCTGCCGCCATTTTGAGTCCCTAACAAACCGTTGTCAACATTAGTCATTATATATATTCAAGAATAATAATCTGCTTTAACTATCGATAAGGATATTTACTTCTTCGGCACAATACATAGATTATACTTGAAATTATGTGCACTATAGCACAACATTAAAAAAAAAGATGGAAGTTCCCTTGCTTATATCGAAAGACAGAATAGTAAAGTAGAACCGTAATCGTGTATATTATTGATATAGATCTAAGAAATGCACTTTTTGTTGTTGTTTACAAACAGACAATATTGACGTTTTTAAAAACTCATTCGTATCATATCCCTAAGCTTATCATCTTTAAAGAGTATTTCCAGATCATGATTTTCTGGATACAATATCAGTCACGAATTAAAATTTTATAGCATGTATTTTATGCTAGAACGTTTATGTACAAATATTTTTCGCGATAACATGTGTTTGTGCCAAAGAATATTTGAGAAACCATTTTAATTAGTATATTCAAATATTGTATTTGTGGAGGGGATGGTGGACGTAGGCTTATACTAGATGAAAGCGATAACCGGTCAAAGAAGTTTCATCTATAGTGTATTCAAACAAAACATGACGCTGTTTCGAATATCAAAACGATGTTTTCCTCAAATGCTTTTAGAAATATGAAATTGTATATAAACAATTGGCTTTTAAACTTTAACGATAATCAAATGCTTGATTTAAGCCCGTGAAAATCGAAAATCATTACATGTTTCTACTTGGTTGTATATCCATTTGTTTATGCGTTTATTTATTGATTGATCTATTTGTTTAGGAAAGAACAACAAATATGGTTGAAATATAAATATTTCACTTGAAGAAAACACGTAAAAAGAGTCACGCGATTCGAGCTCGCGAGGTTTACATGCACAACGGAATGTGATGTATTTTTATATTCTTACTCACAAAATGAAACGTGCCGGTTATGTGGGATAGGGACTCAAAATGGCGGATATGGAAGTACACACGTTTTGTGACGTCACGTGAAAACAACGGATACTGACCAGTAAATGTGCTGCTAATAAAGATCCGAACAATTCTTGACTGACTGGGGACATTGACGTCCATGTTCCCAACCAAAGCCTGAATAATTTCTGGTTTTTGTATGAATTTAATAGCATTTCGGATGAGATTAAACTTCTTTGATTTCTTTTCGGGTTCTCGTTCTTGTTTACTACCGGGACGGTCTTGAGGATCTTCTGTGATAAACAAAAGAGGACATGTTTAACTAATGAAAAAATATTATAAATGGTTTTGAAAATCTAGAAAGCACAACATTGTCATTTGTAACAGGTGATACCCTTGGGACAATGGGAAATAATATGACAGCCCCACCCCACCCCCCCCAGCCCCGAACGTTTGGGGACAAGGTATTGTAAGATCACCCGGGGAACGTTTAGGGACAAGGGGAACTGAATGTGGGGAATATTGGGCCTGTATACGGACAAGAGAAAGTTCGGTTGTTGTATAAGGACACTAGGAATGGAACAGGTGTGGTGACGTCATGGCAATGATGGTTGGTAACAATGTTGCAGCAATAGTAGGAACAGTTCTGCACCGGGCTGACCTTATGAGTGGGACATATACATAGACTTATATAACACATACAACATACAATATACAATCACAAGCAATTGTGCAAACGACTAAAAACAATTACCGGTAGGCAAGAAAGCAAATCTTTTCTAGGCATATGTATTGGCTCTGGAAAGGGCCTGTGGGTTTTTCATCTTCTATTTTCTCTAATTCCATCACCATTTCCTGACTTTCTCAATGATTCCTTTCTTTTTCCGTCTCTGGCTTCCAGTCTGGATGTCACATAGATCTAAAACATTTCTCCTGTACATTCATCCAGTTGATATTGTCATTCAAACTTCTCTTTTTTGTTTATGTTGTCTTGTTCCTTTCTCTCATTTACCCAGGTATCTTTAATCTTTTTTCACCTCTACTTTCAGCAACTTTTTCATCATGTCTTACGCTTTCTTTAGCTGGTCTAGTCCCCACTCCACAAATGACCACTCTGTCCTATTCAACGTATCTTCTAGAAAGCACGTGACTTTGATGACATTATCAAGCGCATCCTCCAATCTTCCCACTCTCACATATGTTGTTGTAATAAATCTTTATAATTCTTCACTTCCTCCTATATCATACCTTCTATCAGATCTTTCGCTAATTTCAAACTGGTGACAAAGACGAGGCTTCTTGGATACTTCAATTCTTTCCCAAGCCTTTCCACTACATATGCTATATCCAGCATCCAAACCCAACAGTCTCAAATTATGGAATAAATCGATTACCATCTTCTTGACTATTCAATGCTGAATGGCGCGAATGACAGACTCTTGAGTTTATATATGTCAAGCATGAATATAAAGGAACCCATCCCTTACACTCACTTCACGTATAATCTAAATTCCATACAGAAAAAAGGATAAAAACTATTATATACTATCAAAAAGCCAATATATACTATCTACATACAGGAAGAATAGAAAACAAACCACAACTATACTATCCACAACGGGAAGGAGATACAAGAAAAAAGAAAAACAAAGAAACGAACCCAAATATACTATCCAAATAAACACGCATACAAACAAAATATTGATCATCCACACAATCGAACGCGCAGGCATGCAAACCCCAAATCTACTATCCACACACGGGAAGGAGAACAAAAACAAACCCCATATATACTATCCACACACGGGAAGAGAAGAAAAACAACTCCAGATATAATATCCACATAAACGAACGCAAACACACACAAACACACAAATGTGCACACACATATACACATACACCAGAGGAAAGAAGAAACGAAGAAAAAACAAATATAGTAAAACATCAAGACACAAAATTATGGATAAACAAATTGACTATTTTAGTAGGTTACCAAAAACGTCTACACAACTTAGTTCAAGAGAAAACTTCTAAACGGTGTGTGATGTGAATGTTAATAAATGAACCATTTAGATTCGCTACTGGAGTAAGATCATCCCTGTGCAGACAGTACACTCATTGTTTCCGAAAACGAGGGTATAAAAACGGACTACCATGCCACGACCTTTATCACTCGTGATATAACAGATTCCGTAGAAATAAGTTAATGAGAGCATTCAAACGGTGAAGGATTATCAGCGCTCATTACGAAAACTGTGTTCATTGAATAAGGTTCGACATGAGGTGTGTTTCTTAGTGACTTACTTTCTCGGATTTCGTTTATCAGTAGATTCCTTAGGGACACTTTACGAACAGTACTTACCACCAAATAAAACATGAACGTGGACCCTTTCAATGAGTTCGAGAAACTTATTTTGTTAAAAACCTTGCATTTCAGTTGGATACGTCTCGACCTCTACGGGAATAAAAAATAATTTGTCAACTTTTAACTACTGAAGATGTGTACGAGTATGTATATGTGGATTGTGACTTACACTCTCACAAGACGGATCTACTTGACTGAAAAAGTTGAGGTTTTGAAAAATGCGGCCAATTATGCTGAAGAGTTGTGATCCTAATGTCAAACGTCCAGTGAAAAGGTCACTTTTAAAACTGTGTTAGTGACAGTGTCAGAAGAAGAACCCGTCACTGAGGACAAAAACTACTCACTTCTGGACACAACTGTCATGGACCTAAGTGACTACCCAATGTAGAGACTTTAAGAACAGTATACTCTGTTGTCCCTAGGACACCTTTGTTACCAAAAACATGTTATACGGAGACTTGTTTATCTTCCACATTGATCGTTGTAATTTGTATTGTATTGCTGTACTTAACCAGTTGTCTTTTATGTACTTTTGTCTTTTGCGTTGTTCCATTTTAAATTGCAATAAACGTTTTTTTTTTAAAAAGTATAAAAACTTTTGTCAATTCTGTTTTCGTGTCAAAAGTGAAATTCCCTAAACTATGGCTACCTCTGCTGTTTCTGCTCCCTCTTCCTCCACTTTCAAAGTAATTGACGAACGCTTAGATCATGCCAGTTGGGAGGCCTTGTATCTTCGCCATCCCTTTAACATGTTAATTGCCGAATTAGTGGTTCAGGCAACACCAAATTTGTTAAACGTTTGATCGAACATAAACATCATTTAGTCAATCCTTCACCTCAGTGGATTGTTTGGTGTTTCAAAGAGCGGCAATAGTTGTACAGTCTCTTGCGAGAAAGCCAAGGCGATTCCATCGTGTTTGAAGAAACGCATCCCTAGCGAAGACGACGGGATCGTGTCTGACCCCAGTCAAACCCATCTGGTCATTTTTGACATGTTAGGAGAAGAAGACGAAGAAGAAATTAAACTTTGGTTTACGCGCAAAGGGCATCATAATAATGACAGTGTCATTTACATCACCCACAATTTGTATTAACAAAGTAAAGTCTATCGCACCATCAGTCTCAATGCTCATTACTTGGTCTTGTTTAAGAGACCTAGAGATATATCAGAAGTGCAAGTCTTAGCTAAACAGTTAGGAATGCCTTGGATGACATATGCGTGAGACGATGGCACTCAAACCCCACACCCATATTTACTCATGGTTTTAAAACAAACCACCCCGATTATTTGCGATTTCGTACCCATCTGTTTCACCACTGGTGCCAAGACAGAGGGCATGTCGTGTACCCGTCCCCGTCGTCAGCTTAACAACAACAAAAATTTATTTTAAAAAACCTCGTACACGTTGGGTCATCCTCATAGAGCGTCAAGGTGACGTCCATTCAGTCTCATCTTCCAGTCAAATTGGTTCGTGCCTTGTACGGAATCTGTCGCAACAAAATCGACAAATGCATTCTCGCATCTTGGAAGCCAGTCTTAACGATGGTAAGACATCGTAAGAGATGGTTTTCGGTGACTGCACGTCATTTACTGGAAGGCATCATTCACATTCCACTTGAAACCAAACGCTTTGTTGAGAGAAACAAATAAAAGTAACCTTGATGCAACTGGCCTAGACTCGCATCGACACTCAACCCCAAAAAGCAAATTATTTTGAAACCTGGCGGCAGCGGTTTCCTAGGAGGTGTTATCACTAGTTCACCGTTATTTCAGGATCTCGGTTTGCAAACTTAAGTTCCACACGAATTTGGCCGGATTTTATAGAGTGGAATTGGATATCGCACGTAATTTGATAATACCATAGAAATTAAGTTTTAGAGAAATCATTCAAGACTATTAGAATATATGGAAGACTGCAATCCCTCTTAGAATGTTGGAGAATCTATGGAAATGGAATGTAAGGATACAATCTATTTGCTTTGTCATCGTTTCTTGAAGAGTGACGATCAAAATAAGTCACTAAATGTTCTAATGAATATACAAGACCGCGTTGATGAAGAAATTGAACACAATATTGTCCACAAACCACAGAAATCTGTGCCTTGTAATTTTACATTATTGAATCGTGTTGTCTGGGCATTTCTTTTCATGAAGTCGATGATGTCGTCCAACAGTGTCAGTCCATACGAATGAAAGTACTCCACACAACCTTCTTTACTAAAGTACATCTAGACGGCTACCCAGTGGGTTCCGCATTGCGGCACTGTGCAACGGTACCTGATGGTCTTGGATTTAGACCACCGCATATATAGGGGCGGGTTAAGGCTCACTGGTGCCCTAGGCACTGACAAATCTTGATGGCCCCCTTTTTTCCACGCTGACGCAGTCCATTTTAGATGTTGACCCTAGGGTGCACCATGATCAAGAAACAGAACATTATGATCAATGTGCGCTAGTTTTATCAATTTGTTTTACAAACCTTCCTTTGTTTTTGTTTTTTTTACTTTTCTTTCCACCCTTTTCTTAACTTTGTGGTGCCCCTTTGGCCCTGGTGCCCTAAGTATGTGCTTGGTCTGCTTAATGGTTAATACGCCCCTGCGTATATAGTATAACGTTTGAGGTCCTAGATAAACATTGGTGTATGTACAGCTAGCCGCCGGTCTCCCTGGTAGTACAGTCGATGTTAGTAACCTGAATGTTTTTTTAATAATAATTTTTTTATTATTTTTTTTGTTTCTCTTCCCTCTCTGTGGATAGCATATGTTTATTTTTTTTTTCTTGTTTCCCCCCTCCTCTCTCTCTCTCTCTCTCTCTCTCTCTCTCTCTCTCTCTCTCTCTCTCTCTCTCTCTCTCTCTGTATGTGTATTTACGTGTTTGTATTTGTTTGCCTATTTTTGTGTTAGTAGATTTGGGGTTTGTTTTTTCCTCTTTCCTCTGTAGAGTGTTTGTGTGTGTGCACAATTTCCCCATTGTTCTTAGACAGTCCCAACCTATGTCAATCTTTCCATTGTCTCGCTAGGGTCTCACCCATGTAAAATTTGCCTGTGTTAAATTCCATTTCCATTTATGTATTTTCCCCTTGTCCCTAAAGTATCTCTTTTTCCTGCTATTGTCAGACAACATCTGAGTATCTAATTTACTATTTTACGTTGGTACCAACAATTCACGACAACAAATATAATGACCCCTTTGAGAAACAACCGAAACCTTTTCCACACTCTACTAACTTATATACCGATGAAACTGTAATATATTATAAAGTCATGAAACGTCGTTATCCACGAAAACTTGATAACCACGAAGATATATAAATTCGGAGTATTTGAATTCAGGATGATTGCAAACAAAATGGAATATATTCTTCGCTAAAGCTAACCTTTCATTAAATTTATATGCGAATGAATTTTTTTTAACGTGTATTTGTTTGCGATGATTAAGCTCTGTCTTCGTGATGAAAGCAAAAGACTAGAGAAAGTGAAAATTTTATAATACTATTTATTAATAATTCTTTATTCATTGATAATCTGTAGTTTATTATTCAAAAGATTACTTGAATATATTTCTATAAAAACACGTACATACCTGCAGTTAAGCAAGTTTTTTTTTAGAAAAAAATGTTTTTCTATGAAAAATTTGTTGACTGTTTAGAATTCCTCTACCAGCCTAGATGTATGTATGTATGTATGTATGTATGTATGTATGTATGTATGTATGTATGTATGTATGTATGTATGTATGTATGTATGCAAAAGATATAGAGTTACCATAAACGTTGTCCTTGGTTGATTTGTGTTCCTCAATATTTCTGAATAATAATAATAATAATAATAATAATAATAATAATAATAATAATAATACAGATACTACAATTGTAATATTCTCTACACTGAACAAAATGTGTCTTGGCGCTGAAACAAGCATTAAGCCATTTGCGATCCTAGATTTGATAAAATGTAAATATATTTACAAAGAATTTTTGATAAAGAACTCATTCTCAATTTGAGCTGAGACTTGTTATCTACAGAAGAATAAATCTGAATAAAAATTAAATTTTAAAAAAAGGTTCATTTATTTAATTCGATTTCATGTATTTAATTCGATTTCATCTATGTAATTTGATTTCATGTATTTAATTAGATTTCATGTATTTTATTCGATTTCAAAAGGCGGAGATGTAGAATGGGATACATGTGACCTCCCACATTTCGCAAGAGGCGACACATGAAATGAAAACAGGAGTAGCAGTGGTGACTGGTGACCGATAGTGTGTGCGAGCTTGAATCCTACGATTTGAGCAAGCCATGTCTGCCAGTGATTCGTGCCATTGGGCAATGCATTTCACTCCAACTGCCTCGGCACGACATAATCTACCGGTGTTGATGTGCCTTAACCCACACCTCAACACACACCAATAAGAAGAAAGAAGATATGGTTCAACAAATTGAGGTTAAGGGTCAACAAATTGAGGTTAAGGGTCAACAAATTGAGGTTAACGGAAATAGGTCAATTACACATATCAGTTGCTTTCTTTCGTGTGATCGATGTTTTCAATAAATGTGTGAATATAACGATGACCTAAGGTTTTGATACTTTCGAAACACAAGATAAATGTTACCACAAATAAATCGGTCGATTCAAATAACAGGACTTCTATGAAACCACTGATCCCCTATAATAGAACTTCTTTGAAACCACTGATCCCCTATAAGACTTCTTTAAAACCACTGATCCCCTATAACAGGACTTCTTTGAAACCACTGATCCCCTATAACGGGACTTCTTTGAAACCACTGATCCCCTATAATAGGACTTCTATGAAACCACTGATCCCCTATAATAGGACTTCTATGAAACCACTGATCCCCTATAATAGGACTTCTTTGAAACCACTGATCCCCTATAATAGGACTTCTTTGAAACCACTGATCCCCTATAATAGGACCTCTATGAAACCACTGATCCCCTATAACAGGACTTCTTTGAAACCACTGATCCCCTATAATAGGACTTCTTTGAAACCACTGATCCCCTTATAGTTGAGCAGGATAACCAATCGTGATGATTGTTTTCACAAACCGTCTATTTTTCACTCAGCTTGCTATTTTGTAGTGGATCTTTGTATGTCATATAATTTATCATTATTTGTATTTTTTTTCTCTCGTTCTTCTTATAAATTAAAAAACAAAACAAAAAGAAACAAGGAAACTGAAATCTTTCACGTGGCTGTCGAAAGTTTTACTTTGAGTGCAGCGAAGTTTACAATATATTCATTTGTTAATTTTTTTCATGTGGATTTTTTTAAAAGTATAGAATGTATCCAAATAGTTTTCAAGCATTTTTCGGGGTGGGGGGGGGGGGGGGGGCGGGATACTCTAGTTAGGAGGCCTCATCCTGAATGCGGTTTGTTGTCATGACTTACCTATTTCAAATCTTGCATAGTAATCCACCTTTACGGACAGAATGTCCGTCTTTGCGTTTTGTACAAATGAACTTCAATGCCTTAGCGTTACGAGGTTGGAACTTCGCAATTTCGTGCGTGATTGGTATATGGCCTTAGGTGTGGATTACGATCTGATGTCCATAACCCGACCAGGAGACTAGTTACGTAGGATCAACTCCCCCCGTTAAATGCACTTATGGTGCCATAAATAAAATCGATACACAATTTATAGGATATTACACCGCCATCATATTCCCAACACCCAACCCACTCCACATATCCTCACCCATCCATCTCTGACAAGTGAAGTTCTTCATTCCGTCTTGAAGAAATTCATAAGAATGAAGTTAAGGAAACTGAAATATCGACGACCACGTTATCATGTGAAATGTTTCATTAGGCTTCAAATAGTTTTATTAATATGAACTTAACTAACCTTTTCCCTTCGTCTTTTTTCTTGCTCGTTTCACTATCAGAACTTTCATCACTTTCCTCCGCCTCCTCAACTTTAATTTCATTTTTATCTGTGTCAGCTGGTGGAAAGTAGTCATCTCGTTTGTGTACATCGTCATGTTTATCTACTATGAATGTCAAACTCCCATTATTTCTCTCATTATCACCAGGAATCTCCTTTACAATATGATCTGGTTCGCTGTGTCTGCTATCTTCGTTGATCAGTTTTTCAGAATCCACGCCATTGACTTGAACCTCTTGTGAATTCGGTTCATCAAATTTCGATAAGGATGTAATTTCTGTTTTCCTTCCTGTATCTAGTTTTCTTTCATTTGAGTTCCTTTCTTCATGCCGTTCATTATTTTCATTTGTTGCATGATCAATGGACCGAGCCACGGTGCTGTTAGCGTCATCTCGTGTTGTTCCTCCTGTCTGTTCGTAACTTTCCGTCTGGATCTGTACAGCTGACACTTCTTTATTTCTTTCGTTTGTGCCCCCCGAACCTTTTCGTTTATAGGTCACAGGGGTCGGATTTGTAAAAGTGTCACTCCTATCTGGGGACAGTATAACTGTACCTTTGCTTGTACATAGTCCCATTACGCTGGCTTTTAGACTTGTTACGTGACTTTAACAAATATGGTGTCACGTACTTAAAGGCTATATTCACTAAATAGTCATCCGTTCTAATCCATTATCATACAGAGGTAGTCTAATTATACGCAGAGACAATTGCGATCTTGTCTCAATGTAAATTGCGTAGAAAAATCAGGGTAAGCAGTTATTACCACGTTAATAATCAACTACTTTTCTCATTGTTTTGTTTCAAGGTCTTACTATAGCAGTCACATAAATCCATGAGGTAGCCCGTCCATTGTTAGTGACAGGAATATAACGCTAATAGCCACACGCTGGAATTATTTGACATCATATACAACACATAAAGATTTAACTTAATTATTCCTTCAACGAACACATTGAAAATAAGACAATTACAGTGCACAGACCCGTGTTAGCCAAATCTTTCGTTCCTTTAAAATACAAACGCTAGAAATGAGTGCGGCTGTATTGATCTCAATACACCTATATTGAAACTAATCAATACCACTGTCAGTCCTCTTCTTAGAAATGTCATTGAACATGTTGTAACAAATACTTTCATTTGAATACCTGTTTTGTAAAGCAAATTGTATTCAACATATACAGAATTTAAGAACCTAAATACAGATAATTTGAATAGACGTACATTTATAAACCTAGTCCGAGTTTCCTCTGATCCTTTCCACCCCATTTTATGATATTTGGACATTCATGTTGGGGTGTAGGGTCAGAGCGCATTCCTTATCAAAAAGTTGGAATTCAGACGGTGTCGGTATGGGGTAGCCGTTTAATTGCCGGCCCAGCAAACTTAAACGAGCTTTCATCCAGATATACCTGATTGAAATCGATAGGAATTTGATTTATTTTCTTAAAAATCGCGAACATAGCATTCGTTATGTCTTTAATCTGCTGACAGATGAGACGAAGATACATCGTTGCTGAAATTTGACCTGGATCTGGCCATTTGTATTCTTAGTCACGTGAATGCACAAATCTCGCAACCTACATGTCCATGACATCAGAGGTCATACTGTCACGTGGTATCAACAATACGCCATGCCTAGTGTTGCTGTAGGAAAAAAAAATCCTACATAAAACTGAGCGTCAGGTAATTTTTTTTTAGAAAAACGAAGAAAAATAAAGTTCCCAAACTATTTATTGCAAAAATAAGGACCGAAAAATGTAAAAATAAATGTAAATTTTGCAGCAATTTGAGGAAAACCGATTCATTACGCAGAGAGCATTGCAAGGTACAAGGTGTCACGTGCTACAGACAAAAACATCGCTGACACGTGCTCGGTACTTCTTGAAAATAGTTTTCTCCACCCATCTGCAAGACTGGCACGTTTCTGGTCGTTGATCACAGAATCAATATGTTTAAAATAAATTGTGCATTATATATTTTTTAAAAATATTAAGCGGCTACTTTATAAAATGTTCAAATTATATGTACAACAGCTTTGTTTATTGTCGATAGCACGTGACAATATGACCTCTGATGTCATTGACATGTAGGTTGCGAGAGTTGTGCAGTCACGTGACTAAGAATACAGATGGCCAGATCCAGGTCAAATTTCAGCAACGATGTACTTTCGTCTCGTTTATCAGCAGATTAAAGACATAACGAATGCTATATTCGCGATTTTTTAGAAAATAAATCATATTCCTATCGATTTCAATCAGGAATATCTCGATGAAAGATCGTTTACGTTTCCTGGGCAGGCAAGTAATCGGCTACCCCATTACTTCAGAGGAAACTCGGCCTAGTATAAACCAAAAGACGACCATGCGCATTGATAATTTCGAAGACCGTTAAACCGGAGAGCATTGGTGTGTTTGTTCACCTGTGCATTTGTTGTCTATGGCCCTATGGGTGTGAGTAGCTCACTTCAATCACGTACTTTGCGAAAGTATATTACTGGCGTTCAGAAAATGGATTGTAAATAAAGGTGGATAATGTGTCGCTAACAATTATAGTTGAACATGCATTCTGCTCTCTAATCCAGGGATAGCATTTTCCGTTCTGTCTGATATATATTTATAATTCTCTAATTATTTCTATATGCTTTCATTTATCTCATAGGAATCCGGAATAACGGTGTAGATAGATAAGAAGTAATTACAGCATCGTCATGTGAGTGTGTCTGCTACACACGAGTGCATATAGCACCGAATGAGTAACATGATATTTTAGTGATGTCTGCTTAGTCATGAGGGAATATTGGATTATGTGTGCAGTCGTCATTTACCCGTGGACCTGGATTCGAATCTCCGTAGAGTACGAATTAAACATTCTCTAACCTATATGATATTATTATTATTATTATTATTAGTGTGTGTGTGTGATAGTATAACTGGCTGTATACAATTAGGTATGTCAGTATGGCTAAAACTATGTATCTGTTTATATGCATGCATATTATCTACCAGCATACATGTAAATTAATGAATGTGTGCGTTGTTTGTCATCTGTATGCTTTTTTTTTCGTATGCATGTAACTGAGTGTCTGCATATATAATTTCTGGGGTTTTCCCAGGTTCTTCCTCGACCATTAATACTGGCCACCATGTATAGCCTATCTTGTGCTGAAAAATGGAGTTAAACCCTACAACAGTATACATATTATCTGTAAGCATCCATGTAATTGAATTAAATTGTAAGTCTGTTTGTTTGCATGCAGCTAACTGTAAGAATAATATTGTATGTTGGCATGCATGTAACTGTGTTTGTATGCATATAATTGATAACGTTAAGACGATGTATTAAAGAACAATTTTGTCTTCACATATATATTTGTATACAGTTCGTTTTGAGATGTCCATTAACATAACATTTAAGCCAGGCATATAAATAAAGGAGTGTGCTACATAAAGTGTGGCATTTCGGTAAGATTGACTGCAGAGACAAAAATATTGACAGATAATCCATATCAGTATGGTATGTAAGAAAGGGGGAGGGGGTGCAGATGGAACGCCAAATTAATGGACGCAAGTGGTCTTAAGGCGCCAAAACCTTAATACGCCATTGGTCACTACATGTCATCCTCTCGTGTATCAATTGCTCGTTACAGTATATCTTGATGTATATGCATTTGTTTATCTGTACGCGTATTCATTCCTCCCAAGGGGCCGAGTGGTCTAAAGCGCTCTCCATTACGGATCACTGCCATCTCACCTCTGTCTGCGTGGGCTCGAGTCAAAGATTCGGCTAATGTAGATATGTGAAAAAGATGGCCAGTAGCTTCTCGTGGGTCGGTGGTTCTTTCGTTTTTTTTTTTTTTTTTACCAGGTTCTTCCTTCACCAATAATACTGACCGCCATGTATATAGCCTATCGTGTGCTGAAAAATGGCGTTAAACCCTACAACAACAACATTCCTCTCGAAAGAGCTAACTATTTCAAGTTCCGTGTTTGCTCTTTAAGAACGTTTGCTTGTAAATAGATATCTAGACATGGACGTACACACAGATGAAAGCATCCAAACAAAATAAAGATACTTTTAAAAACGTAATTTGGAGGCGGGATGGGTGTGGGAGAAAATCAAATTCTCTCTCCACCATCACCCCGAAAAAAAAAATTGAAATGATGTCCCTGGATATTTTTGCTGGGTAATAATGGACATTTTGCTTTCAACTAATGTATATCTGAGTCACAGAGAGACACTATCCAAATATTCTTATTTTTTCCCTTAAAGTTGAGATAGAAACTTCGGATGTAATTCCCTCAAACTGAAACTATACTCAGAGCTACTTTCATTCACATAGGTCATTATGGCGGCGGAAGGAGACAAACTTCAAATGGGAACATTAATTAACCTTTTCGAAACATTTGTGTTGCAGTCCTCCTGAGGCGATACAAATCCCATGAAATTTATCCGTATTCCTACAACTACATCGGATTTTATTTCTCGACTTGACGATATTCGACCGAGCGATATTCAAAACTGGATTCGAACATGTTACCCACCGGTTTTGCGTTGGAGCTAAAGCATATATCACCATGTGGAGGAGGGCAATATTACGACAACATACTGTTCATAAGTATGTATTAATAACAAACAAAAAAAACCCACAAGTATTATGTGGAAGCATAGCTCCATTTGGTTGCGATATAATATCGTTAAAAATGCAGAGTATATAGTGTCCTAGATAATGAGGATGTCATGGACACAACTGAAAATATAAAGGTCATTCAAGCGTGAAAATGGGGTTACCGGGAACTGTTTTTTTTTTTTTTATGGTTGTCACCATCCGGAACATGCGTATGCATTAATTTCATTCATAATCAACGTTATCCAACATCTTGGAATAGTATTTGTCAAGTTTGACCAAAATCGTTTAATAATGCACTCAATTGAAGGGTAAATAAAACTCGGGCAATTCAATGCTATATCAACCCAATAGTATGCATAGGTCTACCTTATGATTTGTCGAATTTATTGATAATATAAACCTATTTACTATGTTGGATCAAAATCAGGTCAGAAATACCGTCTTTGGATGGTAAGCTTTGCCAATCAGATCACTACATTAGTGTGCAGTCTCACTCGATGGTAAAATCGACTGACATCTTAACAATGTAAGCCCACATACCAAGTTTGAACAAAGACGGACCAGAAACAGTGTTGCTTGGGTGTTGACTATCCGAGTCAATCATATGGAAAACATACTCTAATATGCATTATTACTCCTTCATGATCATGATAAATGTGACTATGTAGAAAGTAGTATCATATTTTATTACCAAATCATGTTATGTAAAATCTGAGATATTAACGGGTTGTAATTTTAAGGCTTTCGAAGTTTTTAACATGGAAAATTAATTTGAAAAGATAATTGTTTTAATCTTCAATGTAGTTCAAAGATTTTAGTACAAAAAGCTGTATTTTGTGCTGGAAAAAATCAGAGGCTTGATCCGGTAAAGGGGCAGTAAAATTATTTTGCAAGAAATATATGCCTGAAACTATATCACTCAAATCTAAGAAGTATTCACAGTGAATAGTTTATAGTTTTGGAGAATAACTCCCGTCGCTACGAATCATTATACTAATTTTGATGTCAAAATAAAATAAGGTCGAAGATGTTGCCGGGTTATGCAGAATTCCATTTCAATCCAAAATTATCACACGTGCAGGTAAACATGGTTCAAGATATTTTGGGTACAATAAAAAAGACAGCTGCAAATACAAGAGATAGTAAATCATGAAAGTTGGGTCACAGTGACCTAGTTTTTGTAAGGTTGCTCTGAGATACATATATAGTCTACATTTAATAAATAGGCGAAACTGGGTCAAAGATCATGTTGGTCTAAGAAGTCAATCAAAATTAGGTAAAACTGGGTCTCAAAATTTAGAATGGCCAAGTTCTGAAAATGCATAAAGATATTAATTTTAATTATTATAGGTGAAAGTGGGTTCATGATAAATAGTCCTAATGAACAGCTAAATAAATTTTGAAAAACGACATTAATTTGAAAATACATAAACAAACATACAAACACACTGCTATATTTATTATCGAGGAAGTAAAGAAATGGAAATCAAAACAACATCCAGTGGCAAACGGTGAATCAAGTAAATCCATGACTGTACAACATTTTCTCTGACAAAATGTCCATAACTTCAAGCAGTATCTCTATAATGATGTTTAAATTTAGTCATGTGAAATCTGGCTTTAATATTTTGTAAAAATTTATTACATGGTATATGAACATGTAATAATTATTTTCCCTTATTGTTGTTCAACTTAAAATACAAACCAGCTGATCGAGAAAATGTGAACTACCTCAATATTTTAGAATCTTACCCAAGTTCCATCAAATGTCAGAATGCCCATATAAATTATACAACTATCTCAAAATTCATATTATGCAGATAAATTTGATCACATGCCATATTTCAACAATGTAAAAATGTATATGTATATGCAGATAAAATGATGACATCAAAAAGCTGAGAACACAATTGCATTCTACATTTAAGACTTTATTGTAAAGCCAACTGATAAATTACAATCATTACAAAGTTAACGACAATAACTTGACAAATCGTACTATAAAATTTATTATTGGACTCCTAGTTTATAATTAGGAGGTTCAATGTGGAAAAACAATGTGTTATATAACTGTTGGATGTTTGATGTGAAATATAACCAAGTACAGGAGTCCTAGAATAATATTTGATTGTTCTATATGGAAAACAATGTATTACAATTTCTCTAACATAGACTTTAGATGTTCTATTCGAAAAACAAAAGCAAACAATCAAAATCTGAGCATATGAAGGAATAATACATAATTGTTAAGAAATCAATTACTCTTTTAGGATTCAGAACAATTATTGTTTCCCTACCACATTGTGGAAATATTTTCTAAAAATAATGATAACCTGTTTGTTTAGTGCTTGC
The DNA here is from genome assembly GCA_029339505.1 of Unio delphinus. Lineage (NCBI taxonomy): Eukaryota > Metazoa > Mollusca > Bivalvia > Unionida > Unionidae > Unio > Unio delphinus. The sequence goes on from JAQISU010000145.1 coordinate 3,712,568, forward strand.
CTCCAGACAACAGTGATAAACGTTTAGCTGCTTGCCCACTGTATTTGCCAGGGAAATGATATTATACTAAATTGTAGGAGCATAACAATGTCCTGTGCACTAAAAATCAGATGTAATCATTGATTTCACAGCTAAATTCTATGAAGCTTAAAATAATCTCCAGGAACCATTGCAAACATTAATTATCATGCAGATAATATAATCAGACTAAAATTATCTAATAACATGTTGTCTGCTCTGACAGGGCTTAGTTATAAAATAACTAAAAGAACATTTTTTATCATATAAAAGGAGACATTATAATGAGTTGTTAAAATAGCATTTTTTATAATAAAAAAAATCATTGTTCATAAAAAATTTATTTAGAAGCTATTATCAATGTCCACATCTAGAAGCCAGATTTTACAGGGCAAATGTAACAGGCTATGAGTAACCCTGGAGCGACAGCTTAGTATGACTACCATCAGGCCCGCACCTAGGAAAATTCTGGGCCCCAGGCAGCTGACAGAGTTTGGGCCCCTTTCGTGTTTTAAATATGTGCGTATATTTTAAAACGCAGGCCCCTATCTAGCTCGGTACCCTGACAAGTGCCATGGTTGTCCCCCCCCCCCCTAGGTGCGGGCCTGCTACCATTACAAGCATAGTTCATGCATGAGTAATTACTGTGGTTAACCACTACAAGCAAGGCCTCACATGAAATGCATGCAGTCCTTTCTTCTAATACCTACTCATGTGTTAAAACAAATTAAAACAAACACTCCTATGCTTCTTCTACTGACATTTAAAGTCTTAATTAATCTTTAAAAAAAAAAACAATCAATTTGTGACAATGATTTTACTAAAATTTGTGTTTTAAAACTCCAGTGTTCACAGAAGTTTTGCATGTCGGCACTTTTTTAAGAGATAATTTCTCAATTTCTTTTCTACAACTGATAACTTGTCATATGAACAAGTGGTCTCCAAATCTGTAAACTCTTCACCAGTGAAAGCATTAAATCATTTGAACCTGTGATATTCTGGAGTCCATTCTGATTATGTGACTAGATGACTATTGACTGAATATGACCTAAATATTTGATTGTTATTAGAACAATTAGACTTAAGTTTGAATAGAACTTGATTTCATATGAAAAAATAACACATCTTAGCATTATTGTTTTTAAAAAATCATTTATAGTTATCTAGCCTGAGAGATAACTGATACAGGAAGAAGATTGGTTTTTGTAAACATTGTTTTATTTATGTCTACCTTACACATTAACCATCAAAGGAATGCAGTACAGTACAAGTAAAAATTTGAATCTGCTCTATGACATCAGTACTACGGTGACTAGTGGTACAGGATAAGAACTGGTTACCGGAAGAGGCAGAACAAATCTGACAACAGACAGGCAACAATATACTCCACCACTGTTCATTATGCAACAAAAATTTAACACAAGATGGCAACAAATATTTAAAATAAAATGGTTCCAGGTATTACTGTACAGCTACAGAGTGCAAAAAAATATGTCATTGCAAGCTAAATGACAAAACTTTAAGTAAACTAATATAATAGAGGTTAAAGTGAACCTTTTTGTTTCAAGGGCATTGTATTAATGGAGGTGTATGCAATTATTTACTTTCAAGGGCACTGTACTAATGGAGGTGTATATAATTATTTACTTTCAAGGGCGTTGTACTAATGGAGGTGTATGCAATTATTTACTTTCAAGGGCATTGTACTAATGGAGGTGTATGCAATTATTTACTTTCAAGGGCACTGTACTAATGGAGGTGTATACCGGTACAATTATTTACTTTCAAGGGCACTGTTCTAATGGAGGTGTATACCGGTACAATTATTTACTTTCAAGGGCATTGTACTAAGGGAGGTGTATACAATTATTTACTTTCATGATTCTAAGATGAACAATGCTTGAAGAAGAAAAAAAACTTACAACAAAGTCGGTGAAAAATGACATGGGTCACAATTACCTACTGTCATGATTCCTGATATAACAGTATGTATACAGAGTGCAAAAATACCTTTATGACCTTGAGCTATATGCAAAAACTTAACCACAAATGTACAGATAATGTACATATTAGTCTTAATGAACCAGTCTATCATGCGAGTCCAACAGATCAATGTTGACCACAAGTCTGGTCATGGTCTGTAGACCCAACTGTTACCAACTGATGTCAATCATGTATCTTTTTCTATCTTTACTTCCTCTGTCGCAAAAATACAACAATCTATGCCATAAATCTCCAGTAGCACTAATTTTACATTAGTGTAAATAAGTTTATAATAATCTTTAGAGGTGGTAGAATACTCTGCTGAAAAAATGTACCCCCATTCGTGTACTTGTGAAGAAAAAAAAAACACGGTACAGATATGTCATTAAAGTTTTGATTATAAATCCTGACTAACCTCCCAAACTTCCAGTTTTCTGGTAAGCCTCATTTTGAAAGCTACAACTGTAGACCTTTATAAGACTCTTGCCTAGCTGAGATTTTGTGGAGCTGCATGATAAGTCTGGTTGAAGAAGACGGTGTACATGCATGTATAAAGTTAGCTCCATTACCCTGCGGGTAGGTACTATGAAACCTATGCCAAACCACCACCATAACTTAATAAAAAAAAAACTCACTGAGATGAAGTGAGGTTGTATATATGTATATATACTTTTATATATGAACAACAATGCAGATGTCAGAATAATAAAACAGCTATGTGTGGAGGTGGGCTTGTACCATATATACTTGTTGAAAAGTCGAACTGCATAGACCATATGTGGAGGTGGGCTTGTACCATATATACTTGTTTAAAAGTCAAACAGCATAGACCATGACATGTACTGGTAGATCTGGGTCTATGCAGATTGTAAAGAGTAATCAACAGAACAAGCAACAAAGATCCTGATTTGCTGGCCCATTATGAGACAGCAGATCAATGTCTATATTATTTGCAGATGGACTTCTTTCTTTGGCTTTTGTCTTCTGAAAAATGACAGAAGTATGTACCGGGTAATAATCTCATTACTCACTGATATCGTTACTGGTCAATAAAATTTACTGTATAAAGTAAATTATAAACAAGTATGCAATGGCAGATTTGAATCTGTAGTCTGCATTTAGATGCAACTTATAAGTGAGTACATTGGACTCGCTGTTTTTTTTTTACTAGTCACTACAATTTATACTATAAATAGTTTTGATATTTAATATATTAATTTATTCGTTGGCATAAGGACTATAATTGAGAAAGTCATCCAAATAATTTTGTTGTGAACAATATTATATGAAATGGATACAGAAAAAGAGAAAAATGGTGCCTTATAAAATAAACGGGGCAATGCAAATTACCATGCTCAGTATTATATACAGCCCAGTGACCTAGGGATATTTACCCTACAGCCCTTCCAGGCCAGTGACCAAGAGATCCTAACCCATACAGTCCCTTCCAGGCCAGTGACCACGGGATCCTAACTCATACAGCCCCTTCCCCACCAGTGACCTTGGGATTCTAACTTGTACAGCCCCTTCCAGGCCAGTGACCATGGAATCATAAACCATACAGCCCCTTACAGGCCAGTGACCAAGGGATCATAACCCATACAGCCTCTTTCTGGCAATGACCATGGAATCATAATCCATACAGCCTCTGGTGTAGGAGTAAATACCTAGTAACTCCCCATGATTGTACAACTCTGCTGTGGAAAGGGTAAGGTGGCATCAGTGATTTAAACAGTCAATGCATGACGACCTCCATCGCAACGACTGATGTCAGAGTAGATTATTTCAAAAAAAGATACCAAATATTCATTATTATGTAAATTACAGTAGAACCTGTCTCAAGACAGGTGGTCTCTAATAACAGATCATAACACTATATAAATCAATAAATCTGCATTGAGATTCTGGTCTCCCAAAACATGTGGTCTCCCATAGCATTGGTCTCTCAAGACAGGTTAATTTACTATATATAATTAGCCAAAAAAGATAACATTTAAAAAGAGTTTTAAATCCAAATATGCACAACTTCCATTTGACTTTATTGCTAATGTGAAAAATATATGCGCATTCCTAATTCAGTTTAAACAATGCAGCCTACTGACTTCACATAACGATCAGCACAATTCAGGTATCACAGACATGTCTGAAAATTTTATATCTTTACTTTATTTAAAAAAAGTCTTAACTCATTTATGCATAACTTACTTATGTGCATAACTGAACAGCAAAACAGTTAATTTCTGACCAGCATGAATTTATCTTATTGTGACAAAAAGAAATGTAATTAGTTAAGACAAGCCCAATTCCAAATGATATTGCTAATTAAAATATAGAAAAGAAAGGAAAAGAAAATTTATGCTGAAATGTCATCAACCTGCTTAGTCCCCAATGGTAGTACATACTGTCAACAACACCATGGGTACTTTGTCAACATTAAAATGTTAATTAGTTCAAGTTTTTATGGATAGAAATATTTAAAGTGCCTTGACTGAATACAGATCATGGTACCTGGCCCAAGCCAAATGTATGGCTACCTCAGCACTAAATAACCTTCATGTACTGTTGTTCCATATGTCAAATCATGTGTAATTTTTCCTATTCTGTGAGAAAAGATTCTTCTCATCTGACATCCAGGATAGTTTTATTTAACTTTTATTCCAAGTTTTATCGAAAATATGTGCAGTCATGTAGTTGTAAAGGCATCTGATGTTTCATCATCATCATCATCAATCATCATCATGTCTCTTGACCTAGTGTGGTCATCGAGGCACAGTGCTGCTGAACATCTGACCAGTTCCCTCCACTTGTTTCGATCATGTGCCAATGCATGTGTCTCCACAAAACTTTTCCTGGTCCATTCAGTGATGTCAGTCCACTTTTTCTGTCCACCTCTCCTTCTGCCACCCTGGACACTACCCTGCTGTACTGTTGTGGACAGACTGTTGGCTCTAGTGACATGGCAATACCATTTCAGCCTTCTTTTTGACGGTGGTTAGGAGGTCTTCATATTGGCCTACTTTGCACCTGATGGTGTTACACATTTGTGATGTTTCACTCTTCTTCTGATATTTCAATAAACTCATTATTTCATAATGGTGTGAGTGCAAACAACGACCAGTCTAGCTGCCAATCTTAAATAATTATCTTTTCGTATTCGATGTTAAATAGTGAAAATATTTTTTAACTGTAACTCAGTGCCTAGTATCAATTTCATCAGCTGCTCAAAACCAATCATATATCTTTGCTTCAAAGGCCGAGTCCAACTGCAAACTGTACAGAACTGGATCTGCTACTGCATAAATAATTTGTTCTCAGACCTTGGTCCTTGCAGATTGTTAGGAGTAATCGGTAGAAAAAACAATGTCGATCCTGATCTGTCAGAGTGTTATACAATGCCATTACATTATGAAATGGCAGATCAGGGTTTAAGTTGGACTCAACTTAAAAGAATGAATATGAAACCCTCTCTTCAATAAGTAAATTGTTTCCAAAGTTAATTTTTTAAAAAATATCCATACAAATATATATATATATATATATACTTGTTTACAAGTCCCACTACAAACAACATAGACCCTAATTTGCTGTCACATAATGTGGTAGAAGATCATCGTCTACATTGCTTGTTCGACAAATTACTCCTAACAAACTATAAAGAACCCGATCTGCCAGTTCATTATTTATGTATAAAGTCTGATCTGGGTCAATGCAATTTTGCACATGAACTCGACTTACAAGTGAATATTGATGGTATAATTACAGCCAACCATATCTTTGCTAACAATTAGACTTTATTGTTGATGTGTCTGCTTCAGACAGATGGCTTGTGAAGAGACGGTTGTTGTTGTTATAGAGTTAAATGCCATTTTTCAGCATAAGATAGGCTATACATGGCATCCAGTATTAATGGTGGAGGAAGAAGCCAGGAAAACACCAGAATAAACAACCAACCCATGAGAAGCTACCAGGGAAGCTTTCTCACATACCCACATTGGCTGAGCTTGAGACTCGAACCTGTGCAGACAGGTGAGATGCAGTGATTCGTAATGGTGAGTGCTTTAGACCACTCGGCCAATCAGGGCCTTGTGAAGAGAAGTATATATTACTAAAATTTTGATCACATACTGTTTAAAGATAGCATCTGCAATATTGGTATTTTATATACAGTGCTTGGAGACAACAACTATACACATTATGAAAAAATGAGCATGGATTTACAGCACGTGTGAGTACAGTCTTGCATTGCAACACATCTTTCTCTCTCTCTCTCTTAAAAAATATTTCAGGGCTTCAGTATGATATTTTCATTTATGTTTTGTGATAATGAAATTGCTTTTAATGATCTACATCTGTGATGCTGAGACTGCATGCATTACCTTGTTTAGCCCTTCATCTTTAATTTTTATCACTTATTACTTGTTTCTTTCTTTTCTGTTATTCCATGATTAAATTTGTTAAAATAATCCAATAGTGGTAAATTTAAATAATTACAAATATTTACTCTTTGCTGTAACTTGTTTTGCTGTCCCACAGTTCAGTTGTCTTCTGCGAGAGCTCACAATCTCTGTCTTTCTCTGTCCGCCTGTCTGTCTGTCTATCATCTAATTAATACATTCATTACAAAGATAAGTACTATACAATTTAACTAAACTTTCCTTAGACTTGTCATTCAACATAATGAAGTTTTCATATGAACGGCAAGCCCATGTTTTCCCAGCTTTTGCTTAAAAAGATTTTATATTTCTATACACAAAAAATACATCCCATTTTAACAATCAAGAGTTGCATTTTTTTAAAAACTTCATTTCTTCATGATAAAGAAATTGCCAATCGAACTCGCAAACTTAAAAATACTTACAACATTATTATAATGAATTATCAGTAATTATTAGAAGTAATTATACTTATTATTAAAAGTATAATCAACTGAAACAGCATCTCTTTCAAATATCTGGTAATATGTAATGTAAGGGGAAACAATTTAGTTATACTCTGTATTTATTTTGCAACATTTGTCCTTGAAAGCACGTGTATTGATCTGCAACAGGTAACTGCTAGCAATACCATCACCACGGTTACAAGTTGGCAGTTCCATGAGGATGCAAAGTCTATCAAGCAATTAACCACTTTCAAGGTGGCAACAGAGTGACTTCCCTTAATCATTAATGTTCGCTCCACCCCATTCCTAATGAGATGCATGAAGAAAACTGTACTGAATTGAATTGGTGTCAATATTTAATATGCATGCATTCAACTTCAAATAAATATTATAATATGTACAACATTACATTAGCTGAAACAAATCAATATATAACATTAAAAAATAAACTTGTTTCAATACTGTCTACTGTATACATAACAATTATTCAACTCTGTGGCAGGGAAATCATCCAGTTACACTTGGTCCTCCACCTGAACTTTCTGAGTGACTGTCATTACCTGTAAAAGCAAAACATAAATATTTATATGTAAATATATAATTCTCCTGCAAAGCTGTATCCCGGTCATTTTTCTTAGCTGTGTTAATTTCAACTATTGCACAATTGTCAGCACTCCTTAATGTCTACCCTTGGGGAAGGATCCTGGGGGTAGGTGTAGGATCAACTAATGTGCAAATCTACAGACCACATAAAATCACATTCCAAGCTTTAGTCTGTCTAACACAGTGTTAAAGGGAGTTGTGCAAATAATGCATGCTTTCATACACAGAAAGGAAGTTTCATAAAGGTTTTATTTTGTGCTAAAAGCCATGGAGATAATTCTTGATGGTGTTTACCAAAGGAGAAAAAAAAATTGCCATGCATGAATAAAAAGCTATTAACATTTAAGGATGCACTTTAAAATGTGGCTGCAGTTTGGAGTTCACATCACAAAATACCAAAAATATGGGGTAAATTTTGAGTCAAGCAAAACAGTTATAACATTTGACCCTAATGGGGATGAAACTCAAGTAGTATTGTAACATGACCTATGTAAAATATCTCCCAATTTTTCCCATATATCCTAGCTTTTAAGCCAAGACCTCCTGCTAACCATACAGACACTGATTTGCCATCGTATTATGCACTGGCAGATCAGATCTTACTTAATTACTCGTGATAAACTGCATAGACCCAGACAGGCTAATACATTATATGACATGTATATACGATACCTATAACATAATTCAATGTTGGTTTTTAATGGCCATGTGCTTAATTATTCTTGGTAATTAAATGACTTGGTATAGTAGTGCTGGTCACTTTAAGATTACTAGCAACTGTCTTATTTCACCAAGCATCTCGATCTTTCATCTAAATTTATTTAATCATTTCAAAAATAATTTTCTTTTAGAAATAATTCTTTGCGAAACATTTATAATCTAAAACATGTTTTCTACAAGAAATATGTCATCCTGGAGCAAAATCAATATTTGAAAAAGAAGAGGCCAAAGAAGGTAAGATACTGCTCACTTGATTACATAACAGTTGTCAACTTCACTAAGTACACTAAGTATGTATACATACCATGCTATATAAAACCCTATTTAACATATAACCCAAACTTTCTATTCTGATATTAAGAACTGTACAATGCACAATAAACATTCCTTCAGAAGATAAAACTAAATTAAGATGCAGTGTCTTGCTCATGATCAAAGTCATCTAGAATACTGATGATATAAACCCACTTACCAAGTTTAATTGAATAATTGAAACTGAATGAGAAATACAGTCTTTGGATTTTGAGAGGAAACAAACTCAGTCAACTAATAATATGCACAGATCTCTTTCATTATATATAGAACTTGATAATGAAAATGACAAAGAAAGAAAAAATGTGTAGTTCTAGTTACCAATATAATCCAATGTTTTCCTCCCAAAGCTACATACAGTGTCATCGCAATTTATGTGAGTGTTACATTTTTGAAGTGCACGCATAATTTGAGATTTGCGTGAATTGAGATGATTTTTTTTCTGTATAAATTAAGTATATTAAAATTAGGGGATGCTCTGGCAAAGTAGATCAAAATAATTATAAAAAAAATTATTTTTCAAAAAAAGCATAAAAAACAAACAATAACATAGGAAACAAAATGAAAACATGAAATTATAATTTTAATCAATAGAACATATGTCTGTGTAATTAAAAAATAAAAGCTGAATTGAACAGTATTGTTCATCAAGACATGTTGCTTACATCCATTCCATCCTGTCCATTATGTTGGGGTGGGTATGGCAACTTTTCTGGTGCAAAAGGGAGGTTTCAGCTTTCACATTTGCTTTTATATTGTTAGCAATGTCATGTACATGTATTGTTCTACATGAATTTCACTAAGGTTCAAAGCATATTTTATCGGGGCCCCGAGTGGCCGAGTGGTCTAAAGCTCTTGCCATTACGGATCATATTGCAAATATTTTATAATATTAATAAACTTATGTGAGGTTTTAATTACATGTGATGTTCATTCAAAATTGGAGCTTTCTGAGGGTTAACATGGTCAGTCAGTATGATCAATGCTCAGTCACCTCAGAAAGCCCAACATACACTGAAGATTAACCATGTTTGAAAGTTAATTGTAGCCTTTTTAAATCTTACACAAGCTTCATTTCATCTTTGTTTTTAAATTTGAAGTCAAATTGAAAAATAAAATAAAAGCAAAGTAAAAAAAATGAAAATGTTTCATGTAGCACTCTGTTAATAAGTGCAGATTTAACTCATACTAATTGTCCAAGATCAAAAATGGATTAGAAATATGGCTTCCATACCAAGCTCAACAAGATTACATTGATAATATTTTGTGGAACTCATTTGTCATTGAACTAAAAATTCATATTTTAGTGGAATCAAAATTAGGTGATCAAAATAATGTCAAAAATGGCTTACAGAGTGGCAACATGCTCAGCCAATCAGATTTATCACCTCGTCAATATGCATGTATCTTGCACATTAATGAATATATCAAAGAGCTTGATGGTAAAGAATATATTCAAGAACAAGCAGATGCAAATAACCTCATCAGTATTCATTGATAATCAAACTTATCTGAGAGCTTGATGACGTATTTGATAAAACCAAGATCAAACGCTTAGGGCATCCAGTTAAGGTCACACAATCAGATCCAACATTACCTCATTACTATGCAAAAATCTTGATCTTGATCAATCCCATGCATGATCTTAATCATAGAAGCCCATACATTTGAGAGGTATTTTAAAAGTAAAAAACAAACTGATTACATACCATATGAATTGAGAACCATTTTAGCTTTGCTGAATTTCAACCAATCACAATAATGATTATATTGCAAATATTTTTGCATATTAATAAACTATATATATATAGTTTATAATATATATAATATTAGTGCAATTAGGCCTGAAATTTGTTGTCTCTTATGACTTCTCTGAGACTATTTATATATGATGGTTATAACCAAATGATTTATATGTTGACTATTCTAGTACTCTCATTATTACTATGAGAGTAATTGCCCATATAATCCCATTATTACATGTACTATGAGAGTAATTGCCCTTATAATCCCATTATTACATGTACTATGGAGAGTAATTGCCCTTATAATTCCATTATTACAATACTATGAGAGCAATTGCCCTTGTTTAATTACAGCTGGAAGCAATATGTGACAGAATTATGTCAAGTGTTTTAGTTGCATGCTATGAAATTTAGTTCATTTTCATCATAGACAAATCATTGTATGGTATTCAAAGTAGTTGTAGAAGAGTCAAGTGTTTTTTTTAAATTTATTTATTTATTTGCTATAGATTCATCCCCACCATGAGGGCAAAGTAGTAGTGAAGATATATTTAGGTTTGCAGAGTGCTTATATTTCACTGCTGTCACTTTATTTTAGTTCTTGGCTCTTGAGAACCAATAAGAGTGTGATTTTACATTGCTATGTACGGATTCTCTTGCTTCTACACTGTAAATAGGCTGTCAATATTGAAATATACCTCAGCATAAAGCTTCCTCGCTTGTAATGGGGGTCACTTCAATGACTCCTATATGAACATCATTATGAATATGGAGCAACAATAGTGGGATTGCTGTACCACCATGATGGCACTGTACAAGTGTGGGACTACTGGACCACCATGATGGCACTGTACAAGTGTGGGACTGCTGGACCACCATGATGGCACTGTACAAGTGTGGGAATACTGGACCACCATGATGGCACTGTACAAGTGTTGGACTGCTGGACCACCATGATGGCACTGTACAAGTGTTAGACTGCTGTACCACCAAGTTGGCACTGTATATGCATGGGATTGCTGTACCACCAAGATGGTACTGTACAATTGTGGGACTGCTGTAACACCATGATGGCTCTGTACAAATGTAGGACTGTTGGACCATCATGATGGCTCTGTAAAAATGTAGGACTGTTAGACCACCATGATGGCTCTGTACAAGTGTGGGATTGCTGGACCACCATGATGTTACTGTACCATTGTGGGACTGCTGTACCACCATGATGGTACTGTACAAGTGTGGGACTGCTCTAACACCATGATGGTACTGTACAAGTGTGGGACTGCTGTACCACCATGATGGCTCTATACAAGTGACTATGTGGTATATCACCATGATGATATAGGACCAGTAAGAAGCAACTCTACTACTATGATGGCAGTGTACAAGAAAGGAGTTGCTGTTCTATCATACAGGCAATATACAAGAGTGGAACTGCTGTGCCATGGTGATGGAATGAGGGGCAACTCTAGTAACATGATGGTGTTATGGAATTGTCAAGGTGCTGTACCACCATGCACTAAACAAAACATGGGCTGCTGTTCCACCATGATGGAACTGTACATGTAAGTGGTCACTTTTCCATGATGTTGGTACTTTATAAGCGAGAGCTACTGTTCAACCATGATGGCAACAATCTCTTATGGAACTCTGAATAAACAACAAAAAACTACATTGGGTGAATAATTTAAAAACAGTAGGTCCTGGAACAAGTCTTTTAATGCCAGATATATTTTGCTGCCAATAAGGAAAAAGTAAATTCCATCACATATGACAAATTTAACTGTATGCACTGACCAACATATCAACATTGATTTATTACGTCTGATTGACCGCACCATATCTGCCTTGGTCATGTACATGTATAGTACTGTTATACAATAAGTACATGTAAAACAATGTTATTCAACTACAGTGTACATAATACCATTGTTCTTTTATACAATGTAGATATATTTTACAAATGTTATTCCTCTAGACAGCATACATGGATGCCAATGTTATTCCTAAATACATTGTACATTTATACCGATGCTGATATATATATATATATATATATATACACACACACACACACACACACACACACACACACACACACACACACACACACACAGAGTGTACCTTTATACCAATCTTATTCCTATATACAGCTATATACAGTGTACATGTATAGCAATATTATTCCTCCATATTGTGTCTATACCTGTGTGATCCGAATGTTTATCACCTCCATGGGATTTGTAGCATTTGCCTTTATGCCCTCGACAGTGATCAGTGTTATCATCGTCATCATCAGAAGACTCTCCAAACAAATGTGGTTTCTCATAAATGCAGCAACCTGAGATGGATAGAACAAATAAAAAGTAATATTCTATAGTTTACTGTGATCCAGTTGACCAAATGTTACAGACTTTGGTAAATCAAGTACCATATATACTTGCTCATAAGAAGAATCCAACTGCACACTGCAGAGATGCAAATCTGTTGATACACAGTGAGCCAGCAGATCTGGGTCTATGCAGTTTGTTAGGAGTTATTAGTTGAATATACAACATAGACCATTATCTGATAAGGCACATAAGGTCTATGCTATTTTCAGGTGGACTTGACTTATATAAGTGAGTAAAATAGTAAGCTGTCCATTACTAACAGTTAGGGGCCCCGAGTGGCCGAGTGGTCTAAAGCGCTGTCCGTTACGGATCACTGCCATCTCACCTCTGTCTGCATGGGTTTGAGTCTAAGATTCGGCTAATGTAGTTATGTGAGAAAGCTTGCCAGTAGCTTCTCGTAGATTGGTGGTTCTTTCCGGGGGTTTTCCACGGTTCTTCCTCCACCAATAACACTGGCCGCCATGTATAGCCTATATTGTGCTTAAAAATGGCATTAAACCATTAAAAAAATAAAAAATTTAAAAAATTAAAAAATTATTTAAAAAAAACAGTTATTAATGGCTGGCCAATATAATTGATTTTTGTATTTTTTAACATTATAATTATTTAATACAAACAAATAAAAAGCTATTATTCAAGCTGCAAGTCTACACTTGTATAACAGATTTGTTAAACAGGTTTATACATTTTAATGATACAAAATCTCTAAAGGTGTAATAAAGGACAATAGCAGACTGTTGTATGTAATTTGTGATGAGCATTCAGAGTAGTATTCTAATATATCCAAAAAGTGGCTTTGAAACAAATAAATATTTACTTGTTTGTGTAGTTACAATGCCAATCCAGTCAAACAACTTACCATATATAATTGTATATAAGACAATTTAGTAAAACTACATTCCATATATACTTGTCTATAAGCCAATCCAGTAAAAAGAAATACCATATATACTTATCTATAAGCCAATCCAGTAAAACTACATACTATATATACTTGTCTATAAGCCAATCCAGTAAAACTACATACCATATATACTTGTCCATAAGTCAGGTCCTGCATACACTCAGATAGACAGGTTCTGCATATACTCAGATCTACCATAGCATTATGCAACTGTCGATCTTGGCCTATACAACTTGTTAGGACTAATCAAGAAATGAAACAAAAAAAAACCTGATGTGCTGGTGCATTATGTGAAGGCAGATCAGGGTTTTTGCTGTTTGAAACGGTATCTAACTTCTAAGCAGGTACATAAGGTATGTGAGTCAAGAACTATCACCATAAAGTCAATGACTAAGTGCTGGTTATAAGCTCATTTATTGGATTGTAACTAAATGCAAAGTCTGATCAAAACACACTTCATAAGCTAAATAAGTACAAAACGATGCACACAATGACCTCAAACTTTGATTTTCAAAGCTACTTCACAAAAGACGAGTTGGATTGTCTGCTCCATTTTCATTCAAAGCTAATTCAACATTGCAAGAAAAGGTGTGATAAGATTATCAAGATGGCCACCATGGTGCCACGCTAGAGGTCAGATGAGGTCAACTGGTGGATGAAGAAGCTGGGAAGAACAACTGACCCACAAGAAGCAACTGGCAAGTCCTTTCACATACCCACATAGGCCAATGCCAAGCATAGATCCTACTTGAACATCGGTGAGATGGCAGTGATTGGTAAAGTAAGCACTCGAAACCACTCAATCCAGGGAGCCATTTTCATTCAGAACCAAATTACAATTTTCCTTAGTGCTTTATGTGAGAACCATATTTTGATAAGGCAAAGTAGCCATATATAGATTTTCAGGATAGCTATCAAGGCAGCCATAATAGGTTTTAACGCCATTTTTCAGTACAAGATAGGCTATACATGGTTGCCAGTATAAATGGTGAAGGAAGAACCCAGGAAAACCCTGGAAAGAACCACTGACCCATGAGAAGCTGTTGGCAAGCTTTCTCATATACCCACATTGGCTCAACTCAAGACTTGAACCCATGCAAACAGGTGAGATGACAATAATCGGTAATGGTGAGTGCTTTAGACCACTTGGACACTCAGAGCCATGGATAAATCAGTATATTTTAAATATAGGAATAAATACATATTGCAAGAAAAAAATCAGTTTTTATTATAAAAAAAATAAAATGTCTGCCAAAAGAACATCCATTCAAAAGAATTAGCAGTAACCATTACAAAAAATTTCAAATTTTGGAAGCTCATATTCACATGATTTTACGTTTTATTGATGTGTGTGTGTGTGTGTGTGTGTGTGTGTGTGTGTGTGTGTGTGTTGTGTGTGTGTGTGCATGTGTATGTATGCATGTATGTATGTATGTATGTATGTATGTATGTATGTATGTATGTATGTATGTATGTATGAAACTGCTCTGGTGGTCTAGTGGTTAGAGCGTCCGCCCCGGAAGCGGGAGGTCGTAGGTTCGATCCCCGGCCGAGTCATACCAAAGACTTACAAAAATGGTACTAACAGCTGCCTCGCTTGACGCTCAGCATTAAGAGGTTAGTGTTAGGACTGGTCGGCCTGGTGTCAGGATAATGTGACTGGGTGAGACATGCTACATGTCTGCGGCATGATGTCTCAGTGCTAGACATCACTATAAACTGCCTCACTGCAGACATTGTAGTGATATGACTGGAAAAATGTTAAAGCTACGTTAAAAATCCTAAACAAACAAACAAACAAACAATGTATGTATGTATGTATGTATGTATGTATGTATGTGTGTATGTGTGTGTTTGTGTATGTGTGTGTATGTGTGTGTGTGTGTTTGGGATTTTTCGTAAACCTTTAACAAAGTTTCAGTCATATCACTACACTGTCTGCAGTGTGGCAGCTTACAGCAATGATTAGCACTGGGGAATCATACTGCCAAAATGTAGCATATTATCCCATCCAGAAACATTATCCTTATACCATGCTAACCAGTTCTAACACTAACCTCTTAATGCTGAGCACCAAGTTAGGCAGCTGCTTGTGCCCATTTTATAAGTCATTGGTAGACTCTGCCAAAGTACTAATTTTCAACCTCCTGCATCCAAGGTTGATGCTCTAACCACTAGGCCACCAGAGTGGTCAGTATTTTAGTAAAAACCTAATGTTATATGACCATCAGTGCATGAGGAGTAGTGACAAGATTTTCACAATGGTCACCATTGATCCATACCATTTGTACTCATAATCAACAAAAGATCATAAGATGTCTTTCCATGAAAATCGCATGTCTATATGATGATCTGTTCTGAAGACGTAGCTACAGCAAGATTTCAAGATGGCTTTGATGGTGGCCATTTTGGAGATCTAATCAACACTATTTTCATTGGAATAATAACAGTTCATAAGAAGTCTATTAGTGACTATCTAGAATTTTACCAGTTTCAAGATGGCCACTGATGCCATGTGACTGGAAGTCTGATTGGTACCATTTTCATTTAGAATCAACTAGATATTATGAAAAGTGAAAATCTTTCACTCGAAATTTCATGTAGATACATGTACTACCATGCGTCCAGGAGGAGTACGCCAAAGAAATGAGAGAATTCTGAAATTGGCACATGTTGTTGCAAATGGCAATATTGGACATCAATGATAAGCACCATGTTAATTTTGGACTGACCAGATATCAAAAGTAGTGAAAAGCCCTTATCAATATCACTATCAGTTGTGGATGAATAGTGATAATACGATTTTTAAAGACTGTCACTATGGTGACCAGATTGGTTGTTAGATCAGAACCGTTTTATTTTAAAATTTCTAGCACACATTCCAGTACATATGGTCTAGAACACATTCCAGTACACATGGTCTAGTACACATTCCAGAACACATGGTCTAGAACACATTCTAATACACATGGTCTAACACACATTCCAGCATACATGGTCTAGCACACATTCCAGTATACATGGTCTAGCACACATTCCAATACACATGGTCCAGAACACATTCCAGTACACATGGTCTAGCACACCTTCCAGTATACATGATCTAGCACACATTCCAGTACACATGGTCTAGCACACATTCCAGTACACATGGTCTAGAACACATTCCAGTACACATGGTCTAGCACACATTCCAGTATACATGGTCTAGTACACATTCCAGTACACATTGTCTAGCACACATTCCAGTATACATGGTCTAGAACACATTCCAGTACACATGGTCTAGCACATATTCCAGTATACATGGTCTAGTGCATATTCCAGTACACATTGTCTAGCACACATTCCAGTTTACATGGTCTAGAACACATTCCAGTACACATGGTCTAGCACACATTCCAGTACACATGGTCAAATATTCTAGAAAAAATGGTCTAGTAGACTAGGTATAAACACATTCTAGTACACATGGTCTAGTACACAAAGTCTAGTATGCACTCTAGAACAAATAGTCTAGGAATGGTCTAGTACAAATATTCTAGAACACATTGTCTAATACACAGGGTGTTGTACACATTTTATTATATATGGTGTAGTACACATTCTAGTACCAAATAATAATGAGTATAATACTGTCATGTCATATTCATCCCTTTGAATTATCATATTTAGTACATACAATATAAAATTACAACTCATACTGATTTCCTTTTGGAAAGTTTCAGGTATATCACTGTCTGTGCACATGCCACAGGTTGCCAACCCCTGTTGTATGCCATCTACACATTTCAATATTTTGGAAAATACTGTAGCCTTACAGAATGTTAGTCGTTTCAGACTTAAAGCTTTTGGTTGTCATTTGTTTTAAACAAATTTCAAGAACAGCTGCCTAGTACTTACACTTAGACTTCTTCTTGTTCAGGTTTTCATTGTCAACAGTATCTGTTGTCCACTTCACCTTCTTATTATCTTTTGGTTTACGTAGCTTTAATCTCAGAGTTGGACTCTGTGGAATCTGAAACAGACAAAATGTCAGCAAATGTTACCCTGGTTTAGATCCGTACTCTCTTAAATGTCAGGAACAAATGCATCTACACAGACCTGTAACCGAGCGTAGATATGCAGTTTATGTTGTCTCCAGCTGGTTCTGACATGTACATGAGTAGCTATGGCAACCATCTCCCTGCCTTATTTCTGCCATGGAAGGAAAGTCTTTATTACAGAGAAACCATTTAATCTTCTTTTGTTCTGATTTGAAGTATAAAAAGGGCCATTATGACATTCCTTGGTTAACATGAAACAAATTTATCTTGCAATGAATGACAGAATTATACATTTTAAAAAATGTATCTTCAGCCAAATGACTGGCTCCATACTAAGAACTAAACATGTGGTTCAGATTTATGTGTAAATTGTGTTTTCTGGTTTGCTGTTAGTTTGTTTTTAATTAGAAGCCTGAGGCAGCGTTAGGATTACGCGAGGCCTAGGGCCGAACATTACCGCACGGGACAAGTGTATCGGTATCTTGATTGGTATGCTACTGCAAACACTGATTATGTCTATAAAGACGACCATAGGCCTGAAGCTCGGAGCCCACCTCATGAGTGGGGCCTGGGGCGGTCGCCCCACTTGTCACCCCCAATTGCTGTTCATGTTAGAAGCAACTGTCATCTGGAATGTAACTGTCTATACCTCAAAAGATTACTTTACATTTTTAAATAGAATAAATTTATACTATTCCAGAAACTTAGCTCAACATGGTGTGCCCTTAAATTTGTCAAGTAAGTGTGCAAGTTTGTTCAGATATCTTTGAATAAATTAAAAAATCAACTTTTTTAAAACAAGTAACTCAAAATTGTCTCAATATACTTAATATACAAGACCCTTGAAATTATTTTCTTTTTATTTTCCATATATATGATCGAAATAATGATCATTGATTGTTGAAGAGGTGATTGTAAATCACTCATGATATTTCAGTATTTCCATGGGTTTTCTTCGTTCATTAAATGTTCAAATTTTAATCTATAAAATTGACTAGCACCTCCACAGTGAAGATCCCATCAGCATGCTGGTCAAGATCCAATTTTGATTTGTAGGAATTTTATCCATCATCGTGCATTATTGTGGAGCAAAAGTGGCGGGGATTATCCGTGACACTTTGGGTTCCAAAAATATGCACAAGCTGTACTGTTTTGAAGAATAATTTGGAGTTCAGAAAGGTTTGTACACTGTATCCGCCGATGGCTTATAAAAATACTTTGACTGAAATAGTCAAACATCTACTTGCCCCATATAAAAAGAATAACCAAAGATGTCTGGATGGCATTGTAACATGATGAAACATGTATTTACCTTTCCAAACCCGATTCAAGAAAAAATAATAAAGTTTACATTGAAGAAAATAAACAGTGACCATAAACTGACTGAAAAAGTTAGACTGTCAATTGTACATGCATGATATTTTGTATGCAAAAGCCCGTTATCCAGACACATGTATCTGACTTGGCTAAATCACTAGACATTTGTATGCCTCCAACACGCTGCCAAAATTATAGTGTTCAGCACTACTGTACCCATCTGCTCAAAGACAACACACAGCTAAAAAATCCACAGTAACGTCATCATGATGGCACACCACATCAATACTTTGCCACATCTTCCACACAACCTTTATCTTGTCCCTCTTGTCCTTTTCACTTTGCATCAACATCTATTTTTCTTGTAACTGCATTTGTTTTTCTTCCTTATCTAACTGCATAAATATTTGTTTTTTCTTATAACTGCATTTGTTTTTCTTTTTTTATCTAACTGCATTTGCATTTGTCTTTCTTTCTCTTTTTCCTGCAGCTCAAGCTTCCTTAAATCTAATTCCATTTTGTATTTTAATTTTAGTTCTTTTACTTTTAGATCAATCTGATAAAGACCAGTCAACAAATTTACATTACAACTGCATGTAATAAAAAATAAAAAAAAAGAATTTAAAACTGACATAAAATATTAAATTAAAACAAATATATATCAAATAAGATATATGTAACAGAAATAAAATGGTCAGTCGAACAAAATCATTATAAAAGCCAAAAACCAAGAACTCCCCTAAGCAAATATTGGAAAATGTCCCATTTAACAGTGAATGCAAGATTCAGATGAGGAATAAAGCATACTCTGTAAGTAATATAGATCAGCCAACACATTTACACTGATGTACAAGCACTGTTATCACCAAATTGGTGAAATGTAATTTTTCTTCTCCCAGAATACTGAAACTATTGTACTGATATATATGTTTGGGCAGTCAGTAGGTAATATTTTCTGGTCTGCACCAATTTTTCAATCCAAACTGCAAGTGACTGTAAAAAAAAACAACTGGTTTTACTAACGTTTACTTACAAAATTACTAAATCTATTTGTTATGAATTGAAGGAAATAATGTCTTATTCAATGTATAACATTTTGTATCTCTTGTATTGCCATAATATAGAATGCCAAACATTGCGTTTGAGACGTAGATGCCATATGGTTACCAAATTTATTAACTATTGCAGTTACTGGGTTTCCTTTAAAGCACTTCCAGCAATAATCCTCAGAATTTCCTGCAATTTGCAACTTAATGATAAGAAGTGGTGTATTAGCCAATACAATAGGGCATCAAAAAGTTTTTTGCTTACTGGTATAAAATCAGGATTATCACACCAATAAAAAAAGTTTTAAGATATGCATGTACCAAATATCATGATGTCATAAAAATATGACCAATAAAAAACATGCTGTTAATATCCTAATCATTCCCAATAATTATCCTAATCATTCCCACTAATTATCCTAATCATTCCCACTAAGTATAAATATCAATATTCGGAGTCACCTATTTATTCATATATCATTGAGGTTATTAGCTGTGATATTTTCTGATAATATACCTTAAAATGGAACAAATAAAACTACTGTCAAAGACAAAAAGATTACCGTATTTAAGATCTACTACTTAAGTGATGTTATGATTTGTTGGAAATTAGACCACTGATAAAGTTAATAAGCATATATAATGTTATCTTTAAGTTAACAATACTTTGTCCACCAAGATAGATTGCATAAGATTCTCATGGTAATTCGTTTTCCAAATAAGGCTTGTTATGTCATACTGGGTATTCTATATTAAGCTATTCAAGTCATACTATATTTACTACAATCTGTTAACGTTTCTAAATAAAGCAGCAATGTCCTTATATGGCACACACAAAAAATGATGCTGAAAATGGAAGTATACAGTTGAACAAAATGGCAGACATTTAAAAAGGAAATATTAAGAAAATAAATGATATCTAACATGTATTACTCCAATGATGTGCAGTAAACTCTGCTATTACTACTACTAATAATAATAATAATAATAATAATGAGGACTTTGTATAGCGCCTAATCTTACGAAGCTCTAAGCACTTTACACCATCAATAATGATATGACTACACTACAGAACAACAAATGACAAAAACAATGAAATTGAAAAACATAAAAACATGCCGAAAACATATAAGATACAAAACATGATTAGGTCACTAAGTTTGTCCCTGTAGTCAAAACAGGTGAGTCTTAAGAGCACTCTTTAAAGGGACCACTGTGTCTCTGTGTCTAATTTCAATGGGCAATTCGTTCCACGTCACCGGTCCCTGGTGTGCAAACGAATGTTGTCCATATGACTTTGTTTTCACCTTGGGAACAATGAGTATATGATTATCAGAAGAAGAGCGTAAGGATCTAGCTGGTGTATACACATGGGTGAGGCTGGATAGGTATGTTAAACTGGAGTCTGTCATTGAAACATAGCACAGAGAACAAATTTTGTGTTTGATTCTGTATCGAATTGATAGCCAATGTAGGGTACAGAGCAGTGGAGAGGTGTGCTCTGATTGAGGTACTCTAAAGATGATCCGTGCAGCTATGTTTTGAACTTTTTGAAGTTTCTGGAGTAAATATTGTGACAAACCAGACAGAATTGAGTTACAATAGTCCAGTCTTGAAAGTACTAATGAACACACAAGTGTTTTAGTGGCATCAACTGAGAGATATTTACGATTGGAACTGATGCGTCTCAATTCAAGATATGCAGCCTTGCATATGTTCATGACATGTTGGTGCAATGTGAGAGTACTGTCTAGAGTAACACCTAGATTCCATACTGACTGTGAGAATTTAATGTTGGTGTTGCTGATATTTATTGTCTGAGGTAAAGGATCTGAATGAGAAAGTCTTTGTGTTGTGATCAGAATAGCCTCAGTTTTATCATCATTCATCTGCAGCTTGTTACATGTCATCCATGATTTCACATCAGAAATGCACTTCTCTACTCCATGGATGGTAGCATCAACTTCAGTTGGGTGGCTAGACTTGTATATTTGGGTGTCATCAGTGTACAGTTGGTGCGACACTGGGTGATGATCTATGACACTTGAGAGCGGCTGAGTATACAGAATGAAGAGAAGCTGGTCCCTAACACTGCTATACCATGGAGAACACTTTTTTTTTATTGATATTCCGCATTTGGTGGCTGGGACATGTTTTTCAAGCAATGAATGCAGGCAGTTATCAAGTTGTTCTGCTGTTGGATGTAAGAAAGTTGTTAGGTTTTCTTGGATGTCATGCATGAATTTGGTTCTATTTATCATGCGGAGGTTTCTCTCAGTAGCAAATAGAGGTGGATTGTTAGAGATTGATACGTCGAGATGGCATACAATGCAGAGGTGATCCGCTGCAAGTTCGTGGGATACAAGGGTGGATTGCAGAATATTATCATCAGGTCTATAAAGAAACCAGTCTAAAATGTGACCAAGTTTATGGGTAGGTTAGTTAACTGACTGTTTAAGATTGAAAACATGAATGGAATCTAGGAGTTTGACATGTATGGTTGACCAGGACAGTCAAAGTGAAAGTTGAAATCTCCAAGAATAATTAGGTAGCCACCTATCGAATTTCCATACTCTAGAAGATTTGGAAACTGCTCCAAAAAGAGAGATTCAGTCAGCTTGTTTTTTCTACTAGGAGGAGGACGGTAGAGACAGAAAAAATGGACTGACCTTTGTTCCAGTGTGAGCGTTGTTTGGACTAGTTCAAACGATGTGTGGCAGAAATTGAAGGTTGTGTTGTACTTAAGGTATTTGATCATGGAATTCTTTGTAATTACAGCAATTCCACCGCTGCGAGACTTGCGTGGAAACAACTTGATGGAGTAATCGCTGGGTGTTAAATCTGCACACTTACATTCATCACCTGCGGAATGTAACCAAGTTTCTGTCAGGAAGAAGACGTCAATATTCTGGTCATTGATAAAATTAACAATTTCTGTGTGCTTTTACGGTGATCCTACTGATTGAGCGTTGAATAATGCAATACGTAGTGGTATCCCTGGGGCAGTTGACACAACGGTTGACAATTTAAGAGGAATTTGAACCAGGTTATTAAAATTAACGGCAGAATTTTTAAGTTGTTTATGTTACGGGCGAAAGGGAGATAACTGGAATTCTTCTTCCTGTTCTACGCCGGCCAACTTTGAAAGAACATTTCCTTTTTCACTTCCATTTACATTTAAGAAATGATGAATGTATTCCCAGTTTGTTTAGTCTTGAGCACAATGTAGTATCTAGAACCAAGGTGTGGTCATTTAATCCAATTAATGAGGGTCTGTCGTATTTTAAGCGGTCACGTGACAGCGCTTTATTAAAAAACAAATGACGTCTTAACATTGTGACAAAACAGCTGAGAAAAATTCTAATTGTTCTCGTTTCCAAAACAAGGAGATGAATTAACACATATGAACGGAACAGCCAATGCATGATGAAACACAATAATGTAGACAATGATAGAGAACAAGCACAAATATAATAAATATAGCACAAAATCGGAAGAGCCTATCTCCAGCAGTTAAGCGATGGCGGCCATCTTTCCGGATCAAATTAAATAATTTTTGTATGAGGCTTTTCTATCTCCACGCTCCTTAATAAAATTTAATAATGTCCTATTAAAAAATAGCACTAAGTTATTTCAAAATATATGATAGTAAGCTGAAAAGGGACCAGCCGTAAATCACTGCTCTGATGATACACACTGGCTCATGTTAATACCCCGTCCATTAAGTAGTGGTACAAATACAAATATTAGTACTATGATGTTATGAGCTTTCAAATGTGGTGAGATCAGATAGTCCGGGACCCGCACAATTAGGACTGGTCGACTGAACCATTTGACAACTTATATATTTAAAAAAAAATGATCAATATATGTTTGTAAATATGCTTATGTTGTTCTGTTATGGAAGAAGACCGGTATCGTTTACAAGTCACGACATTACATCGAAAATTGGGTGTTAACATAGTGACAGTATTTTTATCAAGCAATTAACGAGCATTAAATTTTCAAACCTCTTCTTCCTCTGTAAGAACCTGGGATGCTGAAGATGAGGCTGTAGCTTCTGCCATATCCTTATATGTTAAACTTAATTACATATCACCAAACAAAGAAAGATATCAGTACACTTGACCAAAAATCAATTCATTTTTCTCACAGTCATTATCAAGCAAACGCTTACATTTTTAATAGATATTCCTTTCGTAGTATTTAAAGCGTTCACGAGAAGGGGTTGTCTTGCAATAGTAAGTAAACACTTGTTCATGACTAATATTGTACACATTCCATCATAGTCTACATGTATGAGTCTTGTCTATCTCCGCGCTCCTTAAATAAAATTGACGTTTATTATCCTTAAAGACACGTCCGTCAATCATCCTGTATACTGGCTTTCTTCCACATGAGCAAGAGAGAGAGAGAGAGAGAGAGAGAGAGAGAGAGAGAGAGAGAGAGAGAGTAAAATCTAAACTTTTAAACAAAACAACTGTAAAGTTTTGGTACAAGCGTTTTTTTTTTGGTTTTTTTTTTTTGGGGGGGGGGGATTGCGTTTTTTCACAAAGGTTTATATGTCATAAAGATATTTTAGTTACTCCGAAACTTGTAACATTGACTCAGTGTATAAATGATACAATGAATATGTTTCTTGAGGGATTTACCTCCTTTTTTGGTATATTTTCCTGCTTGTTAAACGCTTCGTATTTACCGTATGTTGACCGTTCCGGTGGTCTAAGTAGTTAGAGCGTCCGCCTCGGATGCGGGAGGCCGCGGTTTCAAACCCCGGCCGTATCATACCAAAGGTTTATAAAAATGGTACATACAGATGACATGCTTGGTGTTCAGCATTAAGAGGTTAGTGTTAGGACTTGTCGGCCCGGTTTCGGGATAATGTGACTGGGTGGGACATGGTGCTTAACGTCTGCGGCATGATGCCCCAGTGCTAGACATGTATACATATTGTCACCATTATAGGAATATAACAGTCTAATGATTAAAGCTACGTTAAAATCCAAATCACACACACACACACGCGCGCGCGCGCGCGCGTATTTACCGTACTCTGACAAATTTACTATTTATAGATACAAAACTTGTAAGCAGCAGGCACTGAAACACACATAAAAAGTGAATATTTTACTTGATCATTGAAAGTATGATCAAAGTCATTAAACTTAGTGTGTTTGATTTTTCGAAAGTAGCATCTAGGTGTGAAGAAGCACATAGAGGAAAAGCTTCATCCACCAAACCTTGTTTTCGTAATCTTTCATTCGACTAAATCAGACGTTTTTCCATTGTTTCCACGTGTGTAATTATTTCTGCATCAAATCCTTTTAAAATAAATAATTTGAATACTAGAACATTAGCTGTTGCATGGCCGACAATTACTCCTGATGCAGTAATTTATTATCCATAACAAGCCTTGCTACTGCTCAACATTGTTGCATGTATTACACGTTTTCATACTGCTGCCATTTTGTGATCTTCAAACGCGGCGAAAGAGTAATTGTTAATGTTAGATTGCAATCATTAGAACAAGCTGATAAAAATGTTTAAAAAAACTGATTTTGTTTAGTTGCAATTATATATTGCTGAGAAGCATGCCTTACAGTTTTCTTTAAAACCTGATTATTAACCAATGCATGAAGTTTCATACTTCAATGTATAGCTAGCGTCGCTTTAAATAGTTTTCTTAATACAATTAGGGGATAGTTGTCACTACCAAGGGTGGCACTGAGATGGATCCCACAGGGGAAAAGGAACCGTGGCAGACCCAAAGAGACCTGGCGACGAACAGTGGAGAGAGACCTTAAGACCAGAGGCCTCACCTATCAGACCGCCCCTGCAATAGCTGCCGACAGACGGAAATGGTGCTCCCTTGCTGTTGCCTCAAGCACCAGACGGCGCAGAGAGGATTGATTGATTGATTGATTGTATCTCGTAACAATGAAAGGTCGTTTCTAAAATATTAACTTAATTTAATATCATGAGGGTACTCATTATTTAGTGCCCCCCCCAAAAAAAAAAAAAAAAAATATATAAAAAATCGTAGAAAAATATACATCATAGGAGCAGTTTTTTTTCTTTCTCAAACTCATTTTCCATTTTGTCCCTTCCAATATTTAGATTTGTCGTACAGTGCAATATAATTTACACCAACTGCTATGTTCAAACAAGTTTATGATGTTTCTGTTATTTCTGTTGCAAACTTATGCGAGAGCGTTTTTCTTTAAACTAACATTTCTCAGCGCCAGTATAAATGGCGGAGGAAGAACACGGGAAAAGACCGGTAAGAATAACCGACCAATTGGAAGCTACAGACAGCTTTCTCATATACCCACATTGTTCAGCGCCACTCTGGAACCATCGCTGACAGCTGTGAGATGGTAATGATTGGTAAAGGCGATCACTTTTGATCAATCGGCCACTTGCGTCCCGAGAGTCCTCCAACTTATTTTAGTCTGAAATGCATCTACACACGTTGTAAACTTTTGTTCCAAAATTATTAATACCTTTTATATATGTTTCAACCAAATTCGTCGGTTTGGATAATACCGATATTTCTGAACACTACTTGGGCATCAAATTCTTTTTCTATGTCATACTGGTAAAAATTTGGTGAATGCAAAATCGGTCATAATTCTGGTTTTCGTACTCAAATCTGAAATAGAGTAATCGTAAAAAAAATTCAGAGATGGAGTCGTGCTTTCGTTAATATTGGTTTTATTTATGACATTCTCGACGTATATGGATTCTTTGGTTAAATTCTTCTTCTCTTGCAACGTTTATATAAGTGTAAGTAGTTACATTGTAAGTAAGTAAAATTTCTACTGACAGTATGTATAACCCGTTAAATCACTTTGTCATTTTGTTGTATTTCATGGTTAAAAATCGGCCTGTAATTGTTTAAAGACTGAAGAGTATAAATGATCAATACCAGACCACAAGAACAGTATCGGCAGATCTGAGTCAGACAGTCACTTTTGCAAATTTAAAATCGCGTATTTTTCTCCACTAGAACATTTTTGTTGCATCCAATTTTGTTGTGAAAACAACAATAGCACCAAGTCACATGACTACAACACGCATTGGTACTATTACAGTCACACGCGGCACCTACCCAACTTGGACCATAAAATACACTGGCGAAGTCACTGAGATTAATCTTATAGAACATCAGAAAATGAAAAAGCCAACCCCTCTATGAAGATTGGTGCAAAGGCTATGAACATTGGTGCGATGTCTCTGACATCGATATGTATAATTTTCTTTGGATAAAGCATAAATTATAAAGCTACAGAATATTAATTCAACACTTTTCAGGCAGTGAGGCTGGCATGAAGAGACGAGTATTTTTTGACATGTTTGGATGGGATAAATGCGTGACCAAAGTTATGTGTATTACAAACTAACGTACAAGAGAATGAAATGCAATGTTCTAGAAAATAGTCTGGTTCATATATTACACCTAATGATGAAAACATAGATATTAGCAACATGAACTGAGATAGAAGATAGTTTAAATTGTAAAAGATGAAAAAGATATATAGAACATATTTAATGTGGGTAAAGGTATAAACTTTATTTGACTTAAATCACAGTAAAGTTTGAAGATCTTTTGCAAGTTAGAAGGTTATCAAACAATAATTCAACATAAACAGATATAAAATTTATTGGTAGCAAAGTTAAATCAAAACAACAAATGTTGAAGCAGTATATTAAAAAAAAACTTTTTTAAAACAAAATAATCATTAAATTCAACATGTACCGTAAATCTGAAGAAAAAAAACATATGTTTGAAAGACGTAAAGAAATGTTGCAAATTTTTACAATAAAAAGTACTTTTTGTAAATGAATATCCAAAACGCTTGTTAAAAAACTTAAGCACAACTATTCCGGCGCAAAATATTCTTTTCACGTTTTATACAGTTTTAAGTGATGATCCAGAAGTACACATCACCATCTGACACGACCTAAAGAAATAAGTGGATAAAACATATTTACTATGACCCGGAAAATGTAATTGCTTACGAAAATCTAGTTCAATTATGGAAACAAATTAAATTAGACACAAATAAAATAAAACACACTAAATTTAAAGAATGGTTAATTGAGCAGTGTGCAATATTTCTACTCGATCTATAGTTTATAAAAGTCACGAGGATGATTAGTGACAGACGGACAGGGTTGATATGCAAGCATATGAAATCCTTAGCAATGGACGTTTTACCTTTGAAATGGGTTTCATAATAAGTTTTAAATCTCGTATATGTATCGAAATAGACAGAGAAGTTGTCTTCTCGCTTTGAAAACTCTAGGTTGTTTTTACTAAAAACTAACCCGTCTTTGTCTTCGCTGAAGATTATATTTATAATATAAGCATGAACACTTCTTGAGTTTCCATGCGGATAATTTGAATTTGATTTCTTTACACCTAAATACTCAATCACCGCGAGGGTTTTTAAGTGGCTAAGACATTCGGGTGCTTTAGTTACAGTAGTAACTCTTTTTCCTGTAGCTCTCGTCGTCTTTTAGCTTAGTGTAGTAGCGGTGAAGAGTTAATATATGTGGGTTGAGGATCAATTGAAACATATGTTACCTTTTTCAACGATCTTTTTTCAGGCAAAAGTGATCATTTTTCTGTAAAATATTTTTTAAATTTGTTTTATTTAGTTACAACGAATATCTGGTTTACAGTGGTGCGCGAGTTAGAGTCCCATAGCCAACATTCATGTGGAAAGTCGTTCCGTTTTCCCCCTTCCCTCTGTTGATGCCTTACTACAACATGAACATTGCTTTTGTGTCCCAAAAGTACTATTTCTGTTGGCGCATCTTCACTTAAAAGAATTTTAAAAAGTTCGTCATTTTCCATGAACCTGTTTCTTGGAATTTCCTTAACTTGTTGGCGCTCAATACTCATGGGTACAATGGCATGGGACTAATCTTTCTCTTTGGTAAAATATATATCTGCTTCATTATCACTGTCCACATCAGTTAAATCTAAAACATTATCGAAGTTATTTGATGATGAAAATTCACTTTCCAGTAATATTAATGATACATTAATAATATTGTGTAATATTCAGGGACTGGGGCTAGGTGGTATATCATTTTTAAATGACATATTATGTGCATTTTAGTGATCAGAAAATATTAAACATTGCTTTTGAAAACTCAAACGTTTTAAATATCCTGCAGTGGATAACTAGCTGTGTTATTTTCTAAAACAAGTCTTTTTCGTTATATGCTTACAAATTTATTCCTTTTATATCTTATCACATGAATGCATTTGAACAAATCATGCAAACAATACTTGCTGACACGTATTTGTACATGATGAACATGTGCAATTAATTAAAAAAAATAAAAAGATTGAAACCATAGTAAAAGCATCATATTTTTTCACACTTTTTGGCCTTCCCAGATCTGTTCAATATGATAAAGGTTGAATTTTCCGTATGTAATTTTCCAACAAGCTATGTATGAATTAAACATGCAACAATTGGAATCTTCGGCCTAGTACTCTGAAAGTAAGACTGCGTTGGAAATACTTCATAAGACTTCTAAGAAAATTGCTTTGATACCAGAAAATACGGGGACGAGGGTGTTCGATGTTTATTGTTTGCCGCTGTTGGAGAATCAGTTCAAGAATCTTCGGATTTTAGTCTTTTTGAAATAGTCTTTGGATATAATGCCTGTGGACCATTGGAGTTGTTAAAAGAGAAAGGTCTGGTAACAGAGGTTTCAGAGATTTAAACTTCTTGATTAGGTCTTCTTTAGTCTCTTTGAAATAGTCTTTGGATATACTGCCTGTGGACCATTGGAGTTGTTAAAAGAGAAAGGTCTTTTTTTTTAATTCTTTTTTTTTTTATTATAAGTTTATTATCCCCGTAATAGGTAGACCACTGGGTCGGGGAACCATCCCAAGGTCACCTTACAATGTAACATTTATAATAATCTAAGGATAATAAATAGAATCTACAGCAAATGAAAAAAAAAAAACACACCCACACACCCACACGTGCATATGATCAAGATGATATTGCAGTATTATGTTCCTGTTTAGCGTAAAATGAGAAACCTATTACATATTGATTATAGAGGTCCACTTTTGAAGAAATTGGTCTTCTTTTTTATTTACTATAGCAGTGTATTTTTCTATGTTCTTATGCATTGCAACTATTTGCTTAAAAGCATACATAGAAGGATTTTTCATATTGAATCGGCGAGTATAAATATAATACTTTGCCAAAATAAGTAAGAAATTACACAAACAGTCCAGATTTTCACTTCCTAGAAATATTTCTTTCTTGGATAAATGTGCAATATTTGGGTAAAAAGTTGCAAAATATTCAATAAAACGGTACCAAAACTGTGAAGCAATATTACAATCATAGAAGAGATGCTCAATGCTTTCATTTTCACTCTTACTAAAAGTACATTTGTTGTCTTCTAATATATTAATTCTTTTCAGAAAATCATTAGTAGCTATTATTCTGTGGATTAATTTAAAGTTAAAAGCGATCAATTTGGTATCCTTTGTACATGATTTCGCTCGGATATATAACTTAGACCATTCTTCACTACTGATACTTTTATTAAATACTTGTATCCAAGTTTCATGTTTAGCAGTGTGTTGCCTTTTATATTTTTTTTTAAAGATCTTTGTAAACAAACTTCAGTGAATTTTGCTTTCGTAAGTTCATTATTTTATCCTCCTGCTTTTCAAACTTTTTTTGTACTAAATGTTTTTTTATGGCATCTTTCCATGCTTTTGGAATTTTGGATATTAAGGAGAAGTATTTTAGGAAATCATCACTTCTAGTTTTTTGTTTTATTATTTCAAAAGATATTAAATTGCCATTATCATCTATTAGATCCTTCAGATTTTCAAAACCCGCCTCTCTCCATGAATTGTATTGATGGAACAATTTAGTAGGGACAAAATTTAAAATATTCATAGATAGATACTCATTCGGACCCTGCGGTTCCTCTTTCCAATTGGCTATTGCCAAAATTACATCTCTCCAAAAACTATTTTTAATGAGCTTACTAAGTTCTTCTAATTTCCTTCTCCCCAAAATCCAAATATTCTTTTTATTTCTGAATACAGTTGAATTGACTAAGGTTTGCCACACTCCATTCTCCCCTTCCAGCAATCGTTTTACCCATCTTATCTTAATATATCTAATGAATGAAAACATGTGTATCATATTTAGTCCTCCCTCGTTTTCTGGAGATACTAGTATACCGCGTTTTATTCTCTCTACTTTTCCACCCCATACAAATTTAAATAGTGCACGATTTAGTTCTGCTTCAACTTTTGCTGATGGATTTGGAAGTGCTGAAAAAAGATGTATGAATATCGGCAGAACAAGAGTTTTTACCACAATTACCTTACCAACTAACGACATATGTCTTTGACTCCAGCTTGCCAGTGTTCGTTTAGCTTTTGTCAGTTTCTTCATATAATTAATTTCCACCATTTGTTGTAAATCTAGAGAAAATTCTATACCAAGTAGTGTAAAATTAGAAAAGGACCAAGTTAGGCCCATTTCTGGACATATTCTTTCATTGGAGAATTTCCTGTTTCCAATCCAGATAGCTTTTGTTTTTGTTATATTACATTTAAGTCCAGATAATAGATAAAAACTCTGCAAGATATTCATAGTTGTTTTAAGAGAAAGTTGAGATCCATCAAGAAGAATAAAAGCGTCATCAGCATACTGACCCAATTTATATTCAGTGCCGTCAAAGATCAATCCCCGTCCATCTACATTTTGCTTTAACGTTATAGCTAAAATCTCAACCCCAATGATAAACAAATAAGGAGCAAGGGGATCTCCTTGACGACATCCTCTTTCTAGTCTAAAAAATGATGACATATGCCCATTATTTATAACACAACTTTTAGAGTCATTACAAAACAGTTTAAACCACTTACAGATTCACCAAAATTAAAAGATTTTAAAGTTTCTTCCACAAAGGTCCAGTCAATGGAGTCAAAGGCTTTTTCAAAGTCTATTAACAATAGTAAACCATATCTATTTTCATTCTCAAGTTGGTCCATGATATCATATAATAACCTGGTATTTTCTCCAATGAATCTACCTTTCATAAATCCTTTTTGAGTATCATTGATTATTGATGGAAGAACCTTTTTAATCCTGGCTGCAATGGCTCCCAAAGCAATTTTATAGTCAATATTTAAAAGTGATATCGGTCTCCAGTTTTTTAAATATCTTCTATCTTTTTCTTCCTTTGGTAGGCATGTGATAACTCCTTGAGTCTAAAAATCTGAAAGTTTACCTACAGTATATCCATAATTTATTGATCTGCATATAAATCCCCCAAGATACTTCCAAAAGAATTTATAGAACTCTACAGTGAATCCATCTGAGCCAGAACTTTTTCCATTTTTCATCCGTTTTTCATTAATTGTTACCAGACCTTCGCATGATTCTCTTTCTTCATGGCTAAGATTAATATTGTGATTAAGAAATCTATTTAGAGTTTCTTGAGTAGCCTCGTCATTAAGCTGAGCAGTTCTACTTTTATACAATTCCATATAAAACTGTTTTTGTGCTTCTAAAATATCAATTTGGTCAGATATAATTGTCTCATCATCTAAAATAATTTCCTTTATTGTTTTATTGATGTAATTTCCTTTTTCAAGACTTAAAAAATACTTTGTGCTTTTTTCCCCAGATTCGTACCATCTAGCTTTAGATCTTAATATAACACCTTCTATGTAATTTTTCCTAGCTTCCTCTAACTTTTTTCTTTCTAAATTTTCTAGAGCTTTCCCTTCTATGTTATTCACCAGTCCCCCCTGACTTTCTATTATTTCCTGTTCAATTTTCTTTAATTTTTTTCTGTTTTTCTTTTGTTTTCTTAATAGAATAACATATAGTTTCAGATCTTATTTTCATTTTTAAAATTTCAAAGAACATTTGATCATTACAGGATAGATAAACATGGAGATAGTCATCTTTATTTCCCCTTACATAATATTCATTTACCAAGTCAGTTATACACTTTTTAACTAAATCAGTATACTCAATGTTCTTCAACAGTTGGGCGTTAAATTTCCAATATCCTTTTCCTCTTGGACTCGTTAAGAATGCCACACTTAACACAACAGCTGAATGATCAGTCTTATACCCTGGTAATATACGCACATCAACTGTATTCATGTGAATGTCATCTGATACAAGAAAGTAATCTAATCTACTTTGTTTCAAGGGAGACTTTTGCCTCCAGGTATACATCTTTAAGTCTTGATTGCAATTTCGCCAGGGGTCAATTAATTCCAATTCGTTTTTGAGGTCTTGAATCGCTGCCCTGGACTGTTGATGTTTGTCATGTAAAATGTTATAAGTATCCAAATCTAGGTCTTGAACAGTGTTCCAGTCTCCACACATAATAATTGATGAATTCTCCAAAAATAAGATCTCCTCTTTTAACTCTCTAAAAAAGCTAGGATTATCATCATTATAACCATACAAATTTACAAGGGTTATTCTGTTACCATTAATTGTAATATCTAAAATAATAAATCTACCTTGACCGTCACATCTTTCTCTATGAATTATGAATTCAAAAGTATTTCTAAAAAATATTGCTACCCCAGCACTTTTGTTAGAACAATGACTAAATATACATTTGTATCCCCATTCTGCTGCCCAATAAGATTCAATAAGATTCATCATTCTTTGTACTATGAGTTTCTTGCAAGCATACTATAGATACATTCTTTTGTTTTACCCAGTGGAAAATGTCCCTTCGTTTAAAGACTGAACCTTGCAGGCCTCTACAATTTATAGATATAATTTTTATGTTATTATCCATAACAACAGTATAACGTTTCCATATACATGTTCTTGTACAGGAATGTATGAATTAATTATCACCTTAAGTTTATCATATGCATGCCTTTCACACTCACTCTCACACAGAAAACAATCATCCATAATAAAATCCTCCATGGTGTTAAAGTACAAGCTGTAGATTTGGCAGCAGTTAGTATTTGATACAATATACGATAGACAACAGCTTTGCAAACCAATAGACACAGATTAATAAGAGCATAAATTACAAATTAATGATTGAAAAACATAGTGTTCAATTGAGAGCATACATGAAATTGGTGGGTGATTGAACACGAATGGGAGACTGAACATACTATTAACGTTGAAGAGCAGTGTTGAATAAGGCCAATACATGAGAAAGGTCTGGTAACAGAGGTTTCAGAGATTTAAACTTCTTGATTAGGTCTTCTTTAGTCTCTTTGAAATAGTCTTTGGATATAATGCCTGTGGACCATTGGAGTTGTTAAAAGAGAAAGGTCTGGTAACAGAGGTTTCAGAGATTTAAACTTCTTGATTAGGTCTTTAATTTTTAATATAAGCTGCAAGGGAATGATAAGTAGCAAGGAACAATCTTTACTCAATCAAAAATGGAATGAAGGTATGACGAAAATACACCGTAAATAACTTTTCAGACTGGTCACAAAGTCCTGGCTCTCTTTCACATATCTAAAGACCCCATTAGACTAAGAATTGGGGTCCTTATACAGTTCAGTAGAAGCAAGTGATTTAACACTCATGTGAAGTGGAAATAGAAACAGTTCAGCTATATATTTTAAAAGAGTATGTCGATCGAGACAGCCCTGTTAATCAGTCAATCGGTTTAGTTGTATCGGTCCCACAAACCGAGGGTGTGCAGTTAGACTCTAATGCAAGTAAGTCTTCATATATTGAACAACCTTGACGTATACTGCTACGATAACAGAATTCATTGAACTAATTGTTGCATGAATATGAACATTTATTTCCAGATGTTCCAACACGAAGAAATAAAATCTACCATCATGTTGAAATTGTAGATTCTACACCTCTGAAACATGATGAATTCTCAAGCAGAAATTTTTGAAAACAGAAATTCGATATTTGTTGGAGAATTATTTTATTGAACCAAGAAAAAGTAACTGGAATTCACTGTGAATTCTTGTACTAAAATAAGATATTACTTTATGTCTACTGACGACGAAAAGGCGAATAGTCACCAAAAGGAATAATATCAAATAACAGGAATCAATTACTGATTGACAAAGTTGGAACCGCACAATGTCACCAAGTCTGACTTGTATGAGCGCACGCGCGCGCGTGTGTACGTTGTGGATTTTTAATGCAGCTTTAACAATTTTTCAGTCACAGTGCAGCAGTTCCACATGGATATGTTCCTTGACCTGTTCTCTTCATTCTGTACACTCAGCCGCTCTCAAGTGTCATAGATCATCACCCAGTGTCTCACCAAATGTACGCTGATGACACCCAAATATACAAGTCTAGCCACCCAACAGAAATGTGCCTCTCTACATCCAAGGAGTAGAGAGGTGCATATTTGATATAAAATCATGGATGACACGTAACAAGCTGCAGATGAATGATCATAAAACTGAAGCCATTCTGATCACAATACAAAGACTTTCTCATTCACTTTCTTTACATCAAACAATAAATATCTGCAACACCAACATTAAACTCACACAGTCAGTACGAAAGCTAGGCGTTACTCTAGAAAGTGCTCTCACACTGCGCCACCATGTCATGAACATATGCAAGGCTGCATATCTTGAGCTGAGATGTATCAGTTCCATTCGCAAATATCTTTCAGTTGATTCTCTTAAAACATTTGTGTGTTCATTAATACTTTCAAGACTGGACTATCGTAACTCAATTCTGTCTCGTTCGTCTCAATATCTACTCCAGAATCTTCAAAAAGTTCAAAACACAGCTGCTTCGATCATCGTTAGAGTACCTCGATCAGAACACACTTCACCACTGCTCTGTACCCTACACTTGCTATCCATTCGATCAAGAATCAAACACAAAATTTGTTCTCTGTGCTACATTTCAATCTTGGACTCAGTCCAACATACATATCTGGCCTCACCCATGTTTATACACCAGCAAGATACTTACACTCCTCTTCTGACAATCATATGCTTGTTGTTCTCACTATGAAAACGAAATCATATGAACAACATTCTTTTGCATACCAGGACCCAGCAATGTGGATGGATCGAATTGCCCAATTGATATTAGACACAATTACAGTGATCCTTTGCAAGAGTGCTCTTAAAACCCACCTTTTTCGACTGCAAGAACAAATTTAAAGACCTAATAATGTTTCGTTCCTTAAATGATTTGAATTTTTTATGTTTTCCAATTGCATGGTTTTTGTTTTTTTGTTTTTCTTAATCATATCATTATAGGTGTTGTAAAGCGCTTAGAGCTTCTTAAGATTAGGCGCTATACAAAGCCCTCATTATTATTATTATTATTATTATTATTATTATTATTATTATATCAGGACTGTTGGCATACTAGTACATTTGCAGATCTGGAATTCATTCGTAACATTCAAATCTTGTTATGGAACTTTTGAATTTATTTTGAATTTAGTACTTTATACTGTAAACCCTCTTAAAACTTCACATTATAACTTTCATAATGAAATGTTTTGTTATGTTTTAAATAAATGGTTGGTTTTGCTTCTTTCTATTGTCTAATTGATGACCATCGAGTCATTACAAAAGTGATAGTGCGACAAAGTAAAAAGGTTTAATGGAAGAAACATTTCCAGGAAATACATTTTCTTTAAAAAGTACTATTATAACATTTCCAGGAAATACATTTTCTTTAAAAAGTACTATTATAACATCAGAAACGCACATTATTTATTTTCAAAAGTGTTACATGTAATATAAGTTTATAGAGATTCAATACTAATTCAGTTTTCTTTTCTAAACAACTGCTTTCACAAATTTAAATGATGATATTATTTCGGTAAAAGAAAGACCAAAATTCAACATGTACTAATGCTATATCTAATCATTGGTTAAATAAGATAAACGGAAATTTAAAAAAAAAGATATATGTGAAAGAAACAAAATATATTTGTGAAAAAGATTAAATATAACAGTATATCATCTAATATATTTAAAAAAATATTACTGTTATTACTAAGAGTAACACATTTGAATATTATAAAAAGTAACTCTAATACAAAGGATACAAAGGTATCGTGTTTTCTTGAAGTATATTTATTACAAATTATAACTAAAACTGTTTTGAAATTAAAAAAAAGGATTGATAATATCTAATAAATTTTATGTTGTTAAATTTGCATACTCTTTTTTTTAATAATCTTTTATATGACTTGATGAGTCTACTATGTTTTGTTGTTTCACTTGTCTTTGCCGTCAACAAAACTAATTAAATTAAACTCATATAATATTAAATAATTCAATTAAATCTTCTTTTTCATAGCATATATTCAAAGATGTTTTCTGTTTTTAAAACAATATAATAAAACAACAATTACAACACCAAATAATAATAATAATAATAATAATAATAATAATAATAATAATAATAGTAATAATAATAATAATAATAATATTGTCTGGATTTATCATCAATCTTGATTTTAAAATTATGGAATAGCTGCCAATATCCCTTTGATATTGTCTTGTTATCTGTGTTTGTTATAGTTTTCTACATCATTATCAAGAACAAAACATTATCTAAAATGTGTATTATATGTCTTACAAAGTGATGATATATTATTAAGGCATTATGATATTATTGTACTATCTTTCTTTTAAATTATTTTTTTCTGCATATTTAAATGTGTGCTAAACTTTAATCCATGAGTGTAAGTTGTACCTTAGATAATGTATACAGAATGTTTCATAGTTGACTTTCCTTCATGAGTATAAGTTGTATCTTAGATAATGTATAAAGAATGTTTCATAGTTTCTTTCCTTCATGAGTGTAAGTTGTACCTTAGATAATGTATACAGAATGTTTTATAGCTGACTTTCCTTCATGAGTGTAAGTTGTACCTTAGATAATGTATACAGAATGTTTCATACTTGACTTTTGTCCATGAATGTAAGTTGTACCTTAGATAATGTATACAAAATGTTTCATAGTTGACTTTTGTCCATGAGTGTAAGTTGTACCTTAAATAATGTATACAAAATGTTTCATAGTTGACTTTCCTTCATGAGTGTAAGTTGTACCTTAGATAATGGATACAGAATGTTTCATAGTTTCTTTCCTTTTGGGGTGTAAGTTGTACCTTTGATAATGTATACAGAATGTTTCATAGTTGACTTTCCTTCATGAGTGTAAGTTGTATCTTAGATAATGTATACATAATGTCTGATAGTTGACTTTCCTTCATGAGTGTAAGTTGTACCTTACATAATGGATACAGAATGTTTCATAGTTGACTTTTGTCCATGAGTGTAAGTTGTACCTTAAATAATGTATACAAAATGTTTCATAGTTGACTTTCCTTCATGAGTGTAAGTTGTATGTTAGATAATGTATACAGAATGTTTCATAGTTTCTTTCCTTTAGGAGTGTAAGTTGTACCTTAGATAATGTATACAGAATGTTTCATAGTTGGCTTTCCTTCATGAGTGTAAGTTGTATCTTAGATAATGTATACAGAATGTCTGATAGTTGACTTTCCTTCATGAGTGTAAGTTGTACCTTTGATAATGTATACAGAATGTTTCATAGTTGACTTTCCTTCATGAGTGTAAGTTGTATCTTAGATAATGTATAAATAATGTTTCATAGTTTCTTTCCTTCATGAGTGTAAGTTGTACCTTAGATAATGTATACAGAATGTTTCATAGTTGACTTTCCTTCATGAGTGTAAGTTGTACCTTAGATAATGTATACAGAATGTTTTATAGTTGACTTTCCTTCATGAGTGTAAGTTGTACCTTAGATAATGTATACAGAATGTTTCATAGTTGACTTTTGTCCATGAGTGTAAGTTGTACCTTAATGTATACAAAATGTTTCATAGTTGACTTTCCTTCATGAGTGTAAGTTGTACCTTAGATAATGTATACAGAATGTTTCATAGTTGACTTTTGTCCATGAGTGTAAGTTGTACCTTAGATAATGTATACAGAATGTTTCATAGTTGACTTTTGTCCATGAGTGTAAGTTGTACCTTAAATAATGTATCCAAAATGTTTCATAGTTGACTTTTTTTTCATGAGTGTAAGTTGTACCTTAGATAATGTATACAGAATGTTTCATAGTTGACTTTCCTGCATGAGTGTAAGTTGTACCTTACATAATGGATACAGAATGTTTCATAGTTTCTTTCCTTTAGGAGTGTAAGTTGTACCTTTGATAATGTATACAGAATGTTTCATAGTTGACTTTCCTTCATGAGTGTAAGTTGTATCTTAGATAATGTATACAGGATGTCTGATAGTTGACTTTCCTTCATGAGTGTAAGTTGTACCTTTGATAATGTATACAGAATGTCTGATAGTTGACTTTCCTTCATGAGTGTAAGTTGTACCATGGATAATGTATACAGAATGTTTCATAGATGACTTTCCTTCACGAGTGTAAGTTGTACCTTGGATAATGTATACAGAATGTTTCATAGTTGACTTTCCTTCATGAGTGTAAGTTGTACCTTAGATAATGTATACAGAATGTTTCATTGTTGACTTTCCTTAATGAGTGTAAGTTGTAAATATAATATTTACATTGCATTTTAGTTAGGAATATTCTAGGCCATGTCATTTTTGATAATGGCACTAGAATTGTTTATTGGAATGATTCACATCTAGGTCAAGTAAACTTGTATATAAATACGGATTTGATAACCAAATAATTCCTGCTGAAAGTCAGTTTGTGGTTAAATGGTACTAACAGCTGCCTCACATGGCGCTCTCTCTCTCTCTGTCTCTGTCTCTCTTTGTCTCTGTCTGTCTCTGTCTCTCTTTCTCACACACACACACACACTTGTCAGGATTTTGCAGGATCCATGATCAAATGGATTTTTGTTTTAAAATAAGGTCAAATAAGATAAAAAAAATTTGATTTCATAATTAGAATACTTAAAATATTTGTATAAGGTATTTTACAATGTTTAAATAAATGTACCATACATTGAAAAGTGTCTAACATATGAGACTGTACTATAATAATATATATACACTGCTCCACCATAGAGTGTATTCATATTTTTTTCTTCCAATTTCATTTTTGTTTTGTATTGTTACATTTTGAGTATTCATATCATTATAGATTTTGTAAAGCGCTTTGAGTTTCTACAGATTTGGCGCTATAAAGTCCTCATTATTATTATTATTATTATTATTATTAAAGCCACCAATAACCTGCATCCTGAGGTTCTCATAGAAATTCTGGATACTGGACATGGAGTTATATTAAATTCTTGTCATTCGGGAAGAAACATTGAGCAATTTTGTTATCTTTCACTAAAACTCATGCAGTGAATGTGTTACCAACTTTGACAATCTAACATTGTCTCTATGGCAGTGTGTGACATACATGCTTAGGTAGGATGGAAGGTATATTTATTTTTCACCAAACATTAACAATGAGGTGTATGGAAAAGAAAAAAAAATTGATACCATGATACCATCATGCTTATTCGCATTTTTGAATTTATTTCAACGTATCATACCTCTGGATCATATTTTTGTCTCACAGAAATAGCCGAGACAGTTCGAATGTGGTTTGCGGACAGTGTAGGGGAAACAACTCAAGAATCTACAGATTCCGCAAAGCTGAGAATCCTTCAAAACGTTGTTTCCTATAGCTCGCGTAGTTCGCGGAGATCGAGTCGAGTGGTCAGATAACGGAGTGCGAACCTTTCTCTATCACGAATATCGAAAGAATTCTCCGACACTTCTGTCCAAGACAGCATACAAGTAACTAAATACATTGTTATTTCCACCTATTTTCTTCATGTTTGTACATTTTTGGTGTGATCTTGTTCCGTGACGTAATTACCAAAGGATACGACAAAATTTCGGACAGTGACTGGTTTAATTATAGGATTCGAACTGGTACATATTCAGTTATGAGTACGGCACACAACCCATTGAGTCACAGTGTATATGTGTATATTTCACCTTGTTTTGACAGTTAAATGCAGAAATTACAGAAACTATGCGTAAAACAATATGCTTAAAACTTGAAAGCAAAAGTTATAGCTAGGTTAATAGATTTAAAAAGAAAACGGGAACCTACTAGCTTTATACGTTTCTGGAAAAATAACATATAATAGCTAGTAAAATTTAGTCATATTTTGAGTGACTAAATCCACATACATAATTATATTTCAAGGTAAACATGACAGGTTTTTATATCTGACCGTCCGAAAAGGTACTAAAATATTTCGCTGCATACGGTAAAAAATAAAAACTAAGAAAACAGGTGCAAGATGAGAAAGATAAACATAATTTGGGTCCGAAAATGACGTCAAATTTGAATTTTTACCTGAGAAAGGTATATTATCATAAAATTGACACTTTGCCCATGTTTCATATCCCACATGAAGTTATGACAAAAATGCACCCTGAATAATACCTCATTTCTCGTACATAGGGTTAATTGCATGGTTTTTAATGGGTATAATTAAAATTACTCCGAAATTCGTTCATCTCTTCGCAAAGTACTGTGCTAGATTAATAATAATAATAATAAAAATAATGATAATAATAATAGCAACAACAATAATAGTAATAATAATAACAACAACATGGCGGATTATGTTTAATGCAATGTGTAATGCTTGTGTGTTGTCTACAATTACCGAACAAAACTGCATAACATGAAAAAGCAAAAGAAGGAGAAAAAAAAGACAAAGGAACGAAAAATGAATGCGAGTATATTTTGTTTCTTGTTGGCACATTCACGATACACAGTGCAAAGTATTTGCTCTATTCGATACTTGAGTAGAATCACATCGAAAATGGAATATTATCGTAGCCAAACGAAATGCACACCTGTTTTATTCATATGTTGTATTTATTTTTCTTTCAGATGTCATCCGGGTTGGGGGTTCTGTCCAAAGGACGAATAGAATGATCATAATCATGTGTCTAATTTAAAAAAAAAAAAACTTTTGCTGAGAATCTTTTCTTTATTTAAAAGTTCGTAAAAGTAGCTCATTCTCACGAAATAGCCCCTCCCCCTTTCCAATTATGCACGTTGTACCCTTCTGCGTGACGTAAGAGACAAATAATGGAGGTAGGAATCACAATGGCGTGCCAGAATCTGAGCGATAATGTTCTGGTTTAAATACCATCACTGGGTCAGACCTCGTTGGCCACCGTAGCGCGTCTTTGGAAAAGGTACTTGCCATAACGTGCATCTGTGTTAAAAACAAATCTATCACATGCTGCCGTACAACAAGAAACTAAATTCTGTGGAAAATTATACTTATCTTATTGTTTTGGTTCTTTACAATCACGTGAAAATTATCATTATTTTTCTTAGATATCAAAATTATGTTTAATAGCCAGAAAAAAAACTTAAGATAATAATAATAATAATAATAATAATAATAATAATAATAATAATAATGAGGACTTTGTATAGCGCCTAATCTTTAAAAGCTCTAAGCGCTTTACACCATCAATAATGATATGACTACGCTACAGAACAACAAATGACAAAAACAATGAAATTGGAAAACATAAAAACATGCTGAAAACATATAAGATACAAAACATGATTAGGTCGCTATGTTTGTCCCTGAAGTCGAAACAAGTGAATCTTGAGAGCACTCTTAAAAGGGACCACTGTATCTTTTATGTCTAATTTCAATGGGCAATCGGTTCCACGTTGCCGGGCCCTGGTATGCAAACGAACGTTGTCCATATGACTTTGTTTTAACCTTGGGAACAATGAGTATACGATTATCAGAAGAAGAGCATAAGGATCTAGCTGGTGTATACACATGGGTGAGGCTGGATAGGTATGATGGACTGGAGTCTGTCAATGAAATATAGCACAGAGAACAAATTTTGTGTTTGATTCTGTATCGAATTGATAGCCAGTGTAGGGTACAGAGCAGTGGTGAGGTGTGCTCTGATCGAGGTACTCTAAAGATGATCCGTTCAGCTGTGTTTTGAACTGTTTGAAGTTTCTGGAGTAAATATTGTGATGAACCAGACAGAATTGAGTTACAATAGTCCAGTCTTGAAAGTACTAATGAACACACAAGTGTTTTCGTGGCATCAACAGAAAGATATTTACGATTGGAACTGATGCGTCTCAATTCAAGATATAATGTCCATTTATGTATCTTCGATTACATTGTGTTTGTCTGCATGACAACAACATATATTTAAAAATTTCTTAGCAATATAATAATCATAAAGGAGCAATTCTTGTTGGTTGAATATTATTTGTAGAGCATTAACATGCATCTGCCAAACAATAGCCACTTTGCTAGTGTTCCATTTACCAAACTAAAGCCATTGTGCCGGTGTTCAATTTGCCAAACAATAGCCACTTTCCTAGTGTTCCATTTACCAAACTAAAGCCATTGTGTCGGTGTTCAATTTGACAAACGATAGCCACTTTGCTAGTGTTCCAGTTGTCAAACAGTAGATAATTTTCTAGTGTTCCTTTTGCTAAACTATATCCATTGTGCTGGTGTTCAATTTGTCAAACGATAGCCACGTTGCTAGTGTTCCATTTGTGAAACAGTATACAATTTTCTAATGTTCCATTTGCTAAACTAAGGCAAGAGTGCCTGTGTTCAAATTGCCAAACGGTTGCCACTTTGGTCGAGTTCTTTGAGTTTTCAATGTTATTTGGTTATATCTGGATATTTATTTGAGAATATGATGGGATATGTATTAAAAAAAGACATCTGATGCTTACTGTTATCACTATTCTATTCATATCGCGCAAATTATCACCTTAGTTTTCTTTTGTGTAACTTAGGGTGTTAATCTAACATTCGATTTTGTTTCATATATGTTGCTAACATTATGTTAAACTAGTAAGAAATGGCGCTTTTCTCTTTTCATTCTATGCAATTAATTTTTGTTTGTATAACGTATAGGAAATTAACACCAAAAAAATGAAAATCGTCAGCAATAATATATTGCAATTATTTAATTGATATGGATTCTAGCAATTATTTGAGGACGATTTCGCACATCCGAAAATTCACCCTGATTTTAAGATCATGCACAGACATTTCCGTAATATGTGTCGTTTCAAAATTAACAAATCACCTCCAAGGATGTAGCTTTGCATATTATTTAGCATGCAGTTCATTTAGAGTCAAAGGAAAACATTGGAATTAAGAAAATATCAATTTACTTGATACACCAAAAATAATTAAAAATAATGAGAAATGTTGTTGCAAGGATGAATTTAATTGGTACCTGCTGTCCTATGTGCTTTGATGAACGTTCCATGGAGGCATTATCTCGCAAGGATACGCCCCAAGCCGGCTATGACATGATTTCGATTAGAGCCTATCAGTGACATTGACTATTAAGTTGCCCAATATACTGCGTGTCATTTGGATATCATACCATATCCAACACACGAACCGTCAATCAATGCATGTAATCACATAACCATTAACCTTGCTGTCAGAGTGCGATCGAATATTATTTATAAATATCTTACTTGGTTTTTGGGACATTGGTAAGGTATTTATCTCATCGAACTCTACATACGACATATTTAAATTTGTTTGCATTCTAATATTCTAGCTAAATGCATTTTTGAGCAA
The DNA here is from genome assembly GCA_029339505.1 of Unio delphinus. Classification (NCBI taxonomy): domain Eukaryota; kingdom Metazoa; phylum Mollusca; class Bivalvia; order Unionida; family Unionidae; genus Unio; species Unio delphinus. The sequence continues at coordinate 3,757,155 of JAQISU010000145.1, forward strand.
AAGGTATACAGTTTTTCCTGATAGGGGTGAGGACGGGTGGAATGGATGCCCAGGACCCGGTACAAATTCAATGTAGTATTCATTTTTCATTATTTACATGTATACAAAAACACGAGTAGAAGATTTTTTTCTATTTTATCTTAATAGCTTACTGTCGAGATCATGAATTATATTATTGAAATGGTATAAATGAGAAGTAAATAAGTACAAAATATGATATCTTTGCATATATAAGGATAAAATGACGTTGAACAAACACGTCGACAATCTTAATGGGGGAATTGATGTGAGAAAAAGGCTGATTTGGCCATAATGAGAATGAATATTATGCCGCCATATATCAAATATACTGTTATGGCGACAATGGGAATTAACACTAGTCCATATTTATAACAGGATGGGCTGTTGTAGGCGACAAGGTAAATCATACGTATTAAAAGACTTGACATTTACCTTTATCAAAGCTGACGAATGTTCATATCTTAGGTATTATACTATTGATCTTTGCACATCATCGATACAAAAGCCTTGATTGATGTTTGTTGTTGTTGTAGGGTTTAACGCCATTGTCCCGCACATTATAGGCTATTCTTGGCGTCCAGTATAAATGGTGGAGGAAGAACCCTAGAAAACCCCGGAAAGAACCACCGACCCACGAGAAGCTACTGCCAAACTTTCTCACGTATCCACATTGGCAGAGCCCGAGACTCGAACACACGCAGCGTGTGAGCGCAGTGAGCGCTTTAAATCAATCACCCCCGCCTCCCTCTCCGATTGATCATATGGCAATAAGTTTTTTAACTTCTCTTGGTATTTAATGGTCATTGATGGTATTTAATTATCATTGGTCATATTTAATTTTCAATGATGTTATTTAATTGTCATTGATGTTATTTAATTGTCATTGATGATGTTTAATTGCTATGATTGATGGTATTTTATTACCATGATTGATGATATTTAATTACTATGATTGATGGTATTTTATTACTATGATTGATGGTATTTAATTACTATGATTGATGGTATTTCATTACTATGATTGATGGTATTTTATTACCATGATTGATGATATTTAATTACTATGATTGATGGTATTTCATTACTATGATTGATGGTATTTAATTACTATGATTGGTGGTATTTTATTACTATGATTGATGGTATTTCATTACTATGATTGATGGTATTTTATTACTATGATTGATGGTATTTTATTACCATGATTGATGATATTTAATTACTATGATTGATGGTATTTTATTACTATGATTGATGGTATTTTATTACTATGATTGATGGTATTTTATTACCATGATTGATGATATTTAATTACTATGATTGATGGTATTTTATTACTATGATTGATGGTATTTAATTACTATGATTGATGGTATTTTATTACTATGATTGATGGTATTTTATTACCATGATTGATGATATTTAATTACTATGATTGATGGTATTTTATTACTATGATTGATGGTATTTAATTACTATGATTGATGGTATTTTATTACTATGATTGATGGTATTTTATTACTATGATTGATGGTATTTTATTACTATGATTGATGGTATTTTATTACTATGATTGATGGTATTTTATTACTATGATTGATGGTATTTTATTACCATGATTGATGATATTTAATTACTATGATTGATGGTATTTTATTACTATGATTGATGGTATTTTATTACTATGATTGATGGTATTTTATTACCATGATTGATGATATTTAATTACTATGATTGATGGTATTTTATTACTATGATTGATGGTATTTAATTACTATGATTGATGGTATTTTATTACTATGATTGATGGTATTTTATTACCATGATTGATGATATTTTATTACTATGATTGATGGTATTTTATTACCATGATTGATGATATTTAATTACTATGATTGATGGTATTTTATTACCATGATTGATGATATTTAATTACTATGATTGATGGTATTTTATTACTATGATTGATGGTATTTAATTACTATGATTGATGATATTTAATTACTATGATTGATGGTATTTCATTACCATGATTGATGATATTTAATTACTATGATTGATGGTATTTTATTACTATGATTGATGGTATTTTATTACTATGATTGATGGTATTTTATTACTATGATTGATGGTATTTTATTACTATGATTGATGATATTTTATTACTATGATTGATGGTATTTTATTACTATGATTGATGGTATTTTATTACTATGATTGATGGTATTTTATTACTATGATTGATGGTATTTTATTACCATGATTGATGATATTTTATTACTATGATTGATGGTATTTTATTACTATGATTGATGGTATTTTATTACCATGATTGATGATATTTAATTACTATGATTGATGGTATTTTATTACTATGATTGATGGTATTTTATTACTATGATTGATGGTATTTTATTACCATGATTGATGATATTTAATTACTATGATTGATGGTATTTTATTACTATGATTGATGGTATTTTATTACTATGATTGATGATATTTTATTACTATGATTGATGGTATTTTATTACTATGATTGATGGTATTTTATTACTATGATTGATGGTATTTTATTACCATGATTGATGATATTTTATTACTATGATTGATGGTATTTTATTACCATGATTGATGATATTTAATTACTATGATTGATGGTATTTTATTACCATGATTGATGATATTTAATTACTATGATTGATGGTATTTTATTACCATGATTGATGATATTTAATTACTATGATTGATGGTATTTTATTACTATGATTGATGGTATTTCATTACGATGATTGATGGTATTTGATTACTATGATTGATGGTATTTTATTACTATGATTGATGGTATTTAATTACTATGATTGATGGTATTTTATTACTATGATTGATGGTATTTTATTACTATGATTGATGGTATTTTATTACCATGATTGATGATATTTAATTACTATGATTGATGGTATTTTATTACTATGATTGATGGTATTTAATTACTATGATTGATGGTATTTTATTACTATGATTGATGGTATTTTATTACTATGATTGATGGTATTTCATTACTATGATTGATGGTATTTAATTACTATGATTGATGATATTTAATTACTATGATTGATGGTATTTTATTACTATGATTGATGGTATTTAATTACTATGATTGATGGTATTTTATTACCATGATTGATGATATTTAATTGCTATGATTGATGGTATTTTATTACTATGATTGATGGTATTTCATTACTATGATTGATGGTATTTTATTACTATGATTGATGGTATTTTATTACTATGATTGATGGTATTTCATTACTATGATTGATGGTATTTTATTACCATGATTGATGATATTTAATTACTATGATTGATGGTATTTTATTACTATGATTGATGGTATTTAATTACTATGATTGATGGTATTTTATTACCATGATTGATGATATTTAATTACTATGATTGATGGTATTTTATTACCATGATTGATGATATTTAATTACTATGATTGATGGTATTTTATTACTATGATTGATGGTATTTTATTACTATGATTGATGGTATTTCATTACTATGATTGATGGTATTTTATTACTATGATTGATGGTATTTTATTACTATGATTGATGATGTTTAATTACTATGATTGATGATGTTTAATTGCTATGATTGATGATATTTAATTACTATGATTGATGGTATTTAATTACTATGATTGATGGTATTTTATTACTATGATTGATGGTATTTTATTACTATGATTGATGATGTTTAATTACTATGATTGATGATGTTTAATTGCTATGATTGATGGTATTTTATTACTATGATTGATGGTATTTAATTACTATGATTGATGATATTTAATTACTATGATTGATGGTATTTTATTACTATGATTGATGGTATTTCATTACGATGATTGATGGTATTTGATTACTATGATTGATGGTATTTGATTACTATGATTGATGGTATTTTATTACTATGATTGATGGTATTTTATTACTATGATTGTTGGTATTTAATTACTATGATTGATGGTATTTTATTACCATGATTGATGGTGTTTAATTACTATGATTGATGGTATTTTATTACTATGATTGATGGTATTTTATTACTATGATTGTTGGTATTTAATTACTATGATTGATGGTATTTTATTACCATGATTGATGATATTTTATTACTATGATTGATGGTATTTTATTACCATGATTGATGATATTTAATTACTATGATTGATGGTATTTGATTACTATGATTGATGGTATTTAATTACTATGATTGATGGTATTTTATTACTATGATTGATGGTATTTTATTACCATGATTGATGGTATTTTATTACCATGATTGATGATATTTAATTACTATGATTGATGGTGTTTAATTACTATGATTGATGGTATTTAATTACTATGATTGATGGTATTTTATTACTATGATTGATGATGTTTAATTACTATGATTGATGATATTTAATTACTATGATTGATGATGTTTAATTACTATGATTGATGGTATTTCATTACTATGATTGATGGTGTTTAATTGCTATGATTGATGATATTTAATTACTATGATTGATGATATTTAATTACTATGATTGATGGTATTTAATTACTATGATTGATGGTATTTTATTACTATGATTGATGATATTTCATTACTATGATTGATGGTATTTTATTACTATGATTGATGGTATTTAATTACTATGATTGATGGTATTTAATTACTATGATTGATGGTATTTAATTGCTATGATTGATGGTATTTTATTACTATGATTGATGATGTTTAATTACTATGATTGATGGTATTTTATTACTATGATTGATGGTATTTTATTACTATGATTGATGATGTTTAATTACTATGATTGATGGTATTTTATTACTATGATTGATGGTATTTCATTACTATGATTGATGGTATTTTATTACTATGATTGATGGTATTTAATTACTATGATTGATGATATTTAATTACTATGATTGATGATATTTCATTACTATGATTGATGGTATTTTATTACTATGATTGATGGTATTTAATTACTATGATTGATGGTATTTAATTACTATGATTGATGGTATTTAATTGCTATGATTGATGGTATTTTATTACTATGATTGATGATGTTTAATTACTATGATTGATGGTATTTTATTACTATGATTGATGGTATTTTATTACTATGATTGATGGTATTTTATTACTATGATTGATGATGTTTAATTACTATGATTGATGGTATTTTATTACTATGATTGATGGTATTTTATTACTATGATTGATGATGTTTAATTACTATGATTGATGGTATTTTATTACTATGATTGATGGTATTTTATTACTATGATTGATGGTATTTTATTACTATGATTGATGATGTTTAATTACTATGATTGATGGTATTTTATTACTATGATTGATGGTATTTTATTACTATGATTGATGATGTTTAATTACTATGATTGATGGTATTTTATTACTATGATTGATGGTATTTAATTACTATGATTGATGATGTTTAATTGCTATGATTGATGATATTTAATTACTATGATTGATGATGTTTAATTACTATGATTGATGATATTTCATTACTATGATTGATGGTATTTAATTACTATGATTGATGGTATTTAATTACTATGATTGATGGTATTTTATTACTATGATTGATGATATTTAATTACTATGATTGATGATATTTAATTACTATGATTGATGATGTTTAATTACTATGATTGATGGTATTTTATTACTATGATTGATGGTATTTAATTGCTATGATTGATGGTATTTTATTACTATGATTGATGGTATTTAATTACTATGATTGATGGTATTTAATTACTATGATTGATGGTATTTAATTACTATGATTGATGGTATTTAATTACTATGATTGATGGTATTTAATTACTATGATTGATGGTATTTCATTACTATGATTGATGGTATTTTATTACTATGATTGATGGTATTTAATTACTATGATTGATGGTATTTCATTACTATGATTGATGATATTTCATTACTATGATTGATGGTATTTCATTACTATGATTGATGGTATTTAATTACTATGATTGATGGTATTTAATTACTATGATTGATGGTATTTAATTACTATGATTGATGGTATTTAATTACTATGATTGATGGTATTTTATTACCATGATTGATGATATTTAATTACTATGATTGATGATGTTTTATTGCTATGATTGATGGTATTTTATTACTATGATTGATGGTATTTTATTACTATGATTGATGGTATTTAATTACTATGATTGATGGTATTTTATTACCATGATTGATGGTATTTAATTACCATGATTGATGGTATTTAATTACTATGATTGATGGTATTTTATTACTATGATTGATGGTATTTTATTACTATGATTGATGGTATTTAATTACTATGATTGATGGTATTTTATTACCATGATTGATGATATTTAATTACTATGATTGATGGTATTTTATTACTATGATTGATGGTATTTAATTACTATGATTGATGGTATTTTATTACTATGATTGATGGTGTTTAATTACTATGATTGATGATGTTTTATTGCTATGATTGATGGTATTTAATTACTATGATTGATGATATTTTATTACTATGATTGATGGTATTTAATTACTATGATTGATGGTATTTCATTACTATGATTGATGGTATTTAATTACTATGATTGATGATGTTTTATTGCTATGATTGATGGTATTTAATTACTATGATTGATGATATTTCATTACTATGATTGATGATATTTAATTACTATGATTGATGATGTTTTATTGCTATGATTGATGGTATTTTATTACTATGATTGATGGTATTTTATTACTATGATTGATGGTATTTAATTACTATGATTGATGGTATTTTATTACCATGATTGATGATATTTAATTACTATGATTGATGATGTTTTATTGCTATGATTGATGGTATTTAATTACTATGATTGATGGTATTTTATTACCATGATTGATGGTATTTAATTACTATGATTGATGATGTTTTATTGCTATGATTGATGGTATTTAATTACTATGATTGATGATATTTCATTACTATGATTGATGGTATTTTATTACTATGATTGATGGTATTTTATTACTATGATTGATGGTATTTTATTACCATGATTGATGATATTTAATTACTATGATTGATGATGTTTTATTGCTATGATTGATGGCATTTCATTACTATGATTGATGATATTTAATTACTATGATTGATGGTATTTTATTACTATGATTGATGGTATTTAATTACTATGATTGATGGTATTTTATTACCATGATTGATGATATTTAATTACTATGATTGATGATGTTTTATTGCTATGATTGATGGTATTTTATTACTATGATTGATGGTATTTTATTACTATGATTGATGGTATTTTATTACTATGATTGATGGTATTTTATTACCATGATTGATGATATTTAATTACTATGATTGATGATGTTTTATTGCTATGATTGATGGTATTTTATTACTATGATTGATGGTATTTTATTACTATGATTGATGGTATTTTATTACTATGATTGATGATATTTCATTACTATGATTGATGATATTTAATTACTATGATTGATGATGTTTTATTGCTATGATTGATGGTATTTTATTACTATGATTGATGGTATTTTATTACTATGATTGATGGTATTTTATTACTATGATTGATGGTATTTAATTACTATGATTGATGGTATTTTATTACCATGATTGATGATATTTAATTACTATGATTGATGATGTTTTATTGCTATGATTGATGGCATTTCATTACTATGATTGATGATATTTAATTACTATGATTGATGGTATTTAATTGCTATGATTGATGATGTTTAATTGCTATGATTGATGGTATTTAATTACTATGATTGATGGTATTTAATTGCTATGATTGATGATGTTTTATTGCTATGATTGATGGTATTTTATTACTATGATTGATGGTATTTTATTACCATGATTGATGATATTTAATTACTATGATTGATGATGTTTTATTGCTATGATTGATGGTATTTTATTACTATGATTGATGGTATTTTATTACTATGATTGATGGTATTTAATTACTATGATTGATGATATTTCATTACTATGATTGATGGTATTTAATTACTATGATTGATGGTATTTAATTACTATGATTGATGGTATTTAATTGCTATGATTGATGGTATTTTATTACTATGATTGATGGTATTTTATTACTATGATTGATGATGTTTAATTGCTATGATTGATGGTATTTTATTACTATGATTGATGGTATTTAATTACTATGATTGATGATATTTAATTACTATGATTGATGGTATTTAATTGCTATGATTGATGGTATTTTATTACTATGATTGATGATGTTTAATTACTATGATTGATGATATTTAATTACTATGATTGATGGTGTTTAATTGCTATGATTGATGGTATTTCATTACTATGATTGATGGTATTTTATTACTATGATTGATGGTATTTTATTACTATGATTGATGGTATTTAATTACTATGATTGATGGTATTTAATTACTATGATTACTATGATTGATGGTATTTTATTACTATGATTGATGATATTTTATTACTATGATTGATGGTGTTTAATTGCTATGATTGATGGTATTTTATTACTATGATTGATGGTATTTTATTACTATGATTGATGGTATTTTATTACTATGATTGATGGTATTTAATTACTATGATTGATGGTATTTAATTACTATGATTACTATGATTGATGGTATTTTATTACTATGATTGATGGTATTTTATTACCATGATTGATGATATTTAATTACTATGATTGATGATGTTTTATTGCTATGATTGATGGTATTTTATTACTATGATTGATGGTATTTTATTACTATGATTGATGGTATTTAATTACTATGATTGATGATATTTCATTACTATGATTGATGGTATTTAATTACTATGATTGATGGTATTTAATTACTATGATTGATGGTATTTAATTGCTATGATTGATGGTATTTTATTACTATGATTGATGGTATTTTATTACTATGATTGATGATGTTTAATTGCTATGATTGATGGTATTTTATTACTATGATTGATGGTATTTAATTACTATGATTGATGATATTTAATTACTATGATTGATGGTATTTAATTGCTATGATTGATGGTATTTTATTACTATGATTGATGATGTTTAATTACTATGATTGATGATATTTAATTACTATGATTGATGGTGTTTAATTGCTATGATTGATGGTATTTCATTACTATGATTGATGGTATTTTATTACTATGATTGATGGTATTTTATTACTATGATTGATGGTATTTAATTACTATGATTGATGGTATTTAATTACTATGATTACTATGATTGATGGTATTTTATTACTATGATTGATGATATTTTATTACTATGATTGATGGTGTTTAATTGCTATGATTGATGGTATTTTATTACTATGATTGATGGTATTTTATTACTATGATTGATGGTATTTTATTACTATGATTGATGGTATTTAATTACTATGATTGATGGTATTTAATTACTATGATTACTATGATTGATGGTATTTTATTACTATGATTGATGGTATTTTATTACCATGATTGATGATATTTAATTACTATGATTGATGGTATTTTATTACTATGATTGATGGTATTTTATTACTATGATTGATGGTATTTTATTACCATGATTGATGATATTTAATTGCTATGATTGATGGTATTTCATTACTATGATTGATGGTATTTTATTACTATGATTGATGGTATTTTATTACTATGATTGATGGTATTTTATTACTATGATTGATGGTATTTTATTACCATGATTGATGATGTTTAATTGCTATGATTGATGGTATTTCATTACTATGATTGATGGTGTTTAATTACTATGATTGATGATGTTTAATTGCTATGATTGATGGTATTTTATTACTATGATTGATGGTATTTCATTACTATGATTGATGGTATTTTATTACTATGATTGATGGTATTTTATTACTATGATTGATGGTATTTTATTACTATGATTGATGATGTTTAATTACTATGATTGATGATGTTTAATTGCTATGATTGATGGTATTTTATTACTATGATTGATGGTATTTCATTACTATGATTGATGGTATTTTATTACTATGATTGATGATATTTAATTACTATGATTGATGATATTTAATTACTATGATTGATGGTGTTTAATTGCTATGATTGATGGTATTTCATTACTATGATTGATGGTATTTTATTACTATGATTGATGGTATTTCATTACTATGATTGATGATATTTAATTACTATGATTGATGGTGTTTAATTGCTATGATTGATGGTATTTCATTACTATGATTGATGGTATTTTATTACTATGATTGATGGTATTTTATTACTATGATTGATGGTATTTAATTACTATGATTGATGGTATTTTATTACTATGATTGATGGTATTTCATTACTATGATTGATGGTATTTAATTGCTATGATTGATGGTATTTCATTACTATGATTGATGGTATTTTATTACTATGATTGATGGTATTTTATTACTATGATTGATGGTATTTTATTACTATGATTGATGGTATTTTATTACCATGATTGATGATGTTTAATTGCTATGATTGATGGTATTTCATTACTATGATTGATGGTGTTTAATTACTATGATTGATGATGTTTAATTGCTATGATTGATGGTATTTTATTACTATGATTGATGGTATTTCATTACTATGATTGATGGTATTTTATTACTATGATTGATGGTATTTTATTACTATGATTGATGGTATTTTATTACTATGATTGATGATGTTTAATTACTATGATTGATGATGTTTAATTGCTATGATTGATGGTATTTTATTACTATGATTGATGGTATTTCATTACTATGATTGATGGTATTTTATTACTATGATTGATGGTATTTCATTACTATGATTGATGGTATTTTATTACTATGATTGATGGTATTTTATTACTATGATTGATGGTATTTCATTACGATGATTGATGGTATTTGATTACTATGATTGATGGTATTTGATTACTATGATTGATGGTATTTTATTACTATGATTGATGATGTTTAATTACTATGATTGATGATGTTTAATTGCTATGATTGATGGTATTTTATTACTATGATTGATGGTATTTCATTACTATGATTGATGGTATTTTATTACTATGATTGATGGTATTTCATTACTATGATTGATGGTATTTTATTACTATGATTGATGGTATTTTATTACTATGATTGATGGTATTTCATTACGATGATTGATGGTATTTGATTACTATGATTGATGGTATTTGATTACTATGATTGATGGTATTTTATTACTATGATTGATGGTATTTTATTACTATGATTGTTGGTATTTTATTACTATGATTGATGGTATTTCATTACTATGATTGATGGTATTTAATTACTATGATTGATGGTATTTTATTACTATGATTGATTGTATTTCATTACTATGATTGATGGTATTTTATTACTATGATTGATGATATTTAATTACTATGATTGATGATATTTAATTACTATGATTGATGATATTTAATTACTATGATTGATGGTATTTAATTACTATGATTGATGGTATTTAATTTTCATTAATTATATTTAAATACTAATGACGCTAATTATTACCCTGACAATCATTGCTCAGTGGAAACTGTTAATAGTTAACTAATCTGTGTGTAAATAAATGAATTCGATCGTCAATGAAAATATAATTTATAAATATATGAATCGCACTTAAACCAGATAAAGTGGTTTTACTTCTTTTCAGCACAACGGAGACGTAGAATCAAATTTGGCAATAAGGTTTTATGCTAAATTCCATGTAATCATATCTTTAGGGACCAAATTCACGTGTAAGTTAATGGATTACTTGCATAACAATACTTGAATGAGTGAAAACGACCGGTGTTAAAGGGTACAACAGAACATTAATGGTTATATCATGTCGAGCCTGTGTCGGTGATTTGGATTTTGAACGTAGCTTTAAAAATATTTCAGTCATATCACTATAATGTTTGCAGTTTGTTATTGTGATGTCTAGTACTGTGGCATGATGCCACAGACATATAGTATCATGTCCCCTCCCCCCCAGTCACATTATCCTGACACCAGGCCAATCAGTTATAACACTAACCTCTTAATGCCGAGCGCCAAGCGAGGCAGCTGTTAGTACTATTTTTATAAATATTTTGTTTTTGTCATGTCGAGGCAACTGTGGTAATATGTTTTTCCAAGAGATAAAGCAGCAGAATCAGACAACTTTTTTTTGTTTTTATTTTTGATTATACCCCCTCCAAAATAACACTAGACCCTTCTCGCGAAAAAATAAGTCTCCGACCCTTGTCTGAAAACATTCGCGTCGCAACGTCGTTGTCACTCACCCCCTCTGCTGCTAGAACTTTCAGTTCTAGGTTAACCGAATATTTGATCCAGTCCGATACGATATCGTGTCCTAGGGTCTGCTAAATTTATTGTCACAAATCCGTGTGGTTTTGACTGAGCGTGACTAAAGAAATTTCTAAACTGATTATGATTCATATCACCGCTGCACCAAGTTTGATGAATATTTCGTAGCGTATGAGTATCAACGCCGTTAAATACACACAACACATTGCAATTATCTCTGATCACTTTTGGTATTTGTGTGTACCGTTGAGTGACATAGATCACATCAGTGTTTTTATGCCTGCCTCGGGAAAATATTCTAGCAGGATTTTTTTGATTATCTAACATGATATCATCGTATACCACTAAATTGTTAATACTTCCATCGATGTCTTCCACGGAAGGGGCTTCCTCTATATCAGTAATAAACTCAATAAAATCTTCATCGATTTGAAATTCTTTTGCTTTCTCGTTAAAATCCTTTAGCACTTCATAGCATCGCTGATCGTCTACACTCGGGGCTATTAAATACAATTTGTTCCATTTCATCCATCTCGTTATCAAATTAAGTAGCAGTTGTGTCTTTCCGCTTCCAGATGGTCCGATTATAATCATTCTAATTGAATTCGGCAACATTTCATGATGTTTAATAGGTTCCCGTCGTCGGGTAGCTGAATAATCAATTATATTCATGCCGTTATATATAAATTATGGATCTATATTGTGTGAAGTGTAAAAAACGTACTGGCACAGATGACTTGACGACGATTACAACTAAAAATAACCGATCAGCGCTTTCTGGTAAATGCGTACAATGTAGTACAAAGAAATTTAGATTTGTTTCTAAACCCAAGGAACTCAAGGAACCTTTAAAAAAAAACGAGGAGGTGATATCGCAGCCAAATTAGCAAAACTCCCTGGAACTCCATGGGCAAAATACCCCGGAGAAAAACACCTTCCAGGATATAGCTACTGTGGACCGGGAACAAGACTTGATATCAGACTCAATGATCAAAATCAGCCCCTACCCGGTGAGGAACCAATAAACGCTATTGATAAGGCCTGTCACCTTCATGATGTATCTTATAAAAGCAGTAATCTGCAGCACAGGCATCTAGCAGATGTGAAATTAATTCATGCGTTAAATGCTATTTCTGATAAATCTTTCAAAGAAAAATTGGCTTCCTTTTTGATAAAATCGGCTATGAAAAGTAAATTGATGTTAGGGGCTGGTAATTAATAACAACATGGAATCTATTTATTATTCCCCAAGAGGATACTGGAGGGGTAAATCAGCAATCCATAAACTCGCTAGCGCTGCAAAAGTGAAAAAAACCACTGCGGCTCATTGGTTATCCAAACAGGCACTATGGCAAATTTATCTACCACCGCCTAAACAAATCAATTTCTCGCATTTTGATGTGACCGGACCCAATGAAGTTCATCAGGCTGATCTATTATTTCTGCCACATGATCGTGGTTACAAATACGCATTAACCGTAGTTGATATTGCAAGTCGATACAAAGAAGCAGAACCGTTAAAAACAAAATCAGCCACTGAAGTGGCTTCTGCATTTGAAAGGATTTATCGAAGGAGTCCTCTGCACTGGCCAAATCTGTTACAAGTTGACCCGGGCAAGGAATTTCAGGGTGCAGTGTTATCTATAATGAAATATCACAATGTCGCTATCAGACGAGGGCATACTGCACTGCATCGTGATCAGGCCATTGTAGAACGATTTAATAAAACCCTTGCTGAGCGGTTATTTGGATATCAATACGCAAAAGAATTCATCCAAGAAAAAAGATCCCGTGAATGGGTTAAAAGGTTACCAGCTGTGATTACTGCACTGAATAACGAGATTACTAGAACCATCAACATGAAACCTATCAATGCGATTAAAAAGAAGTCAATACCTGAAATGGAAATTCAAAAAGATTTTAGCGTTTCCCAACCAATTCTTGGTAGTAATGTCATTGTGAGGTACTTATACGAACCAGGAGAGCTTGAGGGTGGCACAAAAAGGGCTACTGATCCTATTTGGAGTGTTACTACGCATAAGATATCTAGTATAACACGATCTACGGGTAGACTTCCAATCTATAAACTGGATTCAACTGCTCCTCAACGGGGTTTACTAGACAACAATTACAAGTGATACCTGAGGATACTCAATTACCACCGCATGAGCTTAACTAGCACCCTTGCGTCTATTGCACTCAAGACAAGTCAACTTCACATTATTTCTGACATGACCGAGATTGTTATTTTTTCTGTCCACGGTGAATTGGCGAGGATCCTTATCCGAATACTGCCAACGCATTATACAATTGCAACTCGCGCAGTGATTATTCTGTTGTTGCTTCAGAGTAATTATTAATTCAGCATCAATATCAAATTCTCGTTGTTTTTTTTTGTCTTGTTGTTTGTAACCGGAGAGTTTTTTTATCAATAATATCATCTATTGTGGTGTCATTATCATCGCCACCAATGATTTCATCATCGAAGACAATTCTTCGAAGTTGATTTATTTTTCGTACTCTAGACACTGCGAGATAGACTAAATTCGACCATTCTATGCGATTATCTACTATCCAAACAATTGTATCCGATATAGTCAATCCCTGTGAAGAGTGTATTGTTGCTGCATAACCTAGCGTCCATGGGGATTTATTAGCACGCAATGCATCTTCAACGACATTGATATCAACCAGCACAATATCATTTAATACGAGAATCTGTCTTTGAAATCCTTCGGATTTTGGTCCTGGAATATCAACTTCGATGTTCTGTTTTCGTGTATCCGATGGCCTATAACATAACGGTACTGGAAGTGTTGCAAATTTTTGTTTATGCAATTCAAATAACTTCATCTGAAGTGTATCCCTGACTATTTTTCTACTTGCAATGATTAAATCATTTGGTCTCCACGCTTCCCAAAACTCATTCATGGGAGTTTCCGAAATTATTTCACGGGCTATTTCACACTGGATTCTATCCGGTTGTAATCTAATTAATTTCTTAAACTCTTTTAATTCATTATCAAGTGATCTATGATCAGTATCAATTTCTTCATAATAGTCTACAAAACCCTTTAGCCATTCATGGGGGGATGCACCGACAAATGGTGGTGGTTGGCCGTGATCCCCGCACATGACGACTTTTGTATTCTTCAATAACAACCACTCAAGAAATATTTTTAAGACATCTTCGGACACTGTGTCTATTTCATCCCAAATGATAATTTCAGGAATAAATTTCTCTCCCATGCGCTCAGGAGTCCATTTATCTCCCTTCCATCTAAAGAAACTATGATAAGTGCAGGCATTTACCCCTCGTTGTTTCATCTCTCTGGCGAGTCTATGAGTTGGTGTTAGCACAATCATGTTTGGATTGGAAACGCTAGCGTTTCTACGGAATAACTCAATTGCCCGGGTTGTTTTTCCTGACCCACCACAGCCGTTTAAATAAACTGTTTTATATCTACAGATTGGATCAGAAATCGGTGGTGCACTAGAAAATTCTGAACACTGATTGCTTTCTAAGTAATTATTTTCAATGGTAACATCTGCTGATGGAATATAATCATGAAGCATTTCCTTCTTAATTCTCCATGACCCCCAATTCTCGTTGCCAGTAGCCTTAAAATCAGCCATTTTGCTATTTATGTAAAATGAGTCAGTAGCAACTCTAACTGCGGTGGTAGGAAATCTATTGATCATTGAAAACAGATTGATAGAAGCATAACCAAGCATAGAAGCTCTCAAATATGTGTACTGCTGATGGATACCATCAGTGTAAGTAACAATTGTACCCAATTTGGTTCCATCTGACATAAATGCGTCCTTACGATTGACATATAAGCCCCTATTCGTTAAATCTTTGATTACAAAATCGTATTCAGCATTGTCTATAATCAATCGTGAAGAATATCTCGTATTATCATCTTTGCCACCTTGGGTAAATTTACCGATTATTCTTCGTCCAAGATCTTTTGCTTCATTGTTTCTGATTTCAAATAACTGTCTGGACCAATCCATGATTTGTTGTTCATTAAAATCAGGAAACAGTTTTCGCTCTTCGCTAATTATTTTTTCTAGATCAGGTTGTGGTAACCAGACTGATTTCTGTGCTCGATAGGATATAATTGCTTCACTGACAATTAATGATTTTAACATCTTACAATCAAGCATATACCGTAATAACACTATTGGCATCCAGTGTTTTTCAGACATGTGTTTACCAATCCAAAGATAACTACACGGATGAAGCCCTTCAGCCATTTCAAATGATGCTACACAAGCGAATCCGGTTAAATCGAAATGTGGCAGTGGTCCATTAATAGCAACACGGGTCATTTCGTGTGTAGGGTGTCCAAATCGTTTGAAATATTTCTCACACTCTCCATACCCAAGAAAACTTCCTGGATAACATGCAATCATATCAACTGAAATAACGGTATCAGCGGTGTATTTTGTGTTCCATAATCCTCCATGGCTGTATTCAAGACAGGACAATTTGACATCTGATAAGAACTCACTTCGGGTTGGTTTCCACGCGTTTTTCTTCCTAGCAAAATGTGCTACAACTGATGGAAGTGTAAAACAGTTTGCTAATAATTGATCGTTGTCTTCCCCCAGAGAACTCTGGGGAGAAAATTCACTAGCTAGTTGTTTCATTTGATTATGTAGCTCTTCAGTACGGTACAATTCTCCGTTGGGCCTTACAAACTGATCAAATCTACATTCTTCGTCTGAAGTACTATGAAATAGCCACACTGACACAGAATCGTTTTTACTCAAATGGTAAATAGCATCAAATAATTTCTGCTCTGAAAAAAACTCTTCGGTTCCAAACAGATATTTTACGGTTCTATCCCGTGGGAATATTGTTACTGCAGATGACCACGCGTGTGCGTTATGATCAATAATTTCAATGGGAGCTCCCTGTGATTTATATTTCGATTCGTATAATACTTCTCCGGTGATTGTCCTTACCGATATTGGAAATCTCAATGATGTTTCTAATTTGGCTATATCTTGAATTGTTGCCCCATGCTGTTTCACTGTCAGTTCCCATTCGGTTATTTTTTTTCGTCTTAGATCAGTTAGTTTATTTCCCCGGGACGCATTTGTGAAGTGTTCTATTATTCGTGTTGCTACACAATTGAGCCCTGTCGAATATTTCATGGGTGCTAGTTTTGAAATATCAGGTTTTTCATTGAGCGGATATATCCCGTAAACAACTACTGTGACAGGATAAGATCTTTCGTAGTAGGGTTTATCAAGTCCAGTCAAAATTCCTGGTTTTGAATCCTGAGTCACAGTGACAGTTTTTTTGTCCTTAAGAATAGGCTCGTATTTGTCCCTAATGATCCATTTTCCATTATCACGGATAAGGAATTTTATTCGAAAAAAATTTCTTTCTTCCCCAAGACGTGAGATTATCACTGCTGCTTTTTCATCATTCATGGTAGCGTCAACAACACCATCAATTCGAAATGTTGACCAACAATGAGCTGCCCCATCACGCTTGAATTCATTAAAACAGTCTCTGATTTTACTAATCAAGGTTCTATCAAGAATTTTATTCTTTGGTGTATCAGAAACTCTATCAAGATTGAATTGAACACTTTTCCAGGGCTTAATTTTCGATAATCTCTCGAACTCCTCCATACTATAATTAAAACAAGCATTTAAATGAAAGATTTAAGTATAATGAATCATTGCAAATGGCTTATGATTGGATCAGTGACACCGTGTAACAAATCATGCAGAAATGAATTCTGTTGGTATCATATGCAAAGCTTTCGTCGTGGAAGCCTTGGTCCGTTACCCTGTATTCAATGTGGGGTTGGGGTCAGGGGGAGGTCGCAATTATGCGTTATGTGTGGGGGCAAACGATACAGGGAACTAAAACGCTATTATGATAAAAGAATAAAAAATACTGCCATTGACCCCAACGATGACAAAATAATAAAGACTGCTCAAGATTATATACAGAGACTTATAATTAAACCAAACAATGAATTAGAAAAATAGTGTTATTATACAAATGAACCAAGAATTCAGACCTCACCCCTCCGTGCTTGTTAATTATGAAGCATTCCGTAATGGTATTATCAGAAAATTTGATTTTCGTATGTGTGTCTATAACACCAAGGGAGACCACTCTTAAATGATATAACCAAGGGAGTTATCATTGTGATTTAGCTTCTGAGTATTGTTTTATAGGTAAAGAAATATTTTCTTTTTTTTTAGTGTTTAAGTCAAATATTCTGTGTCACGTGCGATTAATGCGTATTTCATAACATAGGATGTGATCCGGAGATGCAGGCGTTACAGGATAACACACGTGTATACTTTCTCCCTTAGATTGTGTTAACTTGTTTAATGGGTATTGTGATTCAGCGCTGGGCATTGTTTTGTAAGAAAAGACATGTTTTTAAACAATTATATTCTTTGTTCTAGTGTTTAAGTCAAATATTCTGTCTCATTTAAATACTGTGAAACACCATTAATAAGTAATTCAAGAAAATAAAATAGCATACTTGCGGATTGATGTATTAATTTCCTTTATATACCATATGAATAGTTACAACATATATACGTTAAAAAACGTTATTCTTTATAGACGTGAACAGTGGTCTAACGGTATCGTGTTTGGCTTGTAAACCCAGACAATTATTCTTCACATGTTCGCGCCCCATAGCAGACAATTGTCTGATGGTGAAACGGATGGATGTTTTTTTTTTCTATTTAATTGAGGGGAGGAAGGCGCCCCCTCTGTTTTTACATTCACATAACATGCAAAACCCATGCTATCAAATTTACGGTAGCGGTGGGTTGTCGGTTTTTGACAACTTACGCAACCATGAATTTGATTTCATGGGTTGCATGTTATGTGAATGTAAACACATAAATGCCCTACATTACATCATCATTGAATTATAATCCCATCATCCATTGAATTATAATCCATCCTTAATTAAGTTAATTAAGTATATGTATACCTACAATTTGCCACAACACTCAGTGGAAATATATACGGTATTTGTGCTGTCCTTAATTAAGTATATGTTGTGACGTCACCCCAAGCATATCTTCTGGGCGGTCTAAGATGGCGTTTGCCACGTTAGGCCTCCCCTTTCGGAGATGTATGTTTCGGGTTTCCCTTGGGCTTACTTGGATGTGAAGGCAACCAAGGAGTTCCAAAGATGTGTTGTCGTATATATGTAACCTCTAGGTCATTTCACGTAAACATACCCTCTTGTGATTATAACCCGTTATTTGACGAGTTAGATTCACTCTTAGGGGAATATGTTTCCGGTGAATGTAAATATAAATGACCTAAAATAAATACCATCCATGGATGTAATTAGCTCTCCATCACATTTGGGTTACCCCGTATGGTGTTCAAAAATGAATTACCGGCCAAAACGTGGATGCACATTGGGTAACCCCAGAATGAATTATAGGCTAATAGAAACGGTCATAGGGTCATATCTCAAAGAGCAAAAACAAAAAAAACCATTCTGATATAAAACAGAAACAGAAAAATGCTCTAACAAAGGGACACTATGAAAGACACAAAGGCCTAATAAGGGACCCAATCAATGCAAATAGAACCACAACGGCCTATATCAAGGGGGCCAAATGACTGATAATCGCTCATCATGGTTGATATTTATTTTTGTCTGCATTTATATTTATATATACAGACTGAATTTTAAAAAAGATAGTTATATATACAGACTGAATTTTTAAAAAATATATTTATATATACAGAATTAATTTTAAAAAATATATTTATATATACAGAATTAATTTTAAAAAATATATTTATATATACAGAATTAATTTTAAAAAATATATTTATATATACAGAATTAATTTTAAAAAATATATTTATATATACAGACTGAATTTTTAAAAAATATATTTATATATACAGAATTAATTTTTAAAAAAGATAGTTATATATACAGACTGAATTTTAAAAAATATATTTATATATACAGAATTAATTTTAAAAAAGATATTTATATATACAGACTGAATTTTTAAAAAAGATATTTATATATACAGACTGAATTTTTAAAAAAGATATTTATATATACAGACTGAATTTTTAAAATATTAACGGCTCATTTATTTTTGAAAAATGAATTAGAAATATGTATTATCATATATGAATTCTGAAATTATGAATAGCATCATAGTTGAAATTGCAAAATTGAAAAATCAGAATATTAAATTGTCAGATGGGTTAAATCCTGATCAAATCAAGTCGGATTTTCAGGATATAGAATACGGAGTTAGCACTAACAAGTATATGTTGCCAAAGAAATATGCACTCATCAAAAAAATTCAAAATTCTATTCGAGACTCTCTTGCATTTTCCAGTGAAGTAGATGTGTTTGTTCCGTTATATACTATCGTGGAAGGAATACGAAAAGAATTGGGTAACGAATATGAATTGAAAAAGGAAGTTAATTCTAAAATTAGAAACTTACGAGCGTTAATTCAAAAAAATGAACTATTTTGATTGACCGGCCCCTCAAAAGATTTTGTCAGACAGTAAAATCTCCTTGAGATTTTCATTTTTTTTTGTCATTTTTTGATTGAATCAGTGAAAATATTTCACACTGCGAAAATAAAATAGAATCCTAACAGCTTTTCTCTATGGAAAATCCAATGCGAAATCGACTACTTGACCCTACGAGGTTTTTTGATGAAAATCGATGAAAAATGACCAAACATCACTGAAAACAGGCAAAAATTGATGAAAAATGGCTAAAAATCATCAAAAATGAGTTTTAACAGCTTTTCCTTATGGAAAATCCCATGTAAAATCGACTACTTGACTGTAAAATCTCTTTGAGATTTTCAACTGAAAACCACCAAAATGGCACCAAAACAGGCAAAATCAATGGATAAAAAATAAAAATATTTCACAGCAATAAAAAATTGGACCGTTAAGGATGGAATCATCGATGGGAAAAATTGTTTTACAATTGAAAAATGGTTTCTGATTTCAAATAATGGTCAATGAAGCATTAACGACCCGATTGGCTCGTGAGCGACTAGATGCAATTAAGAAATTTATACCAATTCGCGACTCTGTCAGGAATAAACTGCAACAACGACAGAGTTTACAAACTGATTTTGCTCTGGGGTCTGAAGAATTGTTTAAACCAGTAACCACAGCAACGAAAGGAGTAGAGCGTGCTTTACTGGGAGATGGTCCCGAGACGGGAAAATCTGTTATTGGTGAACTTGAAAAAATAGCAGCGAAAACTGAACAAACAAAACAAATAGAATCAAAGAGAACAGTAGATGATTTACGCATGAGATTTAACGAAGAAGGGTTAGCAGCAATTGATGAGACTGATCCAACAGAAATTCCTACGCTTGTTGTTGCGTCCTATGAAGACAGAAAAAAAATGTTGAAACCAGAACATCATAAGTTTGTTAAGAATTTCACTCACTGGGCTGATATATTCTATAAAATCAAAACTGGAAAAAGTCAAAAAAAGACAGATAGTGCATCATACATTGAATATATCAGGATGGTGGATCACGTGTATAATCAATACGAAGAGTTTAAACAACAACAAAAACCGCCAAGATTGCAAAGAAAGCGACAGCAACCTGCAAAGAAAATATCTTTTTCACCTAAAAAACAACAACTACCACCTGATGATGATGATGATACTCTTGATTATTTACAAACCACGGATACAGACAAACTAGATGAAGCAGCTGGTTATAGCGGAAGTGGATTAGGAAATCCAAGGATTGGAAACACTTGTCCTGATAGTGTTATCAATGATATATCACGATTAGATGTTCTCATCGGAGGAAAACGAGCTGGAAATAACTCTCCAGGAATAATTAATGAAGCAGCTGATATCTGTAAACGGTTATTTGCCGGCGGTATCATGGATATCAAAACATATCGAGATTTCATTGACGAGTTAGCAAATGGGTATCATAGCGATTAAATAACAATTGAAAACACTATTGTTTTTATAATAATGATTATACACTACAATCATGATAAACCAACCCTCGTCTATGTAGTTAATTCACGGTTTCCAGTTTATAGAGCATACTACGGAGATGGCCTCGGCAAGACCATTTTAGGATTCTTTTCAAGAACGGCCCCAAAAGTGATGCCGTTAGCTAAACAACTAGGAATGAAAGCCATTGATGTTATTCGTGATAAGGGTATTAGTACTGTTGGAGATCTTGCCGGGAAAGCGTTTTCAACTGCGAAGGATAAAATAACATCATTAGTGAGACGAAAAGAGAAACAGGTACCATTGCCATCTACAGCAGAGATGCCTGCGAGTGTCAGTAAAATCATAAATAACGCAGTAGATGAAAAACTAGCGTCGATGGTAAATCAAGAGGACCAAAATAACATGACAGCAAACATGATAGCAGGAAGTGGCTTTAAAAAACCACGACGAAAACGCTAGCGCTTTTCACGATGAAATGGAAAATCCGATTTAGACTCTGATAAATAGAATAAAATGTTCAAAAGGTCATCTGATCCAGCATTTGATATGGATGCCCCAGTGCGTAAAGATGATTCTGTACGCGATTTTCAATTTTATTCTTATCACGCAGTACAACCAGATCTCCGATCACGAATTGAACTTCAAGTTCATGATACCAGTAAATATTTTCTACCGTGTGAGGCTTTTATTGAAGTAGAAGGAGAACTTGTAACAAATGTTGCAGCTGATACCCCATATGACAATAACTCAAATGTCCGAGTTGGTTTTGTTAATAACGGCATCATGGCGTTATTTGAAAGCGCTAGATATCTCATTGATGGAAAAGAAATTGAATCCATTGACCGTGAAGTTGATATGGCCACAACAATCATAGGGTTAGCAAGATATTCTGATGATTATTCAAGATCAGCGGGTCCATCTATGATGTTTGCAAAGGATACTACTGATAACGCTGATCACCTTCAATTCATTAAAGTGTTAACAGCAGAGAATACTGCAGAAGCCAATCAACAAGAAGCAGCTAATCCAGAACGTCGAGCTAGACCCGGAGTTGCGTTTGATATTCTCGGAGGCGTTAATGGTAATCTCAATTTAGGATTTGCAACACGTGTAGCAGCGTTGCATGGGCAGCGTCGACGATTTTCATGTGCGATTCCACTACATCACATATTTGGATTCTGTAGAAACGTCCGAAAAGTTATTTATGGAGCCAAACACACAATAGCACTTGTACGAAAGGGTACTGATGATGATGCAATCTGGCGTAATGCTGGGGTTGCTCCCGGTAAAGTCATTCTAACAAAACTATCATTATGGATGCCAGTGTTAACTCCATCAATCACAGACGAACAGCGACTACTATCATTTATGGACCAAGGAGGAAAGTCGTTGTTAAGTTGGTTATCAGTGACCACGGATATTAAACAAGACAGTGTTGATGGTACATTCACATGGCACCTGGCATCAAAACAAGGGGTTTCAGCTCCACGTCATATATTTATTGCGTTACAGAATGCTGCGCGAGTTGGTAATCAAGAACGAAGTCATATGATATTTGATCAGTTAGGTGTTAATGAAGTCTCGCTGAGAATAAACGGACAGCAGGAACCATCCGAGGATATACAACTTGATTACGGTCAGAATCATATTGCACGTGTCTATCATAACCTGTTGTCATTTATGGCACGTGATCAAAATGTGGATACCGGTTTGCAAATATCACAATTGGATTTTAAAAGCCTCTATCCGATTTATTACTTTTCATTGGAACATCTTGATTTGATGAGACAATCTGTCGTTGATATACACTTTAGAGCCCGTGTAACCCGTCCGACTGGTCCACCAGTTGGTGGGATACCTCCTATCCTTATCCCGAATTATAGAGCGGTTGCTGTCATTCTCAGTGATAAATCAATGCTACTCGAAGGTGTTGGTGGAAGAATGAGAGTGGTAGATGCCCCAGTAGAAAATCTTTGATTGAAAATCCTTCGGATTTTTCCATTGAATCGTTTTACGATTTAGAATCAATCTGTATTTGTATAATGTCATATAGTAATATCAATGTGTCATTGACACCTGGTCAGTTAAAAAAATTGCAATCAAAATCCGCTAAACAATGTGGAACCACAATCACGTTGAAACCTAATCAAATGAATGGCGGGGCAAATAAATTATCGCTGACAACTCGTCAAGTGAAACATTTCAATGATGCTTTCAAGGATAAAAAAGGAGTTCAGATCACACTCTCTTCGGCTGCTATCAAAAATATGATAAAAACAGGTGGTATATTTCCGTTGTTTGCTGCAATACCAGCATTGGTTGCGGCAGCAGCTCCAGCAGTAGCAAAAGCGGCCGCATTGGGGGTAGTTGGAGGCTTGGGAACAAAAGCGGTACAGAGCATTGCTGAATCATATGAACCGAAGAAAGGTCAAGGGTATAAAAAAAAGGGAAAGGGTCTAAGACTACCAGGAACCCCGTATTCATGGTACAGCGGAAAGGGTCTAAGACTACCAGGAACCCCGTATTCATGGTACAGCGGAAGATCCGTTCACGGATCAGGCCTGAGACTACCAGGAACGGTTTATTAATTCAGAAATCTATGGTTCCAATGTCCAATTTTGATTTAATGGATGCTGCTAAAAAACTAGTGATTAAAAATTTCAGAGGTGTTTTTATGAAAGATCAATTACCACATCAACCAAACAAAACTGAAACCGGTATTATTAATCTCGATAACAGCACCGGACCTGGAACTCACTGGGTCGCATACGCTATTGATCCACGTGGGATTGTCTATTTTGATTCATATGGATTAGCCCCACCAAAAGAGTTTATGCGTTATATAAAAACCCTTCCAATGAAGACTTGGTATTCTACGCTACCAACACAACAAATCAATGACCCACCAATATGCGGCAGTGAAGTATTAAATGTCCTTGACGCTATTTCAGCATCTAGAAAACCACCTCATATTGTCGTTAATGAATACACTAGTAATCGCTTTTTAGAGAATGGTGTATAAAATATCATGATTGATATTTGGGGAAGACCTCTGAAACCCAAACCCGATGACACTGCAACTCCTGATTCTATCAAGGATATACAAAAAAAAATTAAAGATGAAATCGCTGAGACGTTGAACTTAACAAGTGTTGACCCGAATGAAATAGTTGTATTTCAAGACAAACAGGGTAAATTGAAATCCAGTAATATTTCTCTGGATGATATTTTGGTTAAACAACAAAACGCAATCGAGGATACTATCGCGTTATTTTCCGATCAGGGTAAATTGAAATCCAGTAATATTTCTCTGGATGATATTTTGGTTAAACAACAAAATGCAATCGAGAACACCGTTGCGTTATTTTCCGATCAGGGCAAATTGAAAACCAGTAATATTTCTCTGGATGATATTTTAGTTAAACAACAAAATGCAATCGAGGATACTATCGCGTTATTTTCCGATCAGGGTAAACTCAAACCGGGTGTACTTTTTTCGACGATTACAGATCGATTTAAAACTCTTAACGATTCTGCGTTAGAACTAGCAACACTTCAATCTAAAACCGAAGAACACATAAAACAGTTTACCGCATTTCGTAGAAATATCATTGATAAATTTATTGGAACTACATTCGATAAAATTGAACTAAAACTCCCTGATATTAAAAAATCCATCGATGAGACGAAAAACTTCATCGAAGCCGTCAAAGGTGATCTTTCGAGGATGATAACAGTTATTGAAAAAACAAAAATTCCTCATGAGAAAACCAACAACGTGGTATACACAATCCAACACGGATCATTTGAGTGGACACCTGAAAACAACAAATTAGACATCACTGCAACAGTTAAGGGTATTTATCGATTAACAATAGTGAGAACGACTCAATTTAATATTTCATCGTCCAGTTCATCCGGGGTCAATAATACGATTTCAACGATCATCGACAAGGATACAACTGAACAGTTCACGTTAATAGCTACTGATAAAAATTTGGTTAGGGTTACAACAACGTGGTATGTGGAATTCGTAGCGGATTTAAGTTGAAAATTGCAAAGCAATTTCACTAACGGTTTCAATTGAAAACGCTAGCGTATTTAAAATAAAAAATGATTTCATCATCGCAATATCGCTATGATCAGGTCAGAGAGTATCAAACTAGACTCAAAACCTTGTCTGAGGAGTATGAATTGAAAATTAAAAAATATCGCAGGAGAATTACCGCAATTGATGTTACTGTGTACGCTGTGAGTGGTGTAATCACCGGAGCTGGTATTATACTGTCTTCAGTGACAATGATGGCCCCGATAGCTGTTCCAATTTGCATTTCTGCGGCAACAACAATCGCTGGAATAATTTCAATAATCACAAAAAAAATATCCTCATGCAGCCAACGGAAACTACAAGACTACATAATTCAATTTCATGTTGTGTCCACTGCATACTCGCAATTATCCTCATTGATATCGTCATCGCTCGATGATACAATTATATCAGAGAGTGAGTTTTCAGCGATGGTAGATATATATGATTCTGCGATGTCAAAATTAGAAATACAACATGAGTATAATAACAATGACAACACAGATGGAATTACTTCAACAAATAGTGGA
Source organism: Unio delphinus (assembly GCA_029339505.1). Taxonomy (NCBI): domain Eukaryota; kingdom Metazoa; phylum Mollusca; class Bivalvia; order Unionida; family Unionidae; genus Unio; species Unio delphinus. The sequence goes on from JAQISU010000145.1 coordinate 3,784,343, forward strand.
GAACACAAATCCAGTACAAACAAGCATGATCTCAATAACCTCAACGAATCCAGAATTCAGTGTGAATTTCCCCTCTCCGGTCCCAGTGAAGGAGATAGTGCTAGCAAAATTACGAGTATACCACAGTTGGCCAAATATTAGGTCAAAATCATTTGGTGGTCAACAACCCAATAATTCCCTGGTATTTGCAAATAAGAATAAACCCGACGGTACCCCAGACTGGAACGTTGTTTCCATACCAACCGGATCATACCAAATCGAACAAATCAATAATGAATTCGCGCGTAGAATAAAATCGATTACTGGAGTAGAGTCAAAAATAGCTATAACAGTTCATGAACCAACACTATCATCTGCCATTGAAATAAGCACAGAGGGTTATGTCGTAGATATCTATCAAAGTTCTATTAGAACCGTACTGGGATGGCCTGAATTACCACCCGGTGGAAAAACCGTTAAATTACCAGAACCACAAAAAACTGATTATATCACCGACAGGACAAAATCTGATAATCCAGTAAAGAGTTATAAAGATCATAGATTTACTATAGAGTTTTTTAGTTTAGTATATCGACCAATTGGAGAAGAGGAGGAAGTAAAGGAGCATCATCATTTTTTTGTTAACGAACCTAAAATCATTGACAATTTCACAGCAATGAATAAAGATTTTTCATTGTTGTTAATATCCCTTAAATCCGGTACTCTCACTCGAGATGAATTTATCAGCGTTGTAGAAACATGTAACAAAATCATCAATGACATGGAAACATTTAACCTAAAAATTATTCAGGATATATTAGATCACAATAACCCCCAAACGAGAACAACATTTGCAACGAAGTATAATATACGCGTCAAAGATATCCCCACATTCAAACTACCAGGACATAATATCTCAGAATTACAAAAATCTCTCAGTGATGCCATCGATGAAGGTTTCAAAAAAAATCCATGATACGTGGAAAAAAACACAACCACAACCACAAACAACTATCCTCAAACATAATAATGACCCAGACGGTGGTGGCAGGCATATTGCTCCGTTCAATGTGAATATTTCAACGGTGATTGCGCTCAATTTAGTATGTGATGTGATCGAAGGAAGCTATCAAATAAATTTAGAACGATCAAATCAAGCTCAGCAGGGATATATTTTGTATTCATTTGCACCAACAGCTCCTCCAGGGTTTTTAATAATTGAGTCCCCGGTGAATCCAGTCTATATGCGATGTCATAATAATTCATTAACCAGAATTAATTTCAAACTCACTGACCAGTCTAATAATCTGATTGATTTACAAGAGGAGGTTTTACAAATTAGTCTATTTGTGAAATCATAAATGATTTTCGTCCTAAGGACTGGATCAAATATTCGGTTAACCCAAAACTGAAAGTTCTAGCAGCAGAGGGGGTGAGTGACAACGACGTTGCGACGCGAATGTTTTCAGACAAGGGTCGGAGACTTATTTTTTCGCGAGAAGGGTCTAGTGTTATTTTGGAGGGGGTATAATCAAAAATAAAAACAAAAAAAAGTTGTCTGATTCGCCCCCTCTGCTGCTGATAAACCACTATGGATGACCAGACCTGATCTGGGCAGGATTCGAATTCGCACCCTTTATTTGTTTAATAATTTATTTATTTATTTTCTCAGACTGAGAGCATCGGATGAAAACGGTTATCTTTCTAGAACCGAGCTGACTCTAAGGATTTGTCAAGTCCAAAATACTTTTGAATCGTTAGGTCTTTATTTGCATATGAATCTGTAATTAACCCCTTTAAAATAAAAGATGCGATTATTTCATTTCAAGATTGAAAACTTTATTAAACTATCTTTAACCCCCTTTCTTGTCCCTAATGGTAATGACTATCAGTGCTTAGACGAAATCTCCTGATTGTCCTAGGCAACTGTATCCATACAAAAACGTTAAATTCCAAACCTTGACGTAATCCACCTAATACGAAAGATATGTTGCTGTGACCTACTTCAGATATCGTTGAGTGGTAATCGTTAAATCAATCAATAAATCAATAAATAAACATTAAGTTCCATGGCTCTATCGATAAATGTTTTAAAGACGTTGAGTTAATTGCAATATTTAATTGAATTACTCTTTCGCGAACGCGTGGGTCGTTGCGGCCAATATTTTCGGACGCAGAGTTGTGTAATGCAAAAGGCTAAACATGACACACACGCTAAAAAACAACATTGTGGGGAAATAATGGTGTCAATGTATCGACTAAGCTTCACGGGTGATAAAAAACAGATATAAATAATGTATTGATTAAATTATTAGTCGGTATTTAAATATTTAGTTCCGAGGTAAAGGGAGCAAAGTCTCATTTCTACGGCTGATTTGAGCAGGATTCGAACCCTCATAACCGTCGATTGTGAATTTAGCATTCCAAACATTGTGCCAAAACATCTACAGAACAAGGTGGGTCACGTAGCATCTGGAAGTTTAAGTAACAAGTAACAAGAAATGAAAACAGGCGGCATATCAAGATTGTAATTTTACTCATAAAGTATATACGTGCAATTAATCAAATAATTTCTTACCATTCCAGCAACATTCACTCTTCCATAACGTCTACGTATATTCAAACTTGTTTCGTCATTAAGTCATTTTTTTGGGACTCTATTCGCTAAACTCCCCAGTTTGGGGACACACTCACTCAGTTGTCGTCCCTGGCCCGTCGCTTACAAAATTGATGTACGACATTCGAAATGAAAACAGTCACACTAATCTGCCGCTAATTGGAATTAAACTAGTATATATTTCTGACTTGGTAATATGTTTCAGAATGTAACAAAAAAAAGTATAAACATAAAACTGATACAGAGAAACAAAATGTCTGCACTATATATACGCCATCTAGATAATCTTTGCGTAACTTTTGTTAAATTACTACGGGTGGGTGGGTGGGTGGAGGAAGTAAGTAAAGATTGGCCATGATTATGTTGAATAACTGAGTGGTACTGTAAGCAGTTTGAATGAATACGCCACCATATTACCTCTATTTGTTTAAACTTAAACATGTGAAGTTTGAATGTCGCCACTGGGCGTTCGTACTTATAAACATATTTGCTGCATCGAACAAATGTATTACCTATAACCAGTCCGTTGAAGATGTCATAATACATAATCACTAATAGAGCCAAGAATAAAACTTAAGTGTGCGCTCATTTTACTGAGTTTTGTGAATACTGATCATGATTCTTTCAGTATTTTTACTGGCCGCTGTAGTTCTTTTACCCGTTTGTTCGAATACGTTTTGCATTGGGATCACTTAGGAACATTGAGGTAATTGTTAAACAATCAGATCACTGAAGAAGGAACATTTATGTTCCCAAACCACATATATAATTTTCAGGAAATTTATTATTGTCGACTACGAAATTTAAAAAAATTCAGAACAGTCACCGTACTCTTTAGCAGGCAGGCTATAATACACACTTTTTATTATTAAATCCATTCCCAATGCAAGTAGAAGGCAGGCTATAATACACACTTTTTATTATTAAATCCATTCCCAATGCAAGTAGAAGGCAGGCTATAATACACACTTTTTATTACTAAATCCATTCCCAATGTAAGTAGAAGGCAGGCTATAATACACACTTTATTATTAAATCCATTCCCAATGCAAGTTGAATAGATCCAGATCCATTGTCGCATAACACATCGACAGGAAAGGTACAATGTATACTTTATGAATAATAAGTAGAACAAACAAAATTGTCCGTGATTTGCCGGTGCATTATGCGATGTCAGATTAGGGTCTACGTTATATGCAGTCGGGTCCTACTTATAGGATAGTAAAGACGATACGTACTTCCTTTACATTTTTCAATGCAAGATAATCTCCGTTATCCAACTATTATATATATATATATATATATATATATATATATATATATATATATATATATATATATATATAAACACTTCACAACAGGTACTTGTAAATGAGACATTAAACGTATACACCTTTTTCACTGAGCTATTGTTTTCTGTACAAGAGCTTTGGTTGGTTGAATTGGAGGTAATCTCAGCGTTCCTTTTGATTTGGACTTATATAATGAAGGAGGTCTTTCTGTTTCTATTATTTTAATGTCACCATCTTGCTTTGAGATTTTTGTGTCTAAATTTTCCATTTCAGACGTAAGCTTCAGTATATTAACTTCCTTGACTTTTACTTGTTCTTTCACTTTCCCATCTGCCTGAATTGTCTGAGACACCATAAATGGATTCAGTAATGCCGGCAATTTTGGAACCCCGTAACGAGAATAGTCTTTCTTTTTTTCTTCAGTTTCTTCTTTCTTTTTCTCTTTTCTTGCAGGCGGTTCTATGCCCATGGTTTCCAGTCTTTCTTTGAAATAAGTTTGCACTTTTTGATATGCTCTTTTTTCGTCCAGTATTGCACCACTTTCGATACTATTGTCTATCAGTTTTCTAATTTTACGGAATCGTCTCATCTTCGGATGATTGTCAGCTATGTATGCATCGATATCTCTACTAAATGCTACTAAAGGCTTGCCGCCATATTTTCCAAAGTTTGGAGATATATGTCTTTTATTTACGGTCTCTTGTCGCAGTTTTAAACACCGTTGTAGCACCTTTTGTCTGACCAGCGCCCTTCTTATAAGCATCTTTGATTTCTGGAAACGATGATCCACCCGAAGTTTCTCCTTTGTTATATATTCATCGTATGTTTCCCATCTACTCTTGATAACGTCATTCATTACGACATTAAACTTCCGGTGTTTGTTTTCCTGTTTGTGTACAAATCCAAGTCTTCCTTCATCCATTTTGAGATGTTAATTTTCAGCACAATCAAACACGATGTAAGAAGTTTCTTTGCATTTAAGAATCGAAGAAGAACTGGAAATAATAATAATAATAATAATAATAATAATAATAATAATAATAATGTTGATAATATCATTATTATCGCTGCTGTGGTTAATCTGATGTTGATAATGATGACATTGACGACAATGATAACAGCATCAATAACGATGATGATTTAATGCATATTATATAACAAGAGAAATAATGATCAAATAATTTGAAAAAAAATTTGGTGATGGTTATCCGCTTTTACACATCGAAAACAAAACACTCCATTATTTCTTTTGTTTTTTTTAAAGTCTCTTTACTGTCATAACACTGGAAATCATGTGCACATGTGTCGTTTTGCCAGGTAATCTATGCGCATGCGTTTGTAGTAATTTAGTATAATATAATACTGATTTGTCTTATTTCCCGTCATTTCGTGCGATTTATTTTCGTTTCGTTTCCAACCTATTGACATAAACGCCGGAAAATGTCGTACAGATCTCGCGTAAATAAGATAATCTATGCATATAGTTTCTAATACTGTAAATACCGAATAAAAGACAGGAGAGAATGTAAATTTCGTTCAACAATATTGTAATGTACACTAGTTTTTGTTTAATTTTTTTCACGCTATATCAGACTACGCGTAGTCCGTTCATGTATACTAGCATTCAAACCTCTCGAGAAAATGTGTTTCTCTTTTTTTTCTCCCTATCGTGTTGTTAATTTAACTTATACTGTTGCTGTTATTTAATCTCTCATTACATCTGAGTAAATATAGTTCTAAATTTCATCACCGGCATTAAGTTACTTCATAGAAACCCCCTTTAGTTTAAAATAGTGTTTTCTTATAATAAAATAAAGGAGTGTCCTTGTGGTAAAATGGAGTACTTCTAGCCTAATGCAATCTTTGCTATCCAAGAATTATCGACCCACATTGACCTTTGGGATATATAGCTAGCCAAAAACATGTATTGGGTCAAGTGCTTTTCTTTTTGGTCGCAGATCACAATTACCCTTATCCCTCCCCTGAGGCTGACCAATATCAGGAAGATATTTCGAAGTAATAGTGTCTTTTGCCAATGACCTGTGTAGTAAAGTGATAGGAGCAAAGGTTTGAATCTTTATAAAATTGTACAGAAAGTTGCATTTGCTGGTTGGAAAATAGTAAGATGCGAAATGGTGTTGTTTTCTGGGGGTCATGCAGACGCTTTTTGTTACTACGTCCGTTTGTGTACAATAGTTACATTAGTATTACACAAAAACTAGGGGCCCCGAATAGCCGAGTGGTCTAAAGTGCTCTCCGTTACGGATCACTGCCATCTCACCTCTGTCTGCGTTGGTTCGAGTCTAAGATTCGACTAATGTAGTTATGTGAAAAAGCTTGCCAGTAGTTTCTCGTGAGTCGGTGGTTCTTTCCGGGGGTTTTCCCGGGTCTTCCTCCACCAGTAATACTGGCCGCCATGTATAGCCTATCTTGTGCTGAAAAATGACGTTAAACCCTACAACAACAACAGCAACAACAACAATAACATAAACTAAAGCCAATCAAGGTATAATGAAACCTTGCAAGATTCTAAGACAATGGGGGCTTGATGTGAGACAAAAAAGAAATGATAGTGGTCGATCAGTTAGGATAAAAGTGTCATACTATTGCATGCTGATGCATAAATAGAAGAAAACCCATTGTGGTGCGAGTTCTTCTGCGGACGAAGAGTTACCACCCATACCAAGCAAATTTAAATGACCAATCAGGGAGCTCGTTACTTGATCAATTTGTTTTCCAATATGTTGACCCACATGAAGTTCACGTACATTGACTTGAAAGTAAAATACGTATCAAAGGTTTAAATTGACGAATTTTACATTCTGTCTGGTTAGATGAGTTCACTTTTCAGCTGCAAGCAATCAGATAGCGGAGCGGCAAATTCTCTTTGGGCTAGTTACATATACCAAGGGTCGGTGTGGACCGAAATGGATCGACGACCCGAAGTGTGTGCAATTGGCCCCACCCGCCAATTATAAACAATTCTGCTAGTGCAAGTGTGTGTGTGTGTGTGTGTGTGTGTGTGATCAATTTGAATTCTGTATCAGGTGTCACTTAGACACGCAGTATTTGCAAATTGTCGTGAGAGAATATATTTTTTTAATATTTTTATTTCTTGTTTGGTTGTTGGCGGAATGGGCTTATCTACTCACATGTCACAGTTTTCAGTTTCTAAACTTTATTTTATAACCAACTCAATAACATCACAAAGTCTTTTATTAACATTAAAACATAAGTAGTGGAAATGAACTTGTGTAAAGAAGTTACCTCTTTACTCACTGTTAGATGTTCATGCACTCTCGTTTCTTATACGATAAATAGTTGGCTGTGATTAACCAATAGGCCTTCCTCTAACAGATAGTACGGTAACCATTAACAAAGTGCAAACATACCCTATGCAGTACGTCTTACATATTCATACGTATGTACTTACATTTATGTACCTATTATTATCATACAACAGCTTTTCTAATTGCGATAATATTTCAGTTAGTTGTACTTAGTCCTGCAATCAGAACAGCATACCGTGGATAAGTAGCGTGATAAATTTGAAAACCCTTGATAAATTGCACTAGCATAAAAAAGTGACAAATAGTTTCCAATTAGGATAATAAGGGACTATTGGAGTGAATTGAGCATTAACGAGAAAAGTTTAGGTTAACTGGTTTTGAGACATAAAGACCATACATACTAAACTGATATAGGAAGAACGCATCTAAAAACTGTACCAGACTCAACGCTATGCTAAGCATTAAATAATTATCCTTACTCTTAGACGTAATGAGAAGGTAGAAATCTGTCAGTTTTACATTTCATTCGGTTGATTTCTTTGACAAGGTGGTCGACATAATTGGAGAGGAACAAAATTGGGCAAGTAAAATATTACTAAGAGGTGGTCGACATAATTGGAGAGGAACAAAATTGGGCAAATAAAATATTACTAACAGATAATTAGGGGCCATGGTTGCTTTTTTTTTAAAAAAATCTCCAGTTCGGGATGAGTAATGCATTGAGTCATAAGAGAACTCATACGTGTAGCTATTGTGAAAAAGTCCCTCAATCGGACTCTTTTGTAACCAAAAACTTTGGCCGTTTCAGAGAAATATTCAAATATGTGGAGATTCGATTGGCAAAAGCATGGCCTTAATGGGACTAAACTATTGTGCCTCTCTGCTTCTGTAGAGGTGACCAGATTACAGAGGGACCGGTTTAATGAAGTGTCAGAGAAGTGTTTTACAACCGTAAGCAAGGAATTCGCTTCTCTATGCATTAATGTGTACACCTAATCTTGAGTCCGTTAATTCTTAGTATACGAGATAGAAATATAACATGTATGGACTGTTGGATTCAATTAGCTCCTACCAAATATTGATAAAGAGTAAAGAATTTTAAAATAAAAAAGAATATCGGAAATACCAAGAAATTACTCCATTAACAAATTAGCTACGTGTGCAGAGTGATACATACAGAGAGAGAGAGAGAGAGAGAGAGAGAGAGAGAGAGAGAGAGAGAGAGAGAGAGATGTCAACTTCATACGGGAATGAAACATTATTGGCGTGAATTTATATTAATAATAATATTATAATATATCAGGTCATAGCCTTATTACCTGTCTGTGCCTATATATATATATATATATATATATATATATATATATACGTTGTACCTCTTAAAACGTTTATCTGATGACAAAACACTGATTTTTATTTTTATGAATCAGCTCTTTCAGTTCCACGTACACACAGCTAACAAAATAATACAAGAGAGAAAAATGGCCCAGTTATATTCAAGTAGAATATCACGTCTCGAGGAAAAGATGAATAAATTTTATTGCACAGGAATGAATAGATTTTGATACATTTTTATGATACTCTCAATAACATGAAAGAGATTTCAGGTATCGAAATTTAGCCATTCCAAAACAACGCACTCATGAAGGCGATATAATAGATAATATAAGATAAGAAGGAAAAAGATAATAAACAGCACGTAGTAGTGTTTGTATTTAAGCATCATAAATTATGCATTTTACATTTAATATAAGTTATTCGGCCTGTGATATCGTATGATAGAGTACAATTAGTGATTCACAAAAGCTAGACAATCTCATATACACACGCATTTCAAATGTTGACAGGTTAAATTTATATCACTTAACTTTACAAACTTCCTAAGCTTAATGTCAAGATTAAAGACAGTACACGTGCGTGTTGAAGCATGCCTTAAACGTTATTTCGTCAGATTCATGAATTAAAAACCTTATATTAAGTCCATGCTTAACTCTTTTACGTGAAATGCACATGTGGCAGATGCAAGCTTAATATAGAAACAACATAAATGGCCTGAAACTAAAACATATCAAGCGACAAAGATTTATCAGGTTACTGCTATGACCTATTTTGAGACGTCTAAACACTCGGTGTCTCACCTGACCCTGTCGAACATAAATATTACAGAGACATGGTTAGTAACTTAGAAACAATCTGTTTCACACCTGGCTGTTTATTTTGCTTTAAATGGTATATAGTTAGTAACTTCAAACCACTCAGTATCACACCGGACCTAGACAATATTACTATAAAAGAGACATCATTAGTAACTTCGAAACTCTCCGTTTCCCACCTGACCTGGTCCACTTTGCTATAAAAGAGACATGGTTAGTAACTTTAAAACACCCGGTCGCAGGCGCTCAGTCATATAGAATGACCTTAAAATACGTCTGATATATTTTCTAAGCCGTCGTTTAGTTTTGTGTTTTCTGGACCAAGTTACTGGCTCGAATACGTAAGAATTACAGGAAGCGTTGCCAAATCTCAAAAGGTAACACCCACCTACCAATTACCGGTACTTACCGAGATTTTCGACTCTACGAAACATTTCTTTCATCACTTAGAGTATGGTATTGTATTCAATGGTTCGCTTCCAATTACCATTCTCTCCAATTAACGCTCGGAATCCTACTCCATGGAATATTTACTCGTATGCTTTCAAAGAGCCACTTACTTTAAATTCCATGAAAACAAAATTCGCAACCTCCTGAATAAAGAGTCTTCCAGGCAACACGTCAGCTGCAAAAGCTGATTTTCAAACATTTACTCCTTCCATGTAAGTAAACAAAATTTGGTTGATTCAATATATTATATATTTATGTTATGTAGCAACATTTCCAATATAACAGAATTCCGATAGTGTATTCGAGTGAATTGTAAGCAAAAATTTACGATTGTAGTTTGTACCTTTGTAATTTGTACCTTTGCAGTTTGTACCTTTGTAGTTTGTACTATTGTTGTTTGTACCTTTGAAGTGTGTACCATTGTAGTTTGTACCATTGCTGTTTGTACCATTGTAGTTTGTACCTTTGTAGTTTGTACCTTCGTAGCATGTACATTTGAAAAATATATCAGGATTACAATAAACCGTATATTATGGCAAAGCGTCTTCATGGACGAAAAAGAAACAAAAAACAGCCAAAGATTGAGGAGTAGGTGTGGAACGGAGTGTCTCGAAGTTGAAAACCTTGTCTCTTTTAAGGTGTGACCGACATGGTTCAGTGTCAGGAAGGGTCACATCAGTAGCACTTTTTGAAGAATTATTTTGTCACTCAGTGGCCTAAGTGGTTAGAGAGTCCACCTCGGATGCGAGAAGTCGTGGATTCAAACCGCCGGCCGAGTTATACCGATGACTTATAAACAATGGTACTAGTAGTTACCATGTTAGGCGCTCAGCATTGAGAAGTTAAGACTGGTCGACCTTGTGTCTGGATAATGTGACTGGTTGGGACATGATTCCATGTGTGTGTGTGTGTGTGTGTGTGTGTGTGTGTGTGTGTGTGTGTGCGCGCGCGGCATAATATCTCAGTGCTAGACATCATTAAAAACTGCGACGCTGCAGACATCGTAGCGATATGACTGAACATTTTTTAACAGCTACATTAAACATTCAAATCACACACGCACACACACACACACACACACACACACACACACAGAGGCGCGCGCGTTTTAAGCATTCAATTTGCGTGAGCTAACTGTGGTAAAGTTCCGGCCAGGATTGCTTGACCATATGTCACGTGGCACTGATAGGACGAGGGTTTATCGATTACAAAGAAATGAATGCTATCCTTTATTACAGCTGAGTATCAATCAAGACCTGTATGACAGATTTAAGTACCAGTCTGAATACGCTCTATGACAATGAATGGCTTTTTGAATGATGAATAGGCAGTGTTCACGTTAATAGATGTCAATTAGAATACTAATTGTACAGGTGCAAATCGGTTTACACTTGATATAAAATTTAACACACGAGTGGTAATAAAAGTTTTAATTGGATTAAAATCTCAGTGCGAGTAGCAGTCATTTTCGCAAAAATTAGATTTTTAAATGTTAGTAGTTAACATGCGTCAGAAAACGAAACATCAAACAGAATGGTGAAGAAATAGACAGACCATAGTATGGAGAAAAAAAAATCAAAACGAACATGATTTTTTAAGAACAAGCCATGCCAGCAGATGATGAACAAACAGTCTTGTTGATACAGAAATATTCAAACAGATGAATGTTTAGAAACAAGCCAGGCAAGCAGATGAAAAAAAAAAAAAAACAGACAGCCTGGCTGATACAGAAATATTCAAACAAACAGATGAACAGACAAAAATGACTGACACATAAATACTCAAATCAATAGATGAATAAAACAGAGTCTGACTACCACATAAATAATCAAACCAACAAATGAACAAACAGTCTGACTAGCACATAAATAATTTAAATGAACAGATGAACAAACAGTCTGACTAGCACATAAATAATTTCAATGAACAGATGTACAAACAGTCTGACTAGCACATAAATAATTTAAACGAACAGAGGAATAAACAGTCTGACTAGCACATAAATAATCAAACCAACAAATGAACAGTCTGACTAGCACATAAATTGTCAAACCAACAGATGAACAAACAGAGTCTGACTGACACAAAGTTAGTCAACCCGACAGATAAACATCCATATAGAAATAGTCAAACCAACAGATTAACATCCATATAGAAATAGTCAAACCAACAGATAAACATCCAGATAGAAATAGTCAAACCAACAGATGAAGATCCGAATAGAAATAGTCAAACCAACAGATGAAGATCCGAATAGAAATAGTCAAATCCACAGATAGACATCCATATAGAAATAGTCAAACCAACAGATGAAGATCTGAATAGAAATAGTCAAATCAACAGATGAACATCCATATAGAAATAGTCAAACCAACAGATGAACATACGAATAGAAATAGTCAAACCAACAGATGAACATACGAATATAAATAGTCAAATCAACAGATGAACATCCAGATAGAAATAGTCAAACCAACAGATGAACATACGAATAGAAATAGTCAAACCAACAGATGAACATAGGAAAAGAAATAGTCAAATCAACAGATGAACATACGAATAGAAATAGTCAAACCAACAGATGAACATGCGAATAGAAAAAGTCAAACCAACAGATGAACATACGAATAGAAATAGTCAAACCAACAGATGAACATACGAATAGAAATAGTCAAACCAACAGATGAACATACGAATAGAAATAGTCCAACAAACAGATAAACATCCAGATAGAAATAGTCAAACCAACAGATGAACATCCGAATAGAAATAGTCAAACCATCACCTAAACAGGCATCACCTACGGAAAGAACTTTAGCTGGTGCCAATCAATATCTTTTCAAGTTAAGTTAATGACAGTTTTATTTAAACTCTCGCCAAGTCAAATGGGAAAACAGTTATTTCAAAATAATATAATTACATGTAAATATTTAGCACATTACAGGAAAAAAATAGAAACTATCTGACGCTAATGAAATTTCAGATTAACGTCATGAAACCATTCCTTTTCGTTGCCATTTCCAAACTTTTGACACTTGTGACGGTTCTTTTCAATGTCCGGGTCTCAATTGGAAATATGATCTTGTGTTCTTTATTAGGGTTTATTAGAATCGGAAAGGTACTCTACACGTACGTCAAATGTAATATAATATCACTTAGTGTGGCTAAGTGAAACATGGTCTAACCTAAAGAAAACTGCATCCAAATTGAATTGAATTGAATTAATAATTAGATACACCAATCCAATTATTGTCACCCTTAAGGCCAAAAGATGATCTCTCTCTCTCTCTCTCTCTCTCTCTCTCTCTCTCTCTCTCTCTCTCTCTCTCTCACACACACACACACACACACACACACAATTTATTGATCTGAAAGACATACCATGTTACAGTCTCGTGCATTCAACACAATGAAACTGTAAAAAGTTGGCCAACATGTTAGAAACCAACGTAAATAGAAACAAATAAACAAGTTAAAACGGAACTGGACTAGTAAGGCCAAAATTCAGATTAACCAATCCGTTTTATACATGTTTCTGAATATTTAAAACCACTACCGCCATCAAAACAACACTGCTGTAGATCTTTACATCCTCGTTCTCTTTTATACATGCATTTAACTCTCATGATTTGAATTATTGAATTGCAAACAAAGGTCCAATCTATAAATTGTTAGTTAGCAAGAACATGTTACAAACGGGAATAAAACAGAAAACGAGAGAAATGTTCGAGAGACAAAACAAAAATCATGAAAAATAAGAAAGGAAAATAGGAACAAGCAGAAATGAGGTAGAAAGCAAGTAAACCGCCATTAGTTACAAACATGTATACGGTCGGAAAGAACGAAAGAGACGTGAAATAAATAAATTTTAAAAAGGGATTAAATAGTGCATTATTTACTTTATTAACCAATATATTAACTAATCCATAAATACAATAGAACATTTTTAGTCATTGCCATTACGTATTCTCGTTCGCGAATATAATCTTTCGTAAGATTCGATAAATAATTATCTTTCAACTTCACTTCAACCTACTGGAACTCAGAAAATCGGGCTCTAAATGAATGGAGGAGAATGATGAAAGCAAAACTAAAATAAAATAAATTTAACTTCCTATCAGGGTATACACATACCTTTTACTTACCAGTCTATAACCTGATAAATTCTCTCAAACGCCGTCACGTTATCTTATTTACGACTTCTCTTAGCTGTTAGTATCTACCTATATGTCCGAAAATCACACTGCTGTTTAATACGCAATAAATAAAGACATATCAGTCATTTAGTTTGACCGTTACACAAAAGTTTTACAACTTCTCAGGATCGACTCATGGACTAAACAAGCAAGAGAAGCAATCAGATTTTTAAAGAAGGCGGTGCCGCAGTATCCTTTAGGTCTAACTGGACAGGGTTTTTTTTTTTCGGTGCAAATTTTCAACCGACGATGACCTATTGCAGAAATATGATAATAATACTAACTAATGATTTTTGTTGAAAGGATGCTTGTAAGATTCTGACTGAGGTATTAATTTTAATTCATTATGCAACTAGTGGATTTTATACTGAACCAACACTACCACCAACCCCTCTTTTTTACATTCATTTCTGACAGGAAAGATATATTTTGAATATTTTCCTGTGACAAGGCAGCTATAAGAATCAGTATGTGTCTCATGCATGAATAAAGTTCACTAATAGTATAACAAATTAGCATAATTTCCATCACCCCTGAACCATCTAGATCTTTTAGACATTTACTTCTGTAGCAGACACACGTAGCAGACAGCCAAGTCGGCTGCTCATTTGCAGTCCAAGTTATACATTTGATCTCCAATGCTAGTCTAACTGTGAAAGGCAGTCACCAACAAGCCAAATTGTTTCAAAGCCTAACTCAAAGTAAATGTAAACCACATTACAAGTATAGCTTATGTGTGAATTTATAAATGATATGATTGTGATAATTGGGGTGGGTGGGGTCAAAATACGAAACTATCCAGTGAGACCTTATGCGCGTATCACATGTAAAATACACAAGCAACTTGCCACGTACGGTACGGAACAGTTCACATGCTGTAGATGTTATACTTTCCATCCAGTGATTTCGTATGGAGGCTGCTGTATTTTATTTTATTTTTACTTCGGCGCTGACAGCATTCAGCTCAGGCATATGCAACCTAGAGCGCGCGGGCAACACATGACCTAATATTATCCGATTACATTTACTACAAGCGGTGTGGTTTTAAAACGGCTTTCTGGCCCGTGCCGTGGAGTCAAGTTGCACATGCCTGGTTTATCTAGCGCGCATTACACAATGAAATCATACTTTGCAATCATAAAGCTTTGAAAATTGCATAGCGCAGCATTTTCTTTGCTTGTAAAGAATACAAGACGAGTACAGTATCATACGCGAGACGCAAATAACAAGCCGACAAAGTAAAAAAAATAATACAAATTAAAAAATACTAGTCGTGCCAAAAGACTTGAAGAAGAGACTGAAACATGTTATGTAATCATCCCGTTTTAATACGTAAAGTGGTAGTTGGTTGTTTGTAATTTACATTCTGATCTGGCAACCTACCAACTAGCATATATATATATATATATATATATATATATATATATATATATATAGCGGAAGGTGGAAGGCATGTAGAAAATAACAGCTGCGCGAATCCAACATACGCCTACATCGTGTGATATTGGTACTAAAATAAAATGTGTATCAAAGATTATCAGATTTTCGAAAATAATTTTCTCGTTAATACAAATGTAAACCAGAATTCACATATTCAAAATGCGCAGTTATCTGTGTATGCATAACAATAACCACAAAACAAATGAGAGAGAGAGAGAGAGAGAGAGAGAGAGAGAGAGAGAGAGAGAGAGAGAGAGAGAGAGAGAGAGAGAGAGAGAGAGAGAGAGAGAGATTCTAACCCTAGGTGTCATCACGTTGTATATCAGTCAATGCATTATCCAATACAGATATACTTGCATGTTGGCTTACCTGTGACTAGCATACGGTCCAATACCTGAGAAATATTAACAAGGATGTTTATATAGTCACCCATTTTCACGCCCATTTCATATATTGTTATTTAGATTACCTGTCACGTCGCCACTCTACCGTTATAGTACACTATAACCCCAAAATCTTTATATAAATTATACAGTCAAAGGCACGAACATAAAATATTACGGACATTTAATAGCTTGTTTCTTTCTGTTTTTATTTTCTAATATACTAGTGTATATCTCTGAATAAATATTTGACTTGGTAGATTGATGCTTTGTTCTTCAATTGGATTGTAAAATACCCCGTGTATTTTCTGCCGTGCGTGCCAAAATACCGGTATGAGGATGAATTTATATGATATATATGTGCTCGGATACTGTCGTCCCCCTCTGGTGACCTAAGTGGTTTGAGCATCCATCTCAGATGTAGAGTTTGTGGGTTCAAACCCCGGCCGAGTCACACCAAAAGTTTACTACCAGCTGACTCGCATAGTGCTCAGCATGAAAAGGTTAGTGTTAGGACTGATCGATCTGATGTCGGGATGACATGACACTAGAGACATTGTCTGTCTGTCTGTCTGTCTGTCTCTCTGTCTCTGTCTCTGTCTCTGTCTCTCTGTCTCTCTTTCTCTGTCTCTCTCTGTCTCTCTGTCTCTCTCTCTCTCTCTCTCTCTCTCTAGTGGGTGGATGTGGAAGATGTTTAGGGGTCTCGTCGAACAACCATTTCCCAGAGAAAAAAAATAGTACACTTTTGCGTGAAACAAAAACAAAACGAGCACTCTTTTGAAACAGCCTCCTTCATAATCCGAATCTTCACGCCAAAAACAAAATATCCTGGACCCTTCACGCCAAAAACAAAATATCCTGGACCCTTCACGCCAAAAACAAAATATCCTGGACCCTCCCTTCTTTCTCCTGAGTATGGCCCATGATGCTTTGCTCAAACTCAGATTTTTTAAATTGTAACAAATGACGACGCTTGATTAATGCTCGGGTCTCTTTCCTCTTGATAATTTGTACTCCAAGTTAATGTCCATGTCTGATATAAAATTCAATCGGAAAATAAAATAACACTAATGGAGAAGACTGATATGTTAAAATTTATATAGACAGTAAATACTAAAGTGCATACTAGTGTGATTGTGGCTGACATCAAGGTTTGATTAACAAAATAGAATTATGCGGTCTCTGGTGACGAAATGCTCCATTGTTCATCATTTTAGAGTACCATGGAGAGGCATATTTTGGCTTATTGAGCGGATTGTATTCTAGACATGAACCGGCTTGATCAATCCCAACGGTGAACCGAATTACATAATTAACTCAGTCAACAAAATCATAAAATGGTCATAAATCCATGTCAATCAAATGCTTTGACTTAAGCGAGGCGAGGCTTTTAAGAAATATACTTTCATTAAATGTTTCTATATCATTACATTTGACATTTGACTCAAGGTGAGCGACGTGGAATAATATTAATCTTCGACATTTTTATTATTATACGGGAAAGATAACTACCAAATTGAGTACATTTAGAAGCAATCGGAATAATAGCACATATGGTAACTGACAGAAGGACGAACTCACAGACTATATGGGTGTATCAATCCAAAAGCATTGGAATAGTAAGTTTTTAAACTTTGATGTTTCCCCATGGGACCAATATTGCTTTTCTCAAGAGATCAATATCGAAAGTATCCTCATGAAGGTTATGCTGTAAATACCAGGATCCAAAACTAAAAAAAGAAAGCCGATGTCCTATACAATTACCTTGTAATAGCAATCAACGACCTGTTACAAAAGTTATGTGGAATAGGTCAAATTCTAATATATATATATATATATATATATATATATATATATATATATATATATATATATATATATATATATATATATATATATATATATAATCTCGATCAAGCAGTCTATGTAGTTACACAAACTGTCCTTCTCTCCGGGATGGATTGTAGTCTAAAGCTTTACATGGCCCATTTCAGATCACTGATATCTTACGTCTGTTAGCATAGGTTCGAATCTCGGCTCGGTCTACTTTGGTTATGTGGGAAATCTCGCCAGTAGCATCCGATGGGTCGGTGGTTCTTTTTTTTTTTCTTTTCTTTTGCACGTATTTATTACCTATGATTCTGGCTGCCATGTATAGCATATAATGTGCTAAAAAATGGCGTTAAACTCACAATAACAAGCCAAACCTTTCCTCCATGTTGACCGCTCCAGTGACCTATGCGATTAGCCTTGGATGTGGGAGGTCGCGGTTTTCGAACCTCGGCTGAGTCATACGAAAGAGTAGTAAAAATGGTACTAACAGCTGCCTTGCCTGGCTCTCAGCAATAACAGGTTAATTTTAATACCGGTTGTCATGGTATCAAGTAATGTGACGGGATGAAATATGGTACTACACGTCTGTGACATGGTGCCCCGGTGCTAGACATCACTATAAACTGCCACACTGCGACTTGGCTGAAAATTTTCAAGCGACGTTAAAATTTTAATTAAAAAATCCCACAAACACAAACAAACACGTTGTCTCCATGTCTACGTATAACCACCTGCTGTTGAAGGATAGTTTATGAGCGTCGCGATGGTAGCTTTATACGATTTGACTGTAATTGTGAACGGGAAGTCGGGAAGAGACACGAAAAAAACACGAATGCCGGTAACATGCCACCACTAATTAGTCAAAGTCTGATTGAGGTTCCGACTGAAAGATCTTTAATTCGAAACATCTCAATTTTATGTTTTCTCGAACTAATAAAATATTTGATATAACATACCAGACAATGAAGTTTGTCGGCACGTCTGGACATAAAAACCTATGACATGTAACACAGTACACGCAACTCAACTGATTTATTGATTAAATAACATTCAACAGATGGATCTCTGTGTCTAAAGGGCATCTCGCATTTCTTATCTAAAAGATGTAAAATATTTGCACCATAAAACTCTAGCGGTATACTATTGTAGTCCATGTTAATTTTGTAGTTGAAAGAGTGCAGTACTATTACCTGGTTCAAGATTGTATCAAATACCATTATCAGAGTCTAAAATATATATGTTTTAATGCAGATGACAAGGAAAGTAAAAATCTAACGACGTACATAGTGCCGTAAGGAAAGTAAAGCCGGTGCGACCATGACAGTATCAAACATTGGACCGGAACTATAATGAGGAAACGTCAATTACCCGGACGCGGTTTATCCGGATTTCGTTCGTATGGGTTACTTCTGTTTCCCCCGAAATAAGTTTTTTGTTAAACAATGTTATATATACTAATAAATACAAATTATTTTCAGGTCACCATGCCAACACAGAATATACAATATTCAGAAACAATTAGAATTCTATCAATTATAATCCAGTAGAATTTTGATTAAAATTAGGTATTAGGGAATTCTAAATGATAAACTTTGAATTAAAAATAAGTGTGAGAAGGAGGAAGAGAGTGTGATTATGTTATGCCAATACGTAATTTGTCATTCACAAATACCATGTTAATGAAAAATGAATACAGACTTACACAAGTCTGATCAAAGGAATTTTGAAGAGCAAGCCGACGCACGTAATTGTTGATCAACGATATCAGTGGTGACAAAACAGGTGATAAAATATAATTACTAAAGAGCTCATGCATCCATAACAACGTTTAGTATTTAGATAAAATATTTTAGCAATACGATTGTTGTTTCTATTTTCCCTGCTTTTTAATATTTTAAATATCTTTATAAAAATATCTTAAAACTTCTTTAATTATTGATGCATATGAAGTCAACTGTATAACTATTAGACGTATTAACTCCATATGCTTCCATTCACAGTTCCGCCTTTTTTGGAGCAAAATCGACCACAAGGACGAAACACTAGTATATGCCACCAGTAATAGAAACTATAAGGTACAGTTTAATTTTGGGAAATTTATTTAGCTTTAAAGAAGAGCGCCCTGAGATCAAATTATCACCTCTAAAAAAAGGTTGTTGTTGTTGTTGTTGTTGGGGGGGGGGGGGGACTTTGTAAAACGCTAGAGTGGGGTGTGCCGCTAGCGATTTTGGACTCATGGTTTATTCAAGACATATTTTGACACGCCTTTACGAAATGACGCAATGATTTTAATATTAACTAAGTGTGAACTGAGCAAACAAGACCCCCCCCCCCAAAAAAAAAAAAAAAAAAAAAAAAAAAAAAAAAAAAAACGACAACAACAGAATGAGATTATATCGGTAAATTGGGAGATAAACGTAGGTGTCTTATTTACTTTCATCTCTTTTATATCCTAATTAAATTTCCTCGGTGAACAAAATACGTTCTGCTATCCGTGAAAATCCGTTCTACCTTTACGTTTTACCCCGTGCCAGACAAGCAAAATATCAAGTCATATCCAGAATGATGGCAGTAATATATAACCCCTTTAAGATAGATCTCGAGTTTATAGGCCTGACCCTATCCATCCATCGACATCCATCCATCCATCCATCTATCTATCTGTTTTTCTCTTTCTCTGCCTGTGTGTCTGTCTGTCATATAGTACGTCTTCACTTTAACTTCAAATCCGAAAGTTGCAATGACGAAAGGATACGACTACAACTGTTGTATTAGTGAAATTCTCGTAACCATTGCAAAAGAGTATGCGAAGTGTATGTAACGAACAGAACAAAATCCACGGGAATTGACAATTTATACAGAGAGTATGCAAAGTGTATATAAGACACAAAACAAAATCCACGGGAATTGACAATTTCTACAGAGAGTATGCAAAGTGTATATAATAAACAGAACAAAATCCACGGGAATTGACAATTTATACAGAGAGTATGCAAAGTGTATATAATAAACAGAACAAAATCCACGGGAATCGACAATTTATACAGAGAGTATGCAAAGTGTATATAATAAACAGAACAAAATCCACGGGAATTGACAATTTATACAGAGAGTTTGCAAAGTGCATATAATAAACAGAACAAAATCCACGGGAATAGACAATTTCTACAGAGTATGCAAAGTGTATATAAGATACAAAACAAAATCCACGGGAATTGACAAATTCTACAGAGAGTATGCAAAGTGTATATAATAAACAGAACAAAATCCACGGGAATTGACAATTTATACAGAGAGTATGCAAAGTGTATATAATAAACAGAACAAAATCCACGGGAATTGACAATTTATACAGAGAGTATGCAAAGTGTATATAAGACACAAAACAAAATCCACGGGAATTGACAATTTCTACAGAGAGTATGCAAAGTGTATATAATAAACAGAACAAAATCCACGGGAATTGACAATTTATACAGAGAATATGCAAAGTGTATATAATAAACAGAACAAAATCCACGGGAATTGACAATTTATACAGAGAGTATGCAAAGTGTATATAATAAACAGAACAAAATCCACGGGAATTGACAATTTATACAGAGAGTTTGCAAAGTGTATATAATAAACAGAACAAAATCCACGGGAATTGACAATTTCTACAGAGTATGCAAAGTGTATATAAGATACAAAACAAAATCCACGGGAATTGACAATTTCTACAGAGTATGCAAAGTGTATATAAGATACAAAACAAAATCCACGGGAATTGACAATTTCTACAGAGTATGCAAACTGTATATAAGACACAAAACAAAATCCACGGGAATTGACGATTTCTACAGAGAAGAACAAAAGCCTTGACGTGATGAACACCGATCTTCAAATAACGAACATAATGGCCTTGACGTGATGAACATATGCCTTCAAATAACGAACATAATGGCCTTGACGTGATGAACATATGCCTTCAAATAACGAACATAATGGCCTTGACGTGATGAACATAGGAGTTCAAATAACGAACATAATGGCCTTGACGTGATGAACATAGGCCTTCAAATAACGAACATAATGGCATTGACGTGGTGAACACAGGACTTCAAATAATGAACATAATGGCATTGACGTGTTAAATATAGGCCTTCAAATAAGGAACATAATGGCCTTGACGTGATGAATACAGGCCTTCAAATAACGAACAGAATGGCATTGACGTGTTGAACACAGGTCTTCAAATAATGAAAAAGATGACATTGACGTGGTGAACACAGGACTTCAAATAACGAAAATAATGACCTTAACGTGTTGAACATAGGCCTTCAAATAACTAACAGAATAGTCTTGACGCGATGAACACAGAACTTCAAATAACGAAAATAATGGCCTTGACGTGGTGAACACAGGACTTCAAATAATGAGCATAATGGCATTGACGTGTTAAATATAGGCCTTCAAATAAGGAACATAATGGCCTTGACGTGATGAATACAGGTCTTCAAATAACGAACAGAATGGCATTGAAGTGTTGAACACAGGCCTTCAAATAACGAACATAATGATCTCGACGTGATGAACACAGACCTTCATATGATGAACATAAGGGCCAAGTATAATTTGAATGGAGACGCCTTTTCACCTCTAGCAGTTTGCACACCGTTCATTTTGATGCAACAATGAGAACGATTTGTGTCAAGGATATTTGTTTTATTAATGTCGTTATCAAACAGTTCATGGATTTATTAAGAAACGTCTACAGGACAATGCAATCTCTCCCCAGTCAGAGAATGGCATACTTTATTCGTAATTCACGCTCCTGGCGAGGAAGTCGACGAAAGCTTTGCATACCGTATATACTTCCCTGTAAGTTGAATACAACTGCACATACCACGATCTGCCGTCGCATAACACGCAGTCAGGTCTGATACTATAAAGCATTTTTGAGCAACCAGCAAAACAAATGTCATTGCCCTTATCTGCTATCGTTTAATATGACAGAACGTAACGGCTCTGCCTTTGTATTAAGAGTAAATACGGTCTTTACTGATTACCAATATCTTACCTCTGTCCAAAATGTTAACAACAAATAATAAAAGAACAAACAATTGAAGCAAGTTTATAAGTATTATATTAGCGGTCTTCTGGAGGTATATGTACCATAAACATAAACATAATAATAATAATAATAATAATAATAATAATAATAATAATAATAATAATAATAATAATGATAAGAATCTTTATATAACGAGGATAACACACAAAGTCATGCAAGATCCATCTGCCACGTGTTCCTAAACTTTTGTTATAGTTCAAAAAAATAGTACGTATAATCAAATATCCTCGCACACGTACTCACAAATACTCGTTTTTAAAATCTGTGTGAGTACTTTTGCGATGAAACTTTAATATAAATATTAATACATTAATATGCGTAATTATAATGATCAATGCATACGTCTTTGAACAATACATTTCACACAGAAATACGCAGTTCAGATTATCAGACGGCGTATGTGCATACATGAATGAACAATATATTTCGCACAAGATACGCATTTCAGCTTGTCATTCGGCGTGTATGCTTACATTGAATACAACATGTATATATTATGTATGAAGACAATGACACAATTCTCATTCCACCTGTCAAGAAAGAATTTCTCTAATTAGGTTTAAATGAAGCAATAGACTTTGAATTACGTATCTTCAGTGGTAATGAATTTCAAAGAATAGATGCTGACAGAGTCAAATAGATTATGAAAAGACTGGCTTTTGACCACTTCATCTGGAGATCATTGTTAGTTCTTGATTAGAGATAATGCTCAGTATTTGATAATCTTAGTACAATATGTTAGTGATATGATCTGGAGAAATATCTCTTAAATACTTATATGTCAAGAATCCTTTAAAATAAAGATCATGTTTTTGTATGGGTAGACATTAAAGATCATTTTAACCGGACTTTTTTTTAAAATCCATTCAAACAATACCACAATTATGATTCCTAACCAATTCCATATCAAGATAATCCACCATGTCAAGATAATCCATCATGGTGTTTTGTGTGGGTTCTTTGAGCCACAATGAGGTATTATATGTGGGAGTTTTGAGCCACATTTAGATGCTTTTGTGTGTTTTTTGTTGCCACATTTAGGGTCTTTGCGTTCTTTCCTCATTTAAAGTATTATGTCTTCGAGTTAGGTATATAACTGACTTCGGCAAATAAAATGAGTGAAATTAAATTATCAAAGGCAATAAAAATGAGTAGACGTTAAATTGTCAAAGGTCCAAATTCAGAAAACTACTTTTATAAAAGAACAGCACATCAAACAAGTATGTTGTTGAGAATAAAGATACGAAAATAAAGACAGGAGCAAGTTTTCACTTATGGAGATTTAAGGAACGATATAGTTTGTAACAATGTTCCTTTTGTAGAATTGTTGAGATAGGTTAGGAACTTAGTAAGTAAATGTAGATAATTTGTAAATGTAGATAATTTGTAAATGTAGATAAATGTAGATAATTTGTAAATGTAGATAATTTGTAAATGTAGATAATTTGTAAATGTAGATAATTTGTAGATGTAGATAATTTGTAAATGTAGATAAAATTTGCCAAGTAATAAATGGAAAGCTGTATTACACCCGCCCTTTCAAAATATCAACGCATATTTTGCTGAGAAAAATATAAATAAAATATAGTACAAAGAATTATCCCAGAGGTGCGGGGAAGGGGTAGTGTTTTACTAGGGTTATATATTGGTGGGACTGTCAGTTATGTAAATTTGATATAATTCTATTATTGCATAAGATAAATCGACAGATTCTTCTTTTTGCTGGCAAATTTCAGATTTTTTCTTGAACTCTCTGAAATAAGTTTGAAGAAAATTATAACGACGACGGACGTGAAAGGCTAAGGATAGAATATACTGGTGTCAGACACAGGGACATGCTAGCTTTTAAAAATATGAAATTAGTATTAAGCAGTGGATTTGGTGAGTTCGGGAGCATTTTGAAAATGTTTATTGTCTGTTTTTGATTGTTCGTTTTTATGTGTGCCTACATCTGTCTACTATGTCAAAACATTGACAAGAAATGGCCGTTATATTTGCAACAAAAATACACAAAGGATTGAAAAAAGGCGAACCAGACATAAATATTCGCATAAACTGAGAAAATTGTACGTGTAAACATGAACCTTCAGACCTTTTCTGTCAATGGCGAACGTTAAAAATATGGGTAACAAACCTGACTGCAATGAATATATTCTCTTAGTTTTTGGCGCGGAGAATTTTGTTTGAAAAGATCATGAACATAAAATTTAAAAAGAATCAAGGTTGGAGTAATTTGAACCAACATTACTGTCCCTTCTATTGCCGAACTGTCACGTATTTCTATTCCAAAATTCATTATTAATTCAATAAAAGCCAGTTCCAGTTCACCTCATGGCATAACTTGAACACGAATTTAAAAGGTGTTGATTCTTGTAACTTTGTCATAGTACTTTAAAAAATTTATGTTGCAAATATAAACATTTTAAAAATATATCAACTTTATCTTCAAGTTATTTTGTATTTTCATGGCATCGAAAAGGACGCGGATTCAGTTCAATATCTATGAAAATAACTATTAATTAAAGTGGACAAATGACGTAGATTTTGAACTAACTATGCGAAAACCTGAAAATAGGTTTACAAACTTGAGCCTGGTTTGTTCACGTTTGACAATATACAAGTCTATCACTTTTTAAAAATGTAGCTTACCCTGCCGTCATCTATGTATCTATAAATGTATTTTATTTCATCTAGCTTGCCCGACAGTCATCTATGTATTTATCAATGATGTCATCAAGCTTGCTCTACCGTCATCTATGAATCGATCAATGTATCTTAGTTCGTGTAGCTTGCTCGACCGTCAGCCATAGATCTATCAATTGATCTTATTTCGTGTAGCTTGCCCGATTTTCTTTTATAGATCTGTCAATGTATCTTATTTCATGTAACTTTCTCGACCGTCAGCAATGTATCTACCAATGTATCTTATGTCATCTAGCGCGGCTGTCATATATGTATCTACCAAATATGTCTTATTTCATGTAGCTGATATGACAATCACCTGTGTGTCTATTAAACTGTCCTATTTTACGTAGTTTGTACTAACATCATCTATGTATTTGTCAGTCTATCATTTTTACCTTTACGTTTAAGGTCACCTATCGTATTCGTATCCTCTGACAGCGTACACCTGCCTACTTATTTATTTACCTATCTAGATAAATGGACCGATAACAGACTACGTGCTAATTCTTCTTCCCGTGTGGTGTAATTGCTGAAAGGATACCGGGATAAATCGTGTCTGACATTGTATCATTCTAATCTGATAAAAAGACCTGTTTTTGCTGGTGATATATCATTTAAATTGGTAGATCACTACAGTGAAAATGCTGCTATCTCGGATTATTCTTTTTTGAATAGATATATGAGATATAAGGAAATAAAAAGGCGTTATAAACCAGCATACAATGAACCCAATCAATAAAAGCAGGCTTTTTATAATAAGTTTTCCACATGAATCATGCAAATTCTTAGTTACTGAACTAATATGAACTGTTTCTATTAACAACTTTGTGTTACCCATTGTCAGAGTCTCGTGGGACACGAGCGTTATTCGTATAATACTGTACAAGCCGACTTGTCAAAAGGGAATTGCACAACATATAAAAACAACACTCTAACCCACTCCCCTCTGATACTCGCTATCTAGGAGATGACCGCCCACGGTATAATTGCCCGGTTTGAGTATAGAATGTATGGTGGTAAACTAAGCTAATATATTGAACAAAAAACTACGAGCCCCTGTAAAGATAGATAACAATTTAATCAAATACATACACAGTGCAATTTCCTTCATTCGGAATACACGTGGTTTTAGAATTAACTTTCACCGAATTACAAATAGATTGAAAATATAATTAAACAAATTTATCCGTTCTATTACTGATAGTTAACTTCATCAGAGAATCGAGAGTTCAATCAAATTCATCCGCGTTGTTCGATTTTCATGACCTGTTATCGTCGAACTGCGTTCTCTGCTCACTCAAATGTTGACCCAGAGGTTCCTGTCTCTCGAGATACGTTTCCCTCGTGGATGTTTCTCTCGAACTCAGACTTGTCCTCTGTATCGAGGTATGCACCTCGAAACTTCTACTTCACAATATTCCTTTCCTTTTACATCATAATAAGCGTGGATTTGAAACAAATACCTCGTGTATTTGGTGCGCCTCTCAACCGTTGGTTTTTGGCGGTCTTTCTGGTCTATTTTTTTTACGGAGGTACTTCTCTAAAATACTCTCCGGAGTCTTTATTCCAAAAATAATACTGCATTGTCCTCTCTTGCAGAAGAACTTTCAGACTGAAGTAAATTCCAGCTAGAAGATATTATATTCTAAAGATTTCTCGTGTCAAACACACCCCTTATTCAACAGTGACCAATCAGAACAAATATAATTTTTCGCGCTTTCCTTTAAAAGGCGCTTACGTCAGCGTGTCAAGATGACACGCTTTGGTTTTTAAGTAACAACTATGCCCTGTTTCAAATCAAACCTTGACACGTTCGTATCACGGCGGTCAGTACTGCTCTAAACAAACACAGTTAATGGGTTGACCGATTATACCAGTATCTCTCTGTGCAGAATGTGTCTCATAAATTTAACAAATGGCTGCTGGCTAGAACTAATAGTTATTTAATAGATTCGACCGAAAATTTGGCACTTTACACCCATATAGTATTGCAAACTCTTGATTAAATATAGTTTAAAAAAATGTTTATGCATCCACCCTAACTTCCATCATAACCTTAATCATATCTGAGAAATTGTGCAGTGATTTATGTCAATTGCAATCAGAAATTAAGTCATGATCAAAATTTAGGTGCTGTGTCTGTTGCTGAAATGCTCAGCAAGCCTGCCAACACACTAAACGAACGTCTCAATGAAAACATGAACAAAAATGGAAGCCAAAATTCCTACAGGTAAACTCAGAATCGTAAGAATCTGTTGTTAATGAAGTTACACTGAAATTGGTTTGAGGGTACTGTCATGCTGCTATAGTTCTAGCAATGTTCACTGTATCAATACGCGTAAGAAATGTGCTAATGAAAATATAGGTATCTATTTCTTTTAACTTCGCTGTCCAATAAAAATTGTTTGATTTTTAACCTTCTTTATATCGATATAGTCATGCAACGGCGAATATCACTGACATACAACTGAGAAACAAATCCTTGTAAATCTAATTTTTTTTTCGCCCTTTAAATTACAAATTAAAAAGAAAATCAACTTTTTTAAAAGTAGATATTGGGAATTAGTTTACTCGTAAGCTGGAAACAGTTTGTATTTACGAGTAAATTATTTTTCTTAATCTATGGGTGCATTATTACATCTATAAAAAAGAAGTTCCACAGTTTATAATAACTTGAGGGATATTACCTTTTACAATTTGTTTCTTCCAAAAAGGATGCTTCAGATTGTGTTCGTTTCCAAATTAATGGCTGTTTTAAACAAAAATATTTTATTTTCGTTAACACACTTCTTACGCGGATATCAATGATACTGTGAACATTGTTGGGGTGGGAATATTGTAGAAATATCGCAGAGCTTTAACAACTTGCAGACGTCCGAGTGTATACTCGTTAAACGACCGATTTAAATGATTGTGAATTTTCTTCATTTATTTCCTTCTTGCATTCAAACCTCTGGCTTTTGCAAGCTAATATTCTACTTCTGTAACAGAGGCTGCGCCCGAATTTGGATCATCATTCAATTTTGGTTTGGAGTCAACACTTATCTATGACCGATTTCTCCATCATTTTCAAACATGATTATGATTGTGTAGAGATTTACAATCGCTACTTTGTTAGTAATATATTCCACCAAATGCGTTTCCTAAAAACGAGTCTTTCTGTCGTAGAGTACAAACATTATACGGTATTATGGGAGAATATCTAATATCAGCAATTCATTTAAGTTTTATTACTAATATTTTGCAGGATTCATGTAGGGGAAAAAACCCTAATACAAATGTGAATATCAGAAGTCTACTTTCTGTTGTTCGGAACTCGTTTCTTTAAGGGAAAACTTATTGATTAAACAGAGGATCTGCAGTCTTTACACATCACTTTTGGAGAGAGAGAGAGAGAGAGAGAGAGAGAGAGAGAGAGAGAGAGAGAGAGAGAGAGAGAGAGAGAGAGAGAATATGCCTTAATGTGGAAATACTGATCTCAATATCAAACATAAAGGAAGAGACATATTTGCTAAATGGAAAAAGAAAGTAGCATATTTCACATCTCATTTCATTTTATATATATATATATATATATATATATATATATATATATATATATATATATATATATATATATATATATATATATATATATATATATATATATATATATATATCAATCATCTAATCATCTTCAGTTTATATTTGATTGATTGGGGCAAATAGATAAATAGATATGTCTCTAACAAGAGAAGACTTCTGAACATTTTGTCCAATCAAGGGACTAATTATGAAAGCTGTCTAACCTAAAGACGAAATATGTTTTAGTATATATGGTCTATTATTTCATCAAGGGCACATTATTTATTGATTTTCTTTGCAGTTGTATTGGAGGCTTTGGCATAGTTGCCTAAATTATGAAGTCAAATTATTCCAGAGTCTCATATGACGAGTCAAGGCCGGTATTATGTGGTCGTTTGATTTATAAAACAGATTGTTGATAACAAGAATTATGGAACAGATTTGCAATGATCTTTGATCACTTGTTCATTTGTTATTGAAATAAATTACCCCTCAGATTTGGTCTAAGTAGAAAAATATTTAACAGATCAGCGACTAGATGTAAAACAATTATATATTCTAATTTCAAGGTCGGAGATCATTCAAACAATTGCTAAAAATTACGTTAATCACTGTCAGACGTAAACTGGCAGTTTCTATACGAGTTGGACGCTTATCTTATTTGGTCCATGCACACGATATTATTTTTAAACGCCGTGAAGCATGCGCATACTCCCATTACCAGTAAACACGTGAAACAAGAGTAACATTCCATGGTCTATTTAACATTACTAAATATATAACAGCTCAGTTTTGTTACTGATTCAAATACTTGATCACAAAATCTGTTGTTATCTTGAAAAGGAAGGTTTGCCAATAATTATATATTAGTTTGTCAATAGTTGTCATCACGTAGAACCAGAAACAACAGCCACATATTCACCTTAAACATCCAACCTACCACTCACTATCAGCGAGTCTTTGTAAACTAATCATATCTTTTCAGAGAGTTGGTAACGGTATCTGTTTGGGCGGGGTTGGGGGTGGGTTGTTGGGGTTTTATTGAACAGAGTGCCATAAGCATTATTGACTACAAGTCCGAGAAAATTGGAGATAAGTGTGTTTCCCAAAGACACACCAAGGTAGCCAATCCAGGTTTTCCGGGGCGGGTATCGAACCTACGACCTTGAGCTACCGCGAATCTCTAGTTTAGTTTTCATGACTGAATACGGATGAGCGAAGAATCTTATCTTTGCAAATTGACACAAACTTTTGACCTGAGGGCAATATATATATATATATATATATATATATATATATATATATATATATATATATATATATATATATATATATATATATATATATATATATATATGTCATATATAAACTACAAAACACGTTATAGACGAAAACATGTTACCGCTGAGGGCAATATGTCACATATAAACTACAAGACACGTTATAAACGAAAATATGTTACCGCTACTTTCGGGAAGGAATTCCATTCCATTGTCATGTGCTAGTAGGTTTGGACACAATAATTGAACCAATATAGTTTTAATAGTCGTTAGTCATATTTCATATTCAAAATGACTCTGTAATAAATTTGCGCGCTTGAGTATAAATTATACAAATGCTCACTGGGTTCGTGTCTCAGGCTCTGTTAATGTAGTTATGTGAGAAAGCTTGCTGGTAGCTGCTCGTGGGTCGGTGGTTCTTTCCGGGATTTTCCTGGGTTCTTCCTCCACTATTAATACTGGCCGCCATATATAGCCTATCTTGTGCTGAAAAATGGCGTTAAACCCTACAACAACAACAACAACAACAACAACAAATGCTTACTGTGGTCATGGAGCACTGGTCTATTAAAAATCATTGCAATTTGGCAATAATATATTTTTTGTGATTGAAAGTACAGTTTTCGAATGTACGAACAACGGTCCAATAGGGGATCACAAAATGGTATTTAGTATCGGGATAATCAGGCTGAGGAATCACGTGGTACTTCAAGGGGATGTATTGTACTTGATCAATAAGAAAGACCATAGTTGTATAATGCGACTATAGTAATGAATATTCCAGATACAATAGTAACAACCTGCATATTATCTCTAAACAATTAAGGAAGAGACTAGCGAGAGAACAATGAGCGCTGAACGATATGAAGAAACAAAATAGAGTGATAAAAGTAAAATCCGATCAATGACATGCGAGGAGGGGGTCAAAGTATTAAAGACGAATCTGGAGAGTGATGATTGGTCTCAAGCGAATTGCGATTGCTTAATTTCTACAATTTGAATGGTCCAGATTCCCTTAAAATCCAGTCTGTTTGAGAGGGGCGTTTGCTGGTCACCACCAATGACGGTTTGACTGCCAAATAAATAAAACGAACGGACGTATAAAAAAATAAATCAAAAAATAAATATAGGGTGATTTAAAGTCTTATCCATTTCTGTGAACTTACCTCGAAACTTGTGTCTTGTCTTAGAAGTCTAACAGCCTAAGAAAAGTATATGGTTTGTCATTTCAAATCAATACCATTGACATCACCGTCACAATTAACGGATAATATAAATCTCAGTTCAGATAGTTGTGGACATCAATGATCTATTTTTGTTCGCAGTGTCTAGTTATTTTGTGGGTATCTATCTCCCTTAGAGTTCCTGGTCGACTTCTAATGTGTACAGTTATGAAACACCGTGACACATACCGATCGTCAAATATGACAGCCGACCTCTTAACTTTGTTTTAAAAAAAAGTCTGTACCCCTCATTGTCTTCGTGATATTTAAATTAGCTACCTTACCCTTTGTATTTCGATTAGAACTTCTAAATTTGACAAATTAGAACTTCGTTTACAGACAGTACGATATAATTAACATTGGGATCATACGTTCGCAGGTACCGTACAGTTCCGTATGTGTGCTGTCCTAAATACTATGCAAAGGTTATGATTGTAATTAAAATTCAATGATGTTGAAAATTTACATGTTAACAACAAATATTGGTTGACAGCAGATGGTGTTCGCTGATCGTTGTTTGGAATTACTGTCGTTAATAGGAGATACAATATACAATGAACAACAATTACCAAACTAGAATTACACTCGACCGATCTTCTTTCTCTTTGTTTTTTTTTCTTCTGAAACATTTTGAGATACAAAGCAGCTGAAAGTAAGATTTTTCTCCCATAATTCCGACATTACTCCATTAACGAACTCTTTTTATAAACAAAAGAGTGAATTCAGTTAGAAGTGTCGCCATTTACAAACAAAACAAACAAATAACCCCCACCCACCAGACCCCCAAAATATAAAATAAAAAAGAAGGAAAGGGTGTGCACAACACAGTTTTATTAAACCAGGGGCGTAACTACCATATGTGGGTTGGGGGGTTGGGGTGTGGTGGGGGCACGAGCCTATGCAATTAAACTTTTGTTTTACACCATGGAAAGAAACTGGGAACAGGCAATACATCACCCGGTAAATACCGTAATTGTGGAACCGCAATATTGCTGTGAACATTGCAGAAACCCAACGGTAAGCTTTGAATATGGGCCCAAATATCCTTGCTACATCAGCAAATAAACCGCATAAACGCACGGCTGGTATGATCAATATACAATTCCCTTGAAATGGAAATACACAAAGAAGAACTTAAACTATAATTTTGATATGCATGACGGATATTGGGAAATACCTCAATAATTTCTTAGAACGTTTTTGTTTCTTTGAACATATCATTAAATTTAATGCCGATCGATAAACAATATAACGTTCTATAAATTGATCAGCAGCTACAAATGTAACACACCGGACGCCATTTTAAATATGCGTGTGATGTAACATACATAAGTGATATTTACGGGTGACATAACATAGTAAGTGACAGTTACGAATGACGTGGCATGCGTAAGTGACAGCTACGTGTGATGAAACACACGTAAGTGATAGCTAGTTAAAATCATATTATAAATTCAGGGCATGTTACGATACAGACTGATACCATATCCGACTTGGATAAAGATTATGAATGCAGTTCTGTCATATCCTACAAGTTTGAGGTACTTCAGCGTTTTAAAGATAGTCGCGATTGGTGAACAGGAAGTGATTATCGTAAATAGGGCAATTCAGGAAGATCTGCGATAATAAGTGGAAGACATTTTGGCATTAATATGATATGCTTTATATATTTTTTGGAAAAAAATGCCACGTCCACAAAGTCCTATACGTGAATATACAAGTGCACTGGACATTTTTACACCTGGTATTCCGATCGCCCATGATGCTTCGTGATTCTGTACCCGAGGCATCCATCTTCTCCATTATATATATATATATATATATATATATATATATATATATATATATATATATATATATATATATATATATATATATATATATATATATATATATATATATATATAAAAAATTAAAGACGTTGTGACAGACTTGTTCAAGGACGCAAGCATTGACGTTTTGTTTATTAATAAAGAACATTGTTGCACAGCGCACTTATATTGACAACTTTGTAGATACCGGTCGGACAGGTGTGTTGGTGATACCACGCCGCACGTGTTGATGTACATGACATCGGCGCCCGCACATAGCGGCAAGAGTGGGAGTAGAATTTCACCTCTAAACATGTTTCTGCCTTTATTGGTAAAACGTTTTATCTGACCACTACATGTGTGCCCCCTTCCTCCCCATGGTAATTCTACTGGTGCCACTTTTACATGAATATACGTTCGTACTTGTACGTGTGTGTGTATTCTTCTAATTAGGAATGCATGCATGCATATATATATATATATATATATATATATATATATATATATATATATATATATATATATATATATATATATATATATATATATATATATACGGTACTATAGTATAGTTCTCCGCTTGCTTAATAATGAACAATGAAAATCCACAAAGATTTATTTGCAACGTAACTAATGAGGCTCATTATCTGTCTGAAGATCAGAATGGATCACAAGGGTTATCATGGCAAACATTGGAGCTATAGAGAAGTGGGAATTTAAAAATGTGTGAAAGAATGCCACTTGATACAATTGTCTTCGTTTGTGCTCAATTTATCATAGATTTGGCGTTTTGATTCTGGGCGATTTTGTGAGAAATCGATCCCTGGATACGACATTCTACTTAGACCTTCCTGATAACAAGAGTAAATGTAAAATTCCATAGCTACGATGCAATCTTCTTTGACAAGGGATTTATGTTTATACAGTCCAATCTGATACATATTTTACGAAACTACTTTACCAAGGCGAGGTAACTCAATCCATTTCAGTGTGGTTAATTTTCTCTATCGCGTGAAAGGGCATCTCGCACAGTTGGTTATCTCCCGTAGGAATGGGAAAAACTACTGCCACAATGTTGTTGATTTTGTGGTAAAATTTCACCTCAGTCTTAATAAGAGAATAAAGATAGAAAATTGATTATTGCAGCGAAGGGGCACATGACTGACGATGTTACTCGATAACAGTCGTCATGATATACCAATAACGTCACAATGAAGCGTATTTGAGCCGCGGTTACATTCTTCATTGGCTCGATATTTGGTTTAATTTAAATCACTGTTTAGAGAGAAAATGTTGGATTTAGTCCATCTCCTCGCGTAGTATGACCGAAGACGATGGACTAAGGTTAGAATGACAAGACGGTTCAAAAGATATTTTTTGGAATAAAGGTACTGATTACATCAAAGAACTGGAACCAGCCTGGAAATGGATGATGATAAAGTAAAGTATGCACGATTTTTGCTGTTCATGATTGGTTAAGACAATGTTTTATTGATGTAATTTCAGTCCCTTTAAAGGCATAATTTAAAAAAAAAACCAACTCATTAATGAAATTAGCACCTGACTCTTTTTACCCTAGTTTCACAGAGAACAACAAACAATGGTTCCACGTATAGATGCAAACTTTGTTTCTATTTGTGAATAAGTTAGCAAAATGAATACGTTTTGTTTACCTCAGAATGGCTTTCTCCCGGATATTAAACACACTCTTAGTTGTGGCAACAGCTGCCATGACATGGGGGTGGATGTGGGAAAGTTGATCTGTCTATGCTAGTTGGGTGTTTTGTAATCTGGTTATTACCTATGTAATCAATTATATAAAGCTAAGACAATATACCACTTATAGAGTAATTACAGTAAGCAATATGACATTTCCTGGTTTGTGTTTTGAAACATTATGCATCAGACATATAATCACTTAAGGCTCAATGACCATACGTAATGCTGATGACCCTCATGATTTATTATCCCACCAATTTCATCCAGATATAAATTTTTTCAATCTGAAATAGTTTACGTCTACCTTACTTTTAATATCGAATTATATGTGTTGTAACGGAATTTTAAAAAGAAGTAATTTATGTCATTTAATTTTTTTTCTTAAGTAATCCAACACATATAGATATAGCCACATAAAACTGTTAGTCGTTGATTACATAATATGAAAACGCTGATAAAACATTTCAATATTAAATTGAAGAGAGATAGATTGTGATAGCGAACAAGGTTATTCTTGATTAGACAGACTTAGTTTAATATTCGGTTCGATTTTCCGAATGAAGCTATTTAAATATTGCCTGACATGCACCATTGCCAATTTTGGTAAACATGAACTTATAATATAATTGAATATTCAGGAATGGAATCTTTGACAAGCAGACCCATATGCACTATTTACGTATTCTTTCTACTACTATCCATTGGTCTGTTAGGGAATTTAATAACTTTAAACGTGCCCATGATCAATCATATATATATATATATATATATATATATATATATATATATATCGGTATAGATGAAATCTGGATATGAGCCGCGGTATTTTCTGGATAAGCATATGTTTGAAACACTTGATTTCAATTCCGCACCAAAGAATCAGGTGCTAATGTCAGTAATGAGTGTTCCAAACTCAAGATTGTTAAAGGACTGAAATTCCATGTCTCTGGGCTTTTTTTCCACTTACATCAAGGATAAGCTCTCAAAATATTCATTTTCCTAAGAAATAACTTACATTATTAACCAATCCTGGCCAGCTGAAACCATATATACTCTATTATATGTTCATCCATTGTTCTATACAATTAGTACCGTATATCATATAGGAATAACGTTACTAATTAAATCAAAGAATGGCAATCAGTCTAGAAATGAGGGAAAAATAAAACGTACCGTATATATGTGTTTCGTAGACTATGAGGGAAGATAAAACGTACCGTATATATGTGTTTCGTAGACTATGAGGGAAGATAAAACGTACCGTATATATGTGTTTCGTAGACTATGAGGGAAGATAAAACGTACCGTATATATGTGTTTCGTAGACTATGAGGGAAGATAAAACGTACCGTATATATGTGTTTCGTAGACTATTATTGATTGATGATGAACAGTAAACTTTAATTCAACAGAATTTTGTAAGACTTCGTCCCATTTGTAACTGTAAAAAGTAGAGACAATGTTTTATTGATGGAATTTTAATCCTTCTAATACTTGACTTTGGAAATATTGATGAAATTATCACCAGATTCTTTAAGTGGAGAATTTCAAAACGGCTCAAGTGGTTTTCTTTACATTGAAGTTTGCATCAATTAAATGCCTTTACGGATAATTATAGTGTTGATTGTGAGGACTCAGAGATGTAAAAGTTATTGAATTTTTAAAATCGTGGTGTCATACGTTTACTGTGGGAGCTGAATTGGTATTCTGTGTTCTTTAAAGAGCCATAACGATCATAGTTAAACAAGACTGCTTTCAGTAATTAAAACGCCTACTGAGTACTGAACGCTAAAACTTACATGGACAAAAAGAAATCGGTTTGCAAAGGACTATTGATTAACCTTGTGCAAATAAACATAGATATTAAAGATCAAAAGATTCTTCAAAGGTTCTTAGTAATTATTTCTTTCCGTAGTTTTGACTTGTGTTACTTCTATAACATTGCGTAAATCCGTCGAAGATTAATTAACAGTTAATTAATGATCGTGTAGTTGTTACGTACATCGTATTAACAAAAAACATCAAGAGAGAGAGAGAGAGAGAGAGAGAGAGAGAGAGAGAGAGAGAGAGAGAGAGAGAGAGAGAGAGAGCTATCCGCGTTTGTGTACCCGAGGCATCCATGTACGCCGTGACAACGCATTTGCGGATGATTCCGCCGTTATGACAGACTTACTGAAGGAGGTTTGAATTGACTTTTGCTCACTAATAAAGAACATTGTTGCACAGGGCACTAATATTACCCATAGTACATACAGTATGTGGGTGATAATAAGGGATCAGGCCAAACATCTTTCCTTTGAACTGATAGGTGGCAGCATGCAACAAATGCGGTCCAGAATTACGTACTTACTTATGAGAGATTCTCTTGAAAATTCGTTAGCCTAGATTTGATATAATTCTGGAGAACATACTGGTTGCGTTCATTTTACTTATTTTCTTTACAGTATCTATTTTCTTTTGTATTTTGATTATCATCGTCATCATCGACATTGTCATAGATTGTTGTTGTTATCCTCCTCTTTTCCGACACGAAAATACATTCTTTTTATCAGCATTTTTATTTCCCATCCAGTTTTTTTTGTGCCAATTTTCGATTTAATGTAAGCATAGAGGCATTGTCGTCGCTTGAACTCATCTTGGAACCTTTTTATTCCAAAAGAATATTGTTACATTTTATAAAATTTCAAAGTACCGGTAGTACTGACTATTCTGTATAGCCTCATTGTTGGACATTGGTTTTGCGTTTTACAGCATAGTAAAAAATGTAGATTATTTGGTGCCGAGGTAACTGAAATCAAGTGTCTTGACCGAGTACACACACAGTAGCTGACTAAAAACCGGTTCCACGGTAGGATTCAAGAGTCTTACACGCGATAAACTGAGACATCATGGATAACTTCTCCTCGTGGACTCTAAGTGGATTCATTAACTGAATTCAATTTATTTACTCTGTTGTGCTTGTATAGCATCGCACATGTACGGAGAACAGGGATAGTCGACATTAAACGTTCCTTTCATACATCCATAGAAATGTTGTGAGTGCACTTTGAAGTTATGACAGATATACGTTGCAAAGTACTCATCAATTCTTTTGCAAGGTTGATTACTTGTCATGCTCAGCATATTCAGAGACTATGTACCATCTAAACAAACAGGGGGCACGATAGTGAAAATTGAGTGCAACCGCGCAAGAATGTTTGCGATTTGAGAAAATCGTAAAATAGTACCTCTCTTTTTTAGATTATTTTGCATTTCTCGGAAAATGTCCACGCATTGACTTTATTTGAACACTTTGAAAAGTATTAACAGTACTTGCAGCAATGCCAATATTCTTGCAAGAATTATTGTTTAAATGTGTTCAATCAACGTGAACATGACACTTATGATGTAT
This sequence comes from Unio delphinus, assembly GCA_029339505.1. Classification (NCBI taxonomy): domain Eukaryota; kingdom Metazoa; phylum Mollusca; class Bivalvia; order Unionida; family Unionidae; genus Unio; species Unio delphinus. The sequence continues at coordinate 3,822,765 of JAQISU010000145.1, forward strand.
ATCTCAATAAACTATGTTTATGGTTTACAAAGAAAACGAACCATTTAAAAGAAATAGATTGGAAATATCTTAAAAGGGGTATGCAGACATATTGCAGAAGAAATTCTTTCCTGTAAAAACTACCATTTTGCGATTTTATTACCACCCCATTCAATTAGATAAGTTTTATCTGTGTACCTGTTGTGGATGCGCAGATATATGTCCTTTTTTATAGCTGTGCCACGTGACGCATAACGTACTGTATTTTTGCGGATTGGTTAATGAAATATCGTCTTTACAAATTAAATATTAACGTAATATTTATTTACCAGTTGTGTCAGTACGATACGGCAATAGGATCGCATATAACTTACAATGAAAGGACTTTAAAAGAGATCTGTATAGCAAATATTCTTACAACGTTATTGGCTATAATTTCATAGATATATTCATGTTTCGACTTGAGGCAATTAACTGGTTAATTCTGAATCAGATATAGATGTCAGCTTATTGGATTGCAGGATCGAAACATTCATTTTAGTTCCCTTATGTATATTACATTTGAAATCCAAGCCAAATTTGCCTAAGCCGTTGAAATGTTCATCTCTCTTATATAAAGGATGCCGCTATTTACGTCATTCATCTACGAAGATATTTCTTTGATGATCCATGCTGTGGCATCAGTTGATTATTTATTCAACATTCAGAAAAATCTTTAAAAAGTGGTTCGATAAAATAATGATGTAATAATTGACGTTTGCTAATAATTCTGATTAACTTTAATGTCATATAATATATACAATCTAGACTCGGTTATTTCTGAATCAACGAGATTTAGATGGCTGGTCACGTTTTATTTGCTACAACTGCTTGTCAATGTTCGTTGACATAAAATAGGATATTCTGGCACAGAGCGTGGTTTGCGTTTACTCTCGGTTCTACATTTAATAATCAATACATCTAATTATCAACATTCAACTCGATTTACCATATAACGTGGATATACTACTCAAATAGCTCAACTAAGAATCAAATTGACTTAGAGATTGAAAATTATCATGGCTAATTCCGTTTGTTCAAACTCTCATTGAGAAGTACTTTTTAAAAAAAAATTCACCCATAACATTAAAGGTGGCAAGCTGATATATTTTAAATATAAATAAATACTCTTTTCTTTTACTTTTTTGGTTCAGTGTACACGTTTAGGGTAAGTGTGACAAATGCATTTTCGGGCAATTGTAAAGCATTATATTTTTGCAGACATAAATAACTACACAAATAGAGTTTATTTGCTTGTACTAGAATATGCCAATACCGATATACAAGGGCTGTCACTGGTAGTATCAGGATGTCACCAGTATAGATATCTGATTCAAACAATATTGACTAGAGGTAAGTTTGAAAAAAATGTGTGGCAAACTAGTGTTGAGGGCATCTAGCATTTGAGAAATGTTTTTCTTTCTCTATTTATAAACTATCCACACCCAGACAAATTAACAAAAAGAAAACCTACACTTGCATCTTGTCAAATGTTTCCTTTTTATAGTTTTTTTTAATATACAAATTGCTATTTAGTTTTGTATGACTCCTGTCACATAATAATGACTGTATTACCTGAATGTTGATTCTTTCAATGTTACTTTCGATGAAATTGAATGATATTAACAAAGCACGGCAATTCTGTTGAATGCATTATCAAGGATAGCATTCAATTGAATGCATTATCAAGGATATCATTAAGTTGAATACATTATCAAGGATAGCATTAAGTTGAATGCATTATCAAGGATAGCATTAAGTTGAATGCATTATTAAGGATAGCATTCAGTTGAATGCATTATCAAGGATAGCATTCAGTTGAATGCATTATCAAGGATAGCATTCAGTTGAATGCATTATCAAGGATAGCATTCAGTTGAATGCATTATCAAGGATAGCATTAAGTTGAATGCATTATCAAGGATAGCATTCAGTTGAATGCATTATCAAGGATAGCATTAAGTTGAATGCATTATTAAGGATAGCATTAAGTTGAATGCATTATCAAGGACAGCATTCAGTTGAATGCATTATCAAGGATAGCATTAAGTTGAATGCATTATCAAGGATAGCATTAAGTTGAATGCATTATCAAGGATAGCATTAAGTTGAATGCATTATCAAGGATAGCATTCAGTTGAATGCATGATCAAGGATAGCATTCAGTTGAATGCATGATCAAGGATAGCATTCAGATGAATGCATTATCAAGGATAGCATTCAGTTGAATGCATTATCAAGGATAGCATTAAGTTGAATGCATTATCAAGGATAGCATTCAGTTGAATGCATTATCAAGGATAGCATTCAGTTGAATGCATTATCAAGGATAGCATTCAGTTGAATGCATTATCAAGGATAGCATTAAGTTGAATGCATTATCAAGGATAGCATTAAGTTGAATGCATTATCAAGGATAGCATTCAGTTGAATGCATTATCAAGGATAGCATTCAGTTGAATGCATTATCAAGGATAGCATTCAGTTGAATGCATTATCAAGGATAGCATTAAGTTAAATGCATTATCAAGGATAGCATTAAGTTGAATGCATTATCAAGGATATCATTCAGTTGAATGCATTATCAAGGATAGCATTCAGTTGAATGCATTATCAAGGATAGCATTCAGTTGAATGCATTATCAAGGATAGCATTCAGTTGAATGCATTATCAAGGATAGCATTCAGTTGAATGCATTATCAAGGATAGCATTAAGTTGAATGCATTATCAAGGATATCATTAAATTGAATGCATTATCAAGGATAGCATTCAGTTGAATGCATTATCAAGGATAGCATTAAGTTGAATGCATTATCAAGGATATCATTAAGTTGAATGCATTATCAAGGATATCATTAAATTGAATGCATTATCAAGGATAGCATTCAGTTGAATGCATTATCAAGGATAGCATTAAGTTGAATGCATTATCAAGGATAGCATTAAGTTGAATGCATTATCAAGGATATCATTAAATTGAATGCATTATCAAGGATAGCATTCAGTTGAATGCATTATCAAGGATATCATTAAATTGAATGCATTATCAAGGATAGCATTAAATTGAATGCATTATCAAGGATAGCATTCAGTTGAATGCATTATCAAGGATATCATTAAATTGAATGCATTATCAAGGATAGCATTAAATTGAATGCATTATCAAGGATAGCATTGCACTGCATTCAGAATAAAATTAAAAACATGAACGTATTATGTATAATGATTGAAATATTAAAAGCGATTATTTACGCATTTTTTGTTTGACAAATTCTCCACCAGCCACGTGAAAAAAACCATGATGTTATTTACTATACTAGAGATATCAGCTCTTGAGCAAAATAAGTATACTTTCTTTTTATGATTATTTTTAATATAAGCAAATTAACTTACAATATAGCGTTAGCATTTTACGTTACATTTTGATTTTAAAATTAAAGAAAAAAAAAGAAACCGTTAGTTTCAGAATTGTAAAATATTAATCATATGCTTTTTTCAGAGAATGGTAATTGATAATCAAACTCTGGGATCAAATTTTAATAGCATCATATGACAATGAAAACGTTTAAAGTATTGTTCATAACACCACGAAGGATATACTCTTCTTGTGTGCTATGGCAACATTTGTAAACAACTGTTAAAAGAAAATCTCTCAAGTTTTCTTGAGATTCGATATTGTATTTAGAATGTTTCAATTATAACAATTAATTTGATATTTTGCAGATTTCTCTTTAAAAATTTTCGTCTGCATTAATCATATCAAATATGAAATTCAATGTATAAAACAAACATAAATGTATTAGTATACTCAAACAAGGTCAGTCTTTGACGGTTCTTAAAGGACTCCAGGTACTAATTCAGTTCCCACAGTAACCCTATGCAAACAAGATGATATTAAAAATTTAAGAACTTTACATTTTTTAGTGTGTAGGCAGACATAGCTATGTATTTTATGGATACTCATATATCTGTTCACTTCGGAATACTCCATGTTTGTTGAAATATAATCTGATTTGTCGTGTGTGTGTGTGTGTGTGTGTGTGTGTGTGTGTGTGTGTGTGTGTGTGTGTGTGTGTCTATTTTTAACGCGGATTGGAAGTCCGGAAACCTGAAACCTTAGAAACTCACCATCCCCAATCCGGTCAGGTAAAATGTATTTGAATGACTTTCATAAACCATATGCATTGTTCTACTGAATATAGAGTAAATACCGACGTTAAAGCAATATGCTAGCATGTAAACAAATCTAAGTAAATGCTTGATGTAACGAAATCCACGTGGACAGTAAATGTCATTCCTAATAAACGAATTTCATTAGAAACTTAAGACCAAACTTATGTACCAGATTAAATCGTTCTAGTTTGATACTTCGTTGTATTCTAATTCGAGAATTCGTTAACTCTTGAGTTCGTTATAAACGGTTCCCACGATATCTTTTTTTTCTTTGTCGTTATCTTCGTCTCCATCTACGTATTATGTTTTTGTATCTCTCTATCCGAACAATGCATGAATATTGGCATTGCATCGATTCCGCTCTTCATTCGGACTGCTTCAGCAATGTCGGCACATTTTGCAAAAGTTTAGTATTTACGCCAGTTCATTCTAGAAAGTCTTATGACACCACAATACGCTATAAAATAACTCGTCTCATTACCCAACGTCGCCTGGAAATGTCAGCCATTTCTGTGGGACACTAATATTTGTTTTAAATAATCCCCAAGAGTGCTCGTTGATTGGTCACTTTTGGTACTCAGTTCCAGAACATTACGAACCATATGCCAGTAACTTGGCTCTTGTCCTGATTGATACTGTATGGCATACAATTCGAAGCTTGTGACTTTGAGATTGAAGTTCCACCACCATTAAATAAACAAAGTACATTTCAAAAGTAATGTCTTTGAATATGGTCGACACAAAATCTCAAACTTAGTCTCAAATGGTTTGAAATGAATAACATTGGTGCTTTATGACATTAGTGAACTGCATGAAACGAATTTGTTTCTTTGTGGAATCAATTATATAAATCATTCTTCTCTTCTTCCATTCCTATCAAATATTGATTTCGTCGTGACGGAGCTTGAGCACTAGTACAAACGTACTGATTCATTGAACTTTATACTTGATCTTCCTCCATGGAGCTTGCCCGACCGACATCTATTAATATATCAATGTATCTTGTTTTATCTTGCTTGTCTGAAAGTCATCCTTGCATCTATCGTTTTAAACAAAGTATCTATTAATCTATCTTATTTTATGTATCCTTCCCTACTGTCATCAATGTCTGAATGTCTCTATGATGTCTGTTCTAGGTATTATTCCATGAGCTTTTCCCGCCATCATCTGTGTATCGATCAGATCCCCGTATTGAATGTAGCATGCCCGACCGTCATCTGTGTGTCCATCAATCTATCTTTTGCCCTGCCTCATCTGTATTTGTATCAATCTGTCTTTTTTATTATTCACATCTTAATTAAAATATCAAATACTAAATCGATACATTTATTTAATATTTTATCCTCTATCTCCACAAGAAAAAAGATTATATAAAAAAAACTATATAGAAATATCTACATGTGTTTGTGTGTGTATGCGTATCTCACTGTCTACAGTTAATATTTAATCGATTCGTGCAAACAGACGAGTCGCTAAGAAATGAATTCTGAATATCTGTGCCCAGTTAAGGGACAATTTATTTAAACGGTTTAACCTAACAATACAGTATGCATTGAATAAATATAAGATATTTTATCGAGAGCATAATATTCATTAAATTTTCTATGCTTATTTTAATGGATTCTTTGGAATAGTTGTGTTAAATATCGTTTACAAGTATTTTAAAATCGTTTACGACAAGTCAAGGCCAGTATAATTGTTGATTTGATTTATAAATAAGGTCATTGGTAAAGGGAATGATGGGAAAAGGTAAAGAAGATCTTTGATCACTTATCTCTTTTATGTAGTTAAATTACCCCTCCAATCAGGTCTAATTATAAACAATATTTCAAAAACTCAGCGACTAGATGTCGAATTTCCTTATCTTCGAATTTCAAGGTAAGATGTCATTCAAATTTTCACCCAATTGGCAGAATTCAAATTAATCATTGCCAAATAGACACTGATGTTCGTTTTTTTAACCTATGGGTTAAATGTTTATTTAATTTGGTCTGTATAGGCGAACGTTTAAGTCTAACAACTTAGTATAAAAGCATGACTCATTACCAATAACTTCTAAAAATAGAATAAATTTCCAAAGTCTATTTAAAATTACTAATGGTTCTGTTTTGTATCTAATTGGTAGAACCGATCACGAAAGACTGTTAATATCTTTAAAGAAATAGTCCCCACTGTTAAAAAATTGGCTTCAAAGAGTTGTCTGAAATTGTGTCAGTTAGAATCAGCAATGATATTCACAGTATCCAAGCAACCAATTTACAATATCTCGGGCAACGAATCCTCCCTTCTCTACGCTCCACCAGTCGTTACAGCAATATTTCAGCATATTTCTGGCTATATCATGCGTAGGAAATAGAAGTCACGTGCTGTTAACAAAAGACACACAGAGGCAATCGACCTAGACTGGCTTGGGCGGGTATCGAACCCGTGACGATTCTACCAATTGAGCTACGTCGGCTCCATAGTTTTTTGCATAAACATATTTATGACTAAATATGGATGGAAAAGGAATCGTTAAAGATAAACATAAACATACAAATGAAAAAATAGTTTCCGTTATTTTCAGGAAGGAATTCAATTATATTATTGTGTGAAAATAGTTTTTGAAAGTAAAGTTAAGCAAATATCTTTTAAGATTGTTCGAGATCTTTTAAATAAAGAAAATATCCCTTTGTGTACCTGCACAACGATATCTTTGAGAACAATATGTAAATGTTTATATATATATATATATATATATATATATATATATATATATATATATATATATACCTAAAACAATTTTATGTTTTAAAAGTGGGTTGCATTGCAAGTGTGTCCACTGTTCAAATAATATTTAAAAAGTCAAGAAATTAGAGACAGTGATAAGTCGCTGTCCCATACATACATGGGGTATTTAAAAGTTCTAAATATTCGGTTGTCACGTTTTCACTTCTTTGAACCTGTTACAAAATTTAAATTCGATAAACGGACAAAATAACGATCTATAAAATGAAATTTGCCGTAAATACATCACGACAGGCACTTGCAGCGTGTGTATGTTGGATTTGTATCGTAACCTTTGGTTTTTTTCAGTTCTATGCCTACGATGTCTGCAGTGCTAGCACTAATGCTGAGCGCCAAGCGAGGCAAGCTGTTAGTACCATTTATATAGATCTTTGGTATGACTCGGCCAGGGTTCGAACCCGCGACCTCCCGCATTAGAGCAGTCCATACACGTAAAACAATTCTCCTCATATACAAAAAGCATACTGTAGAGTGCAAGCTCTTTCTGATCTATGTAATATCCTACAATTTTGAGGTGGTTTCATTGTTTAAAAGGTGGTTGAGAATCTATGGAAGATGGCATGAGTTCTGGAAGATTGTTATCTGTAACTGGGGAGCTGGAAGTGGTTACTGTGGATGGGTGAAAGATATCTCTATTGTCACAGCAGAACAAACAAATATCTACGTATTCGAACTGTCAAAAAGGGTTTTAAAACATTGTTTTTAAGGCAAAGGGCCCGGTAAAACAGGTGTCTGTGCCTGACACTGTTAGTCTCATCAGATACATTTACGCCTCAAAGAATATCAAGACAATACTCCCTGTACAAACTTAACAATCAGCAAAGAATATCAAGACAAAATCCACAGTACAATAATAACAACCAGCAAAGAATATCAAGACAAAATCCACAGTACAATAATAACAACCAGCAAAGAATATCAAGACAAAATCCACAGTACAATAATAACAACCAGCAAAGAATATCAAGACAAAATCCACAGTACAATAATAACAACCAGCAATAATATCAAGACAAAATCCACAGTACAATAATAACAACTAGCAAAGAATATCAAGACAAAATCCGCATTACAATAAAAACAACCAGCAAAGATTATCAAGACAGCACTTCTTCATAAAAGGTAACACTCATCAAGGAATACCAAGAGAGTATTCACAGAACAACAGATACAACCTGCAAGGAATACCAAAAGAGTACTTCCTGTAAAATAGTTACAACCAGCAAAAAAACCAAGACAGTACTGCCTGTAAAATAGTAACAACTAGCATGGACAGTACTTCTTGTTCCACAGTAGCCGTCAGAATGAAATACCTTGACAGTTCTCCTCGTAATATAGCAACAACCAACAAAGAGACCATCACAATCAAGCAAAAGGTGGGCAAGTGAACAACCAAAGACCAATCAAACAAAGAAACAAAACAAATGGAAAAAAATAATACAGTCAACCCTGACGGACAAGTCAAACATGTGAAGTGATAACAACTGGTCTCTAAAGACGTCGATGAGGTTAATTTATACAGTAGGTGACCATCAATGAAGATTTGACTGCAACATAACAGAAATTATAGATCAGCAGAAACAACAAATTAAATAAGTAAGTAAATAAATAAATAAATAAATAAACGTTGGATTAGAAGTCTAGGATACCTATTATATACACTTACCTTAATACTCCTGTCTCGTCATTGAAGTCTAACAGCCAAAGACATGTATTTGGTTGTCATTTCACAGTAATACACTAGATTTCACCATCACAATCAACGGATAGTACTAATCTCTCCTCAAATAGTTGTGGACATAAATGATCGATTGTCCTTCTCATTGTCGGGTTGTAATTATCGATAACTCCAGTAGAGCTCCTAATCGACTTGTGAAGACGCATTCTTTTTAATCATTGTGGAAACACACCAATAATCAAATATGACATTCAATTTTTAACATTTTTCAAATAAAGACCGAATCATTACGTCTCTTCCTCATATACAATACATAAGCTTAGTTACCCCTGGCGTTTTGAATAGAAATTCTAAATTCGAAAAATATGGACTTTCTTTACGGTCAGTACCATACAACTGGTAATGAGGTGATACAGTAACAAGTACCGTAAAGTACCGGAGGTATTCTCTTCTTAATAAAATACTTTGGCAAAAGGAAATTTTTAAACTTATCTTTTAAATTCATTGAGCGTTGTGCCGAATTACTACCCAAAATTGCCGCCAAAAATATATCACGAACCCACACTGAAATGTTTGTCATTGTATCAGTCTTTTTCTCTATTTCTATTTACATATTATGAAATATAAACCAGCTGAAGAGTGAACATTGTACAAAGTGTCATCTTATACAACTAAAAAATACCCACAACAAATATCGGAGAATGAAACAGTGTGTGAAATAATTTCATATAATTCAAAAGAGCATAGCTGTTAGGGTCAAGATCTAATTTAGAGTGCAGGTGTACCGAGACGCACTGAAAATCTAATATTGAGATGTTTTTTTCAGTATTTGGGCGAAAACTTCTATATCAGATGTGCGTATGTACACGTGCATATGTATTTACCTGCACACTTGTGTGTGTGTGTGTGTGTGTGTGTGTGTATTGTGTGTGTGTGTGTGTGTGTGTGTGTGTGTGTGTGTGTGTGTGTACGGTACTTTAAAATTTTCCATTGCTTGCTTGCTAATGTACTATGAAGACACACAAAGATTTATTTACAAAGTAACTAATGAGGCCTCCTATTTGTCTAAAGATCATAGTGGATCACAATGGTTATTAAGGTAAACACTGGGGCTATAGAAAATTTGGATTTAAAAATGCATGGAAGAATATCACGCGATGCAAATTTTCTTCTTCTTTGTGTTCCCAGTATATCATAGCTATGGTGTTTTGATTCCAGGCACTTTTACAAGACATCAATATCTGGATACAAGATCTTTCTGAGACAACCGTGATACAATGAATAAATATAAAATTCTATAGCTACGAGACAATCCCTCTAGGACAAGGGAGTTAAATACAGTATGCAAAGCTCAATCTATTGGATATTACCAAAGGGAGGTAACTGCGTGTTAACTTCAGAGCTGAAACAAATGCTGTATTGATGTATTCATATCTGATTCCAGTATTCCACGATATTAATAAACGTATCAAATCCATGCTGTTTAATTCGTCTACTTTCCTGTGTATTAGCCCCATATCCTGCCAAGTGCTGATATAATACTGGTCAAACAATCAAATCCAGTAAGAAAATTTTTCGAGACAGACATCCAGTTACTAATTTAATTCATGTTACTCGACGATACACACAACTATATTATGTGATCAGAGAAAACTCTAATAGTTTAGCTGTATTGAATGGGGTTGATACACATACTTTAAGGAATATTCATCAGACTTGATGTTAAGGAGATATGGATATAATTAAGTTTTAAAAAAATTATTTTCACGTGCGCAAGCTACCCCACACGGATTTATAACGATAAATGTACCTGATCTTATGTCACGATATCGAATAGGTCTTGATAAAATGTTTGGTTAAGAAATTGATCTAACTACAACAGCAGAGAGGGTGAACACGACCTCAATGAAACGTCCGGTGGGTAAACAGAACAAAGATACAAAATTGGAAGAAGAAGAAAGAAAGAAAACGACAAAAATAAAGTAACAAAAATATGCTTAACGTGGACCGATTATAGTCAGTCATAAATTCACAATTACCTACTTGCAAAACGATCTACGGAGGTAGACTCTGCGATGTTTTTTCAAGGTTTATTTAGATTAATAGCCCTAAATGCATTACCGATTGCAAAACAATTAGGAATGAAAGCATTTGACATTGTTCGTGGTAAAGCTTCTAGCGCAATTGGTAATGTTGCCGGTAAAGCGTTCTCGGCAATCATAAATAATTTATGACGATTAATACAAACAAAGGGGCTCAATCACTAGTGATAATACCCATCACTGAAGTTATTCCTGCAAATGTCAGTAAAATAATAATAAAGCTGCAAATTAAAAACTGACAGAGTCTACCAAATCAAGCAGCAAATAAAAAACGATCATAGTTGTCTGGTGTACCCCTGTCAGAAAAGGAAGAAAAAGAAGACAAAAACATTTCTCAAAGACGAGTCTGTGCGTGATTATCAGTATTATTGTTATGAAGATTCGAGTTAGAGGTTCAAGATACAAGGAAATGAGGCGTGTATTGAGTAGAAGGTAGAATTCTGAGAGCAGACGACACATCATGCGGAATTGGTAATCGAGTTGGTTTTGTTAAAAACGGTATCATGACGTACATACGTCATTGACGTAACAAAATATTGAATCATACATATCAAACGTAGGCGTTACCACTACGATACTTGGCCTTGCAAGTGTTACGTATATTTGATTTAAGTCATTTATTATTGTTTTAATTGTTTGTTTGTCAGATTCAAATTTGACATTTTAAGTTTAAGATTCATTCATTGGGAGATATTATTTTTAGAAAGTGGAATGACCTGTACTCTACGAATAAACACCAGATGCTGACCTCATTTCTGACCTGGCTTCAGAGTTGTAAACAAGCTTTTAAAATAATTGGTTGATTCCAAGGACATTATGGAGTTTTGTTATAAACATCTTTTAATTTTTAGTTCTTGAGAGTAAAAATAACTGATTCTCATCTGGGTCATACTGTGTGTACGAGACTTTTTGACGGCAAATTTGTTCTAAAGATTCTAGAAGATCATGTGACCCCTTCCTTGTTTACGTAAAAACAGGTATATAAATGATGTTTTAGAGCGAACTATTTAGTAGAAGTTGGGCTGTTAGAATATTAAGTTGTATTGTTCTGAGTTATTTTAAATTACCTTGTACTGGAAATTATTTCAATTCGTTTGGATCAAGAGGATTTATTTTGTTATTTATCTGGAAAACAATTGTGGTCATTAAATTTCATAAGACCAGAACTGACTTCATCACGTGACATCGTCTTCCATCTTGGATGCTTCACTAAGATTCGAACTGGGAATTATTAGGACATTTTATTACCAGGACTTTTGCAATTTCACTAGTGGATTATATTTTGAATTATTTTTGGATTAATTTTGGAAATGATTCTTAAAACCGTAAGTTTATTTTTCTTTTCTGGAAAATATTTGTGCTCAATAAATTGTTTTATTAAGTTTTTACAAGCTTGTTATTTTCACTCTTTCTGTGTTACTGTTTTTTCGAGCCTAAGCACGTAACACAAGACACAGCGATGATTACTCAAGATCGGCTGTCCCATCAATGATGTTTGCAAAATATAGCACTGACCAAATCGAAAACAATAACGTGACAATGAATGAAACTGGAACTGAAGTTGCATCGATGAATGAAAATTTCAACTTATGATTTGCCTCACGTAAATCAATGTTGAATGACGAAGAAGTTTTTATTATATATATGTAATTCCACTATCTCATATCTTTGGAGTTTGTAGAAATGTTAGACAGGTTATTTCAAAGCGAAGCACACAGTAGTTATTGTAAAACAAACTACCGACAATGATGCAGTCTGGCGACCCAATGCAGTTGATGATGGTGAATTCATATTATAATACTGTCGTTGTGGACGCCTGTAATGACTCCAACGATTGCTGAAGAACAGAAATTACTCTCTTGTATGGATCAAAGCGGTAAATGAATGCTATCATTGTTGACAGTAATAACAGATAGTGTTCAAAGTTCTGTTCATGGTTTATTTACATGGCATATAGCATCACAGCAAGGTGTTTCGACAACACGACAGATTGTCATTGCTGGTCAAAATACTCATAAACATAATCTAATGGTGTTTGACAAACTTGGAGTTTCTGTTGTTTCGTTAAGAATAAGCGAACATCAAGAACCATCTGAGGATATATTATTGAGTTTTTTCAAATAATCATGTAGCATGTGCATATCATCGTTTGACGAATTGTATGGGCCGTGATCAGAATACAGATACTAGTCTGCAGCGGGATTTCAAAAAGTTCTATTCAATTTTTATTTTTCGTTGGAACATCTTGATTTAACTAGACAAACTGTCTATTATATACACTTTCGATCTAGTGTCAACAGAATCGATGCAGTAATATAAGAGCAGATGATGTTACACTTTCAGACAAAGCGATATTATTTGAAAGAGCTGGTGGATGAATGAGAGTCATCGATGCCCCAGTAATGAATCGCTCATGATAGTATGTCATATAGTCATGTTAGGGCCACATGTACAGGAAACAAAATTACATCAAAACTTGTAAGTAAATGCGGAACGAAATTGAATTTGCAAAAATATCAAATTGCTAGGTGTGGTCCAAACAAGTTTTCCTTAACAAAATTGAACCTACACATTCTAGCAAAGCTTTAGAATAAATAAAATTTAAGTTTAATTCCATCTTTCTCAGAGAAAATATATTAACGACTCAATAAAAGCAGGTGGTATATTTCCACGTCTTGGTGATCTACCGGTGTTAATAGCTGCTCCTGTACCAGCTGTCGCAAAATCAGCTGCATTTGGCGCTTTTGGAAACGCTGCCACAATGACATTAAAGGACGCAACTGGACAAGGAGTTAAAAAAGAGGGAAGGTTCGAAGACTAACAGGAATTCCACATTCATGGTACGGAAAAGGCCTGACAATAACGGGAACACTTCGTTAGGCAGAAAATGTCTTCTTCCAATGTCTTATTTTGATTTAATTAAAGCTGCTTAAAAATTAAAAATAAATATCGTTAGAGGTGTTTTAATACGCGATTAATTACCTAACCAGCAGACTAGCGTTGAAACCGGTATTATTAATCTGGTAAATAGTTTTGGTCCAGGTACGCATTAGGTCGTTTAAGCAATTGATTCACGTGGAATCGAGTATTTTCATTCGTAGGGACTGCCACCACCAAAAGAATTTGTAAAATATGTCGGCAGACTTCAAACTCCATTTAACATTGCCAACACAGACAATAATTGATCCGATAATACGTGGCCGTAAAGCAATTGCTGTAATTAATGCTGTACCAAAACCAATCAAACCACCTCATAAAGTCATAGAACAGTACACATGTAACCGCTATCGTTTTAAACAGATCATGGTATCTAAAAAAAAAAAACACCACACCATGGACGGAATATCGCACAAAAATGTAAATACAATTTCTAGTGATGAAATATGAGTTATTCAATCTTGCTAATGTAGATCCAAATAAAATTGTTTCATGTCAAGATAAACAAGGAAATTTAAAAGCATGTAATGTTTCATTGGATGATATTTCTGATAGAATAAGTGGAATAAGTGAAAATAAATTTGTCACATTTGATATTGATGGACATATTAGACCTTATATACATATTAGATCCAAATTATTTGATGTATTACATGTGAATAATACTTTAGTATATGCATCTAAAAACAAACCAGATGGAAACCCTGATTGGCAGATTTATTTCTATTCCAGCGTGCAATTGTCAAATCGAACAAACCAACGATAAATTTCAACGCAGAATTAATTATATTACAGGAAAATAATCAAAAATAGCTACCACAGTCCACAAACCAACATTATCAGCTGCGATAGAAATACATTCGACCGATTATGTTGTAGGTATATCTCAATCATCAATCCGATCAGTGTTGGGATGACCTGAAATAGCACCAGAGAATAATGGACGACCAGAATCAAAACGATATGAATTTAATACAGATGAGAACAAATTTCTAAAACATTCAGATTATCGAAATAGGTATACTTGGTTTGAAATAGTAAAACCAATTTCAGATCCTTCCCTACCTCCTGAGATACTCCGTATACTATATATGATGGTACAAAACAGGCCAAATTATTAACGTCAATATCTAGAAGAGAAGATTGAAATTATATTTCATATATCGAAGAACAAGCTATCAAAGCGTTTCCGGACCTGAATACACACGCTTACTTGGTAACGTGCAAAACATATTTCAGTAACCGGTATCATACAGTAATAACGATGTAAAAAAAACAAATTATTGAAACAATAGAACATTTATTTCAGGTTATTTCCAACCTTGAGCATCCAAACGGGGTTATAATTGAAAAAGTATTATCGGACGAATTAGTATCATCCCACAGGATTGGAAAAATAGGAATTAAAACATTATTTCTTGATCATTATTAAATAACAAGTGGAATTACCAACATTTGTAATATCAGGATTTTCCACCGACGAACTAAGCAAATCATTCAACGATCATATTAATGAGAATTTTCCACAAACCGTTGAGTCATGGAGAAAAATAGCACGACCAGCAGGTATTATCAAACAACAATGAAACATATAGTGGAGGTCGTCATATTTCACCAGCAATTGTAAATATAACATCAACGATTGCATTAAATTTTGTATGTCATGTCGTCGATGGTAGCTATCAAGCATATCTTGAGGAAGCTACACAGGCCAAACAGGGATATATTCTATATACATTTACACATCAAGATCCTCCTGGTTATTTGAACGTACATGAGCCATTAATCCATTTATTTACGATATCAAAAATCGGTTATTACCAAGGATACACTTTAAACTTTGTAACCAAAGCGGATACATTTTTGATTTAAAAAATGAAGTTCTATCTATAAAATGTTTACGTAAAATCTTAACGATTTATAATCAAGTTAGCGATTTTACAATTAATTATAGGGATATATTATATAATGTATGAGAAAGCGAGGAGTTTTATACACAACAAAGAGGTACTTTAAAATGACATCATAATAATAGTTAGACTACCCTCACTCGGGGCAGAATAATTTAATGTTGACATAATTATTGATGAATACGGCAATGAAGATTTTTGTTGTTGTCACAAGAACAGTTATGCTGATTTTGCGTTAATTTGTTGGGTAAATGGTACTAAAAAAGAATGAACATTAGAGTTTATGATTTTTGAAGGTTCAAGCCCCAAGCGTTTCTCTAATTGCTTTCGATGATATTTTTTGATTTAG
The DNA here is from genome assembly GCA_029339505.1 of Unio delphinus. Lineage (NCBI taxonomy): Eukaryota > Metazoa > Mollusca > Bivalvia > Unionida > Unionidae > Unio > Unio delphinus. Next base: position 3,838,721 of record JAQISU010000145.1, read on the forward strand.
CACATACAATCTGAAATGATGTTTCTTTAAATTCAACTTTTGATTGATTTTCAGCTGATTTATGAGTAAAAAGTAAGAAAATATAACAAAATCATCAAAAACAACCTCGGTTGATATGACAGCGTATTATCCAAGAAGTTTCCTTAGCATAGGTGAACGTCATGGATATTTTAAAAGATTTGGACATCCAAAAATTCGAGATGACCCGAGTTGGGATAAACTAAACTTTACCGGATTTTGACCTGAGTCTTTCAAAACAATCAAATCCGACAAGAATATTTTCTCGAGGCAGACATACAAATTCTGATCTAATTTATGTTACTCGACGATACACACAAATATATAACGTAATCAGAGATAACTCTAATATTTTAGTTACTCGACGATACACACAAATATATAACGTGATCAGCGATAACTCTAATATTTTAGTTACTCGACAATAAACACAAATAAATAACGTGATCAGCGATAACTCTAATATTTTAGTTACTCGACATTACACACAAATATATAACGTGATCAGCGATAACTCTAATATTTTAGTTACTCGACGATACACACAAATATAGAACGTAATCAGAGATGATTTAATAGGTTGATAAACATACACTTAGAAATATTCATCAGACTTGGGATATTGATATGATAAGTATAAAGACTTCTTTTCCAGTGCGCAAGATACCCCACACGTATTTATAATGATAAGTTTACATGATCCTAGCTCGCGATTTCAAATAGGTCTATATATATATATATATATATATATATATATATATATATATATATATATATATATATATATATATATATACATATATATATATATATAAATATATATATATATATATATATATATATATATATATATATATATATATATATATATATATATATATATATATATATATATATATATATATATATATATATATATATATATATAATTACAGCCATAGAGATAGTGAATGATTGAAACATCCGGCGTGTTAAGAAAACAAACATACAAAATTGGAAGAAGAAAAAAACGACAAAAGAGAAAGTAACAACATAAACTAACTCTCGGTTAGTTAGAGGCTTGGGTTAGACGTTATTGACCTTGTATTATTCATTTTCGTAATAAGATTTCTTTTAAGCAAATGATGTTTCAGCAAAAAGGTATATTTACCCTCTCTGCTGCTCCAGCAAAAACGTATTTAGTTAAAGCGTATTTATTCAATGGATATTGCCAACAAACCTGCTTATTTAATAGATAATGCCAACATAACCTATTTAGTTTATTGGTAATCCAGCAGAATGTATTATGTCCATGCATAATGCCCAAAGAATGTATTTAGTTCATAGATAATGCCAACAAAACAGATTTGTTCCTGAAATAGTGCTAACAAAATGTATTAATGAATAATGTCAGTGCAACATATTTAGTCGATGAAGAATGCCATAACAACTTAGTCATTCCATTGATAATGCCATAACAACTTAGTCATTCCATTGATAATGCCATAACAACTTAGTCATTCCATTTATAATGCCATAACAACTTAGTCATTCCATTGATAATGCCAAAACAACTTAGTCATTCCATTGATAATGCCATAACAACTTAGTCATTCCATTGATAATGCCAAAACAACTTAGTCATTCCATTGATAATGCCAAAACAACTTAGTCATTCCATTGATAATGCCATAACAACTTAGTCATTCCATTGATAATGCCAACACAACTTAGTCATTCCATTGATAATGCCAAAACAACTTAGTCATTCCATTGATAATGCCATAACAACTTAGTCATTCCATTTATAATGCCAACACAACTTAGTCATTCCATTGATAATGCCATAACAACTTAGTCATTCCATTGATAATGCCAAAACAACTTAGTCATTCCATTTATAATGCCAACACAACTTAGTCATTCCATTGATAATGCCAAAACAACTTAGTCATTCCATTGATAATGCCAAAACAACTTAGTCATTCCATTGATAATGCCATAACAACTTAGTCATTCCATTTATAATGCCAACACAACTTAGTCATTCCATTGATAATGCCATAACAACTTAGTCATTCCATTGATAATGCCAAAACAACTTAGTCATTCCATTTATAATGCCAACACAACTTAGTCATTCCATTGATAATGCCTAAACAACTTAGTCATTCCATTGATAATGCCAACACAACTTAGTCATTCCATTGATAATGCCAACACAACTTAGTCATTCCATTGATAATGCCTAAACAACTTAGTCATTCCATTGATAATGCCAAAACAACTTAGTCATTCCATTGATAATGCCAAAACAACTTAGTCATTCCATTGATAATGCCATAACAACTTAGTCATTCCATTGATAATGCCATAACAACTTAGTCATTCCATTTATAATGCCAACACAACTTAGTCATTCCATTGATAATGCCATAACAACTTAGTCATTCCATTTATAATGCCAACACAACTTAGTCATTCCATTTATAATGCCAACACAACTTAGTCATTCCATTGATAATGCCATAACAACTTAGTCATTCCATTTATAATGCCAACACAACTTAGTCATTCCATTGATAATGCCATAACAACTTAGTCATTCCATTGATAATGCCATAACAACTTAGTCATTCCATTTATAATGCCAACACAACTTAGTCATTCCATTGATAATGCCATAACAACTTAGTCATTCCATTTATAATGCCAACACAACTTAGTCATTCCATTGATAATGCCATAACAACTTAGTCATTCCATTTATAATGCCAACACAACTTAGTCATTCCATTGATAATGCCATAACAACTTAGTCATTCCATTTATAATGCCAACACAACTTAGTCATTCCATTGATAATGCCAACACAACTTAGTCATTCCATTGATAATGCCTAAACAACTTAGTCATTCCATTGATAATGCCAAAACAACTTAGTCATTCCATTGATAATGCCAAAACAACTTAGTCATTCCATTGATAATGCCATAACAACTTAGTCATTCCATTGATAATGCCATAACAACTTAGTCATTCCATTTATAATGCCAACACAACTTAGTCATTCCATTGATAATGCCATAACAACTTAGTCATTCCATTGATAATGCCAAAACAACTTAGTCATTCCATTGATAATGCCAACACAACTTAGTCATTCCATTGATAATGCCATAACAACTTAGTCATTCCATTGATAATGCCATAACAACTTAGTCATTCCATTTATAATGCCATAACAACTTAGTCATTCCATTTATAATGCCATAACAACTTAGTCATTCCATTGATAATGCCAAAACAACTTAGTCATTCCATTGATAATGCCAACACAACTTAGTCATTCCATTGATAATGCCAAAACAACTTAGTCATTCCATTGATAATGCCATAACAACTTAGTCATTCCATTGATAATGCCATAACAACTTAGTCATTCCATTGATAATGCCAAAACAACTTAGTCATTCCATTGATAATGCCAACACAACTTAGTCATTCCATTGATAATGCCATAACAACTTAGTCATTCCATTGATAATGCCAAAACAACTTAGTCATTCCATTGATAATGCCATAACAACTTAGTCATTCCATTGATAATGCCAAAACAACTTAGTCATTCCATTGATAATGCCAAAACAACTTAGTCATTCCATTGATAATGCCAAAACAACTTAGTCATTCCATTGATAATGCCATAACAACTTAGTCATTCCATTGATAATGCCAAAACAACTTAGTCATTCCATTGATAATGCCATAACAACTTAGTCATTCCATTGATAATGCCATAACAACTTAGTCATTCCATTGATAATGCCATAACAACTTAGTCATTCCATTGATAATGCCAAAACAACTTAGTCATTCCATTGATAATGCCATAACAACTTAGTCATTCCATTTATAATGCCATAACAACTTAGTCATTCCATTTATAATGCCATAACAACTTAGTCATTCCATTTATAATGCCAACACAACTTAGTCATTCCATTGATAATGCCAACACAACTTAGTCATTCCATTGATAATGCCTAAACAACTTAGTCATTCCATTGATAATGCCAAAACAACTTAGTCATTCCATTGATAATGCCAAAACAACTTAGTCATTCCATTGATAATGCCATAACAACTTAGTCATTCCATTGATAATGCCATAACAACTTAGTCATTCCATTTATAATGCCAACACAACTTAGTCATTCCATTGATAATGCCATAACAACTTAGTCATTCCATTTATAATGCCAACACAACTTAGTCATTCCATTTATAATGCCAACACAACTTAGTCATTCCATTGATAATGCCATAACAACTTAGTCATTCCATTTATAATGCCAACACAACTTAGTCATTCCATTGATAATGCCATAACAACTTAGTCATTCCATTGATAATGCCATAACAACTTAGTCATTCCATTTATAATGCCAACACAACTTAGTCATTCCATTGATAATGCCATAACAACTTAGTCATTCCATTTATAATGCCAACACAACTTAGTCATTCCATTGATAATGCCATAACAACTTAGTCATTCCATTTATAATGCCAACACAACTTAGTCATTCCATTGATAATGCCATAACAACTTAGTCATTCCATTTATAATGCCAACACAACTTAGTCATTCCATTGATAATGCCAACACAACTTAGTCATTCCATTGATAATGCCTAAACAACTTAGTCATTCCATTGATAATGCCAAAACAACTTAGTCATTCCATTGATAATGCCAAAACAACTTAGTCATTCCATTGATAATGCCATAACAACTTAGTCATTCCATTGATAATGCCATAACAACTTAGTCATTCCATTTATAATGCCAACACAACTTAGTCATTCCATTGATAATGCCATAACAACTTAGTCATTCCATTGATAATGCCAAAACAACTTAGTCATTCCATTGATAATGCCAACACAACTTAGTCATTCCATTGATAATGCCATAACAACTTAGTCATTCCATTGATAATGCCATAACAACTTAGTCATTCCATTTATAATGCCATAACAACTTAGTCATTCCATTTATAATGCCATAACAACTTAGTCATTCCATTGATAATGCCAAAACAACTTAGTCATTCCATTGATAATGCCAACACAACTTAGTCATTCCATTGATAATGCCAAAACAACTTAGTCATTCCATTGATAATGCCATAACAACTTAGTCATTCCATTGATAATGCCATAACAACTTAGTCATTCCATTGATAATGCCAAAACAACTTAGTCATTCCATTGATAATGCCAACACAACTTAGTCATTCCATTGATAATGCCATAACAACTTAGTCATTCCATTGATAATGCCATAACAACTTAGTCATTCCATTGATAATGCCATAACAACTTAGTCATTCCATTGATAATGCCAAAACAACTTAGTCATTCCATTGATAATGCCAAAACAACTTAGTCATTCCATTGATAATGCCAAAACAACTTAGTCATTCCATTGATAATGCCATAACAACTTAGTCATTCCATTGATAATGCCAAAACAACTTAGTCATTCCATTGATAATGCCATAACAACTTAGTCATTCCATTGATAATGCCATAACAACTTAGTCATTCCATTGATAATGCCATAACAACTTAGTCATTCCATTGATAATGCCAAAACAACTTAGTCATTCCATTGATAATGCCATAACAACTTAGTCATTCCATTTATAATGCCATAACAACTTAGTCATTCCATTTATAATGCCATAACAACTTAGTCATTCCATTGATAATGCCAAAACAACTTAGTCATTCCATTGATAATGCCAAAACAACTTAGTCATTCCATTGATAATGCCATAACAACTTAGTCATTCCATTTATAATGCCATAACAACTTAGTCATTCCATTTATAATGCCATAACAACTTAGTCATTCCATTGATAATGCCAAAACAACTTAGTCATTCCATTGATAATGCCAACACAACTTAGTCATTCCATTGATAATGCCAAAACAACTTAGTCATTCCATTGATAATGCCATAACAACTTAGTCATTCCATTGATAATGCCATAACAACTTAGTCATTCCATTGATAATGCCAAAACAACTTAGTCATTCCATTGATAATGCCAACACAACTTAGTCATTCCATTGATAATGCCATAACAACTTAGTCATTCCATTGATAATGCCATAACAACTTAGTCATTCCATTGATAATGCCATAACAACTTAGTCATTCCATTGATAATGCCAAAACAACTTAGTCATTCCATTGATAATGCCAAAACAACTTAGTCATTCCATTGATAATGCCAAAACAACTTAGTCATTCCATTGATAATGCCATAACAACTTAGTCATTCCATTGATAATGCCAAAACAACTTAGTCATTCCATTGATAATGCCATAACAACTTAGTCATTCCATTGATAATGCCATAACAACTTAGTCATTCCATTGATAATGCCATAACAACTTAGTCATTCCATTGATAATGCCATAACAACTTAGTCATTCCATTGATAATGCCAAAACAACTTAGTCATTCCATTGATAATGCCATAACAACTTAGTCATTCCATTGATAATGCCAAAACAACTTAGTCATTCCATTGATAATGCCATAACAACTTAGTCATTCCATTGATAATGCCATAACAACTTAGTCATTCCATTGATAATGCCAAAACAACTTAGTCATTCCATTGATAATGCCAAAACAACTTAGTCATTCCATTGATAATGCCATAACAACTTAGTCATTCCATTGATAATGCCATAACAACTTAGTCATTCCATTGATAATGCCATAACAACTTAGTCATTCCATTGATAATGCCAAAACAACTTAGTCATTCCATTGATAATGCCATAACAACTTAGTCATTCCATTGATAATGCCAAAACAACTTAGTCATTCCATTGATAATGCCAAAACAACTTAGTCATTCCATTGATAATGCCAAAACAACTTAGTCATTCCATTGATAATGCCATAACAACTTAGTCATTCCATTTATAATGCCAAAACAACTTAGTCATTCCATTTATAATGCCAAAACAACTTAGTCATTCCATTGATAATGCCAAAACAACTTAGTCATTCCATTGATAATGCCAAAACAACTTAGTCATTCCATTGATAATGCCATAACAACTTAGTCATTCCATTGATAATGCCAACACAACTTAGTCATTCCATTGATAATGCCAAAACAACTTAGTCATTCCATTGATAATGCCAAAACAACTTAGTCATTCCATTGATAATGCCAACACAACTTAGTCATTCCATTGATAATGCCAACACGCTTTAGTCATTCCATTGATAATGCCATAACAACTTAGTCATTCCATTGATAATGCCAACACGCTTTAGTCATTCCATTGATAATGCCATAACAACTTAGTCATTCCATTGATAATGCCAACACGCTTTAGTCATTCCATTGATAATGCCATAACAACTTAGTCATTCCATTGATAATGCCAACACAACTTAGTCATTCCATTGATAATGCCAAAACAACTTAGTCATTCCATTGATAATGCCAAAACAACTTAGTCATTCCATTGATAATGCCAACACAACTTAGTCATTCCATTGATAATGCCAAAACAACTTAGTCATTCCATTGATAATGCCAAAACAACTTAGTCATTCCATTGATAATGCCAACACGCTTTAGTCATTCCATTGATAATGCCATAACAACTTAGTCATTCCATTGATAATGCCATAACAACTTAGTCATTCCATTGATAATGCCAACACAACTTAGTCATTCCATTGATAATGCCAAAACAACTTAGTCATTCCATTGATAATGCCAACACAACTTAGTCATTCCATTGATAATGCCAACACAACTTAGTCATTCCATTGATAATGCCAACACAACTTAGTCATTCCATTGATAATGCCAAAACAACTTAGTCATTCCATTGATAATGCCAACACAACTTAGTCATTCCATTGATAATGCCAACACAACTTAGTCATTCCATTGATAATGCCAAAACAACTTAGTCATTCCATTGATAATGCCAACACAACTTAGTCATTCCATTGATAATGCTAACACACTTTAGTCATTCCATTGATAATGCCAACACAACTTAGTCATTCCATTGATAATGCTAACACACTTTAGTCATTCCATTGATAATGCCAACACACTTTAGTCATTCCATTGATAATGCTAACACACTTTAGTCATTCCATTGATAATGCTAACACAACTTAGTCATTCCATTGATAATGCCAAAACAACTTAGTCATTCCATTGATAATGCCAACACAACTTAGTCATTCCATTGATAATGCTAACACACTTTAGTCATTCCATTGATAATGCCAACACAACTTAGTCATTCCATTGATAATGCTAACACACTTTAGTCATTCCATTGATAATGCCAACACACTTTAGTCATTCCATTGATAATGCTAACACACTTTAGTCATTCCATTGATAATGCTAACACAACTTAGTCATTCCATTGATAATGCCAAAACAACTTAGTCATTCCATTGATAATGCTAACACACTTTAGTCATTCCATTGATAATGCCAACACAACTTAGTCATTCCATTGATAATGCTAACACACTTTAGTCATTCCATTGATAATGCCAACACACTTTAGTCATTCCATTGATAATGCTAACACACTTTAGTCATTCCATTGATAATGCTAACACAACTTAGTCATTCCATTTATAATGGCAACACGCCTTAGTCATACCATTGATAATGCCAACACAACTTAGTCATTCAATTGATAATGCCAACACGAAATATTTTTTACCTGGATATTGCCAGCTCAACGTTGTTATCACATGGATAATGTCAAAACAATGCATTTGTGAGATCCATATATCTTCAATAAACCTGAACAAAATGTATGAAATGCTTTGACGTTATTTCTAGATTATCCATACCTAATGAAATGGTTATTCGTAGCAATATATTAGGTACTGACATTTTAACGGGAAACTCTAAATGGATCACTCAGATGAAGCAATTACAGCCCGGTAAAGATTTGTGACCGGAAATAGTTCAGTAACGCCACTTCGTCTGCATAAAATACTTGAGGTGGGGGTGGGGTATCATATAGGGCAAATCTTTATTAGTAGAAAGATTCAAATGTTTATTTCTTCTAGAGATAGCAATAAACTAACCCTATTATTAAGATATTACAAAAATAATGAAAAACGATTTTTTTTTAAAAACGTGAATTAGGTTTGACGAAAACTGGTGGGACTCTATTCATGCTGAAGACGAACTGTAAAAAAATGGTGTTAAGGATGATGACGACGACGACGACGACGACGATGATGATGATGATGATGATGTTGTGCATGTAACACCTTTTGCATCATAAGATCCCCGACACATGGCGGCCAGTATATCAGGTAGAAGAACCCTAGAAAACCTCAGTAAGAACCACCGACCCACGGTAAGCTATCGGCAATTATTCTCGCATAACATGCATTGACAGTGCCCGAGATTAGATCCATCATTAGTAAGGTAAACGAAACATTGAAAAGCGATCAAAGGAAAAATAGCTCAATCTGTGCGAAAACTTTGCAGGAACATTTCTTGCTTGTTAGATATCACGTTTTGCCATTTTATTAATTCATTTGGGCACACATTTTTGTGTACCTGTTGTAGCAGGCAAATTAACATTTATATATAAATATACATTGTATTTGCTTATTTTCAACTCTACCATGTGACGCATAACATGTAGGTATTTGTGATTGCTTATTGAAATGTCTTCCTTTAAAAAGAAAATATTCACGTGATATTTATTTCCTATTGGGCATGGTAATTTCATGATTTAAAAAAAAAAAAACAACGTTAATTGTGGTGTTACACCTTGATGTAACCACGCTCAGATTGTCAAAGGGAGATAAATAAGGAAGGCCTACATTTGCAACTGTGGAGCTAAGCATTCTAGTTTATAAGCTGCTTTAAAAATATTGCCGCTTACAAACAACGTTTTTTGATCACATTCCAAAACTGGTCTACAGAGAAACTATAAATAGATATTCAGGGACCTGTTAGACAGGAATATATTTATGTCTCCATAAGCCCCAATACTTTTCTTTATGGAGACAATACATAAGTTACAGTATCAATTTATTACAGACAGACAGAAATATAACTTACGATGCCAAGTTAGTAACGGTGAGTTGTTTAGAAAGGACTTTCATGGCTGGTTCGAGGGGGAGGGGGTTGCCATATGAAGCTTAATATTTATTTTAATTTAAAAAAAATAAAAACATAATTAGGGCTTATTGCATATACTTGAATATACAAGGTTTGTCAGCTGTAGTGTCAGGATGTCATCTATATACGTTTATGATTCAAATAATATTGATCATAGGTAATAACAGAGAACATTGTATTAGACTAGAAATTTGGAGAAATCCATGTACTCCCTATTAAGTGGAAATCAATGCATTTCTCCATCATGGTAAAATCCATGTACCTCTCTATTATTATGAAGTTCAAGTATCTCTCTATTTATAGGAGGTCCAAGTATATCTTATGAGGTGGTCATGCACCACTCTATTATGAGGATACCCATTAACCTTTAATGTATGAGGAAATCCACTCCATGCACTTCTGTTTAACGAAGAAATCCACGCACATCTCTATCATGCAGAAATTAATGCACTTCTTTATCATGAGGAAATTAATGCACGTCACTGCTATGAAGAAATTAATGTACTTCTCTATTATGAGGAAATTCATGCACTTCTCCATTACGAGATAATTATTGCATTTCTCTATTATGAGGAACTTAATGCACTTCTGTATTATGAGGAAATCAATGCACTTCTCTATTATTAGGAAATTATTGCATTTCTCTATTATGAGGCAATTCATACACTTATCCCGTATGAGAAAGAACCTGCGCATTTCCATTGTGAGGAAATTCATGCACTTCTCTATTATGAGGAAATGCATCCACTTCTCTTTTATGATAAATAATGCACTTCTCTATGATGAAAAAATTCAAGCACTTCTCTATTCTGAAGAAATTCATGCACTTCTCTATTATGAGGCATTTCATGCATTTCTCCCGTATGAGAAAGTTCCTGCACATTTCCATTATGAAGAAATTCATGCACTTCTCTAGTATGAGGAAATTAATGTACTTCTCTATTGTGAAGAAAATCACGCACTTCTCCCTTATGAGAAATTTCATGCACTTTTTTATTATGAGCAAATTAATGCACTTCTCCCTTATGAGAACGTTCATGCACTTCTCTAGTAGGAGGAAATTAATGTACTTCTCCATTATGAGAACGTTCATGCACTTCTCTAGTATGAGAAAATTAATGCACTTCTCGAGTGTAAGGAAATTAATGCATGTCTAATAAGAAGAAATTAATACACTTCTCTATTATGAGGAAATTCATGCACTTCTTCATTGTGAGAAAATTAATGCACGTCTCAATTGTGAGGAAATTCATGCACCTCTCTATTAAGAAGAAATTAATGCACGTCTCTATTGTGAGAAAATTAATGCACTTCTCGAGTGTAAGGAAATTAATGCATGTCTAATAAGAAGAAATTAATACACTTCTCTATTATGAGGAAATTCATGCACCTCTCTATTATAAGGAAATTAATGCATCTCTAATAAGACGAAATTAATGTATATTTCTGTTATGAGGAAATTCATTATCTCTCTTTAAAGAAAGAATTCATGTAACTGTCTATTCTATAGGAATTAATGGATCTCTCTATATCATTGGGAAATCCATCTATCTCTCTATCACTGTTATAAGGAAAATGCATGTATATCATTGTTGTGAGAAAATTCATTCACGTCTCTATTATGAGTAAATGTGCATTCTTCCCTATCGTGAATAAATATATTTCTAATATTAACAGCTTTTTGATATTGGTTTGTTTCCTAGTTTGCCTGATATTGCGTTCCTTTAAATGGCAAGCTCTAAAGATAGCGATGTCAGATTATTATCTCTTTAATACTAAATTTAATGACGACTGCATGCAAGAATTTGAAATTCTAGTCACATGACTTTCTCGTGGAATTTCCGTTTGTCTGATAATGATTATTTGTCGGTGTATTTTAAAATATAATTACGAATCTTTACCAAACCTTTGTAACAAGCATTTACACTTGATAAAATCGCATCGTATTACAATGAAAAACTAAACATTTAACACCAGAAAGGAACTACTTTTGTAATTATGCGTTTGTTTTTGTTTCCTTTGACTATAGTTAGACTATAGTTATGTTATTTTTTTCTTGTTATTCGTTATTATTTCTAAAATATTTATGATTTTAAGAATTACAATTTTACAGGATTTCGTTTAGTATGGGTTACGATTCTTCTTGTATGGTCATGAATCCTGTCGAATATGAAGTTTGGTCCTTAAAACATTCATAATGTTTTAGCATAATGAAGTCAGGTCTTTGACGATTTCTTACAGTGAGTGCTTATATAGCTTTATAATAAATCAATCCCAATTGCTACATTATATATTGTTGCATCATAGTACATATACCTTTAATGTGTTTTGGTTAGAGTTTTCTTCTTTTTTCATCCAATTCTGATTGGGCATTCATAGCATAGGTTTATGTTTCGTCCAATCAGATTGGGGATTCCTGGCATAGGTTTATGTTTGGTCCAATCAGATTGCGGATTCCTGGCATAGGTTTATGTTTCGTCCAGTCAGATTAGGGATTATTGGCATATGTTTAGGCCCTGACTTGGATTCTACTGGTGAAATTGGGACGAGACTCAAATATATGCAAATATGTTATCTTGGGTTTGGGGACAAAATTGTACAGCGCTTTAAATCACCTGTAAGAGCTTTATATATGTCATTGCTTTAGAATTGTTTTGGATTTTCATGGCTGAAATATATGACATCAGAGCCATATATTTTGTCATGAGTCACGTGACTAAGTCACCCATAGTGCGTAGCAGGGTTAAAATAAATCCTAAAGGAAACAAATATTGTTAAGATCTCATTGTAAGAGGACTTGTATTCACTTTAGGAACAGAATTTTTCCTTGTATTTTAACAGCAACATATCATACGATGAGCTCTATATTGTTGAAATCGTAACTAAACAAATCAGCAACCTTACGAATAAGTTTACCTTTACCTGTGATATGATGACTACTATGTTCACCTTTACCAGTCCTATAATTTTAAACAGCAACACAGTCATATAATGGACACTGTGTTAACCTTTACCAGTCGAATGATGAACACCATGTTCCCATTTACCTGTCAAATGATGAACACCAAGTTTAACAGTCGAATGATGAACACCATGTTTCCATTTACCTGTCAAATGATGAACACCAAGTTTACCAGTCGAATGATGAAAACCATGTTCATGTTTACCAGTCAGACGATGAATAATGTGTTCACCTTTATCAATCGGATATTTCCTTAATACTATATAGTCTTATTGGTCAGATAAATGTAAAATGTATCCGAATGACTTTCTTTGCCGTATGTATTGTTCTGCATGTGTGGAATTTTGGATTTTTAACGTTGCTTTAAATGTGTTCAGTTATATGGCAGCTTAAGTACCGGTCTTATAATCTTTGTTATGATTAAAATGGGGTTCAAACCCGCTACCTCCCGCATCCGAGACGACCCTCTAACCACTAGGCCACCGGAGCGATATTAATATGTGAATATTATAGGGTCTATAGACCTGTTTAATAAGGGTTGCTACCTCCCTTGGGCGAGTTATCGTTATTTGGTAAATCTACTTCAGGTGAGCAAAACAATCTGATGAAATGACATCTAAAAATGTAAAAAAAATACCGACGCTGAAGACAGAACCAAGATCATATTTTAAGAAGAAATCCAATATTCGGTGAAATGTGTTCCTATTAAACCAATGTCCATAATGACGGAAAAATACATGTACAAGATTAAATCATTCCGATTTGATAATTCGTTTTGTCCAAGAATTATTAAATCCGTGTTCGGTATAAATAACAGCATATACTTCTTCCTTGTCGTTAGAGTGGTTCCCATATACGAATTATGTAGTATGTTTTTGTATGTTTCTATCCGAACCATGCAATAATATTTGTATTGCATTAATTCAGCGCTTCTTTCGGAATGTTTCGGCACTGTCAGCACATTATAAATACTACTTTGTCTAGTTCCTACTACATATTCTTATGAAACGACAGTACGCTTTAGAATAAGCCGTCTGTTTACGTCAGATCGTCTGGAATTTTCCGCCATTTCTGCGTGCCACGAATATTTGAACAATCTCCAGTAGTGATCATTGACAGATCTTTTACAGTACTCTGCACTAACCATCCATATGCTAGCAACTTAATTCAAACTATGACGAATTCTTCTGGTCAAAGAGCTCAGAGTTAATGACTTTGCAGGCCCGGCCTCAAGATGTGCGGGTCCCAAGGAAACATGTGGGGCCCAACACAACAAGCGATGCGCAGGGCACCAATAAAACAAATTGCATTGCCGAGTTGATTTTCTGAAAGTGTGGGGCCCAAGGCGGTTGCCTCGTTCGCCTTGTCCTAGGGCCGAGCCTGTCAGTTTATGTATGAATTTCCAGCAAATTAAACACCACATTTAAAAAATAATATCTTGGTGCGAATAGTTGACACACAATCTCAAATGGTTACTGAAGAATAACATCGGTATTTAAGAATGAGTGTCACGAGAGATCACGGGTGAATTGCACGAAACAGCTCTGTTCATTTGTGTTCCGTTCATGAAACTAATCAAAATTCAAGAATTTTCTCGTCATTTACGCATACAAAAACAAAATGATAGGTCTGTCCTAAAAATGAACCAAGAGGAGATTCTGAGAAGCGTGTGTCTTGCCTGCTTCACCTGTTCATAATCCAAAAACTTAGCACAGCCAATTAAGAAGAAAAACAGGTCCATATCTCAACAACTAATTTGTGATGGAATAGGGTTATTAGTTATTTCAATATCTTAGATTAACCAACTTAATATTTAACCTTTGGATACTTTGTGTTTCAATAATTTGATAAAATCGCTTGGCTCCAACGTCGTATTTGTTCTGATGAGTGAACAAATACTGTTTCTTTCTGTATGGACGAGGTCTATTTACGTATTCCTCATCCGACAAAGTCCTCTTTGACTTTGACCCTGACATTCTCACCAATCCTAAATATTTCAGTTCTCTCGCAGTCTTAATTTTGGTGGTCACTGACTCATGACACAAACATAACACTACAGATGTTTTAATTATTTATAAAGCCCAAAACCCATACATTAAATTCCATTAATATCTGATGCTATTAATGTCATTTTGGAGCATGCAACGTAGCACGATTTTAGTGAATGAGATTAATCCTAAGTTGTTAATGCTGTATTTATTCACCCAAATTAGCTTGTTAAATAGCAGTCTAACATGTCGCCATGTAATCATTCACCCAAATTAGCTTGTTAAATAGCAGTCTAACAAGTCGCCATGTCGTGGTTATGAAATATGCTTGCTCACTAACCCTTTTAATTTTTGAAAACAATCTTAAGGTAGGATGTAATTTTTTTCAAGTAAATTAAATTTATATTTATCAAAAGCCAACAAGTATTTAAAAGTAAATATATACATAAAATAAGATCATCACGTCACCAAAACAATCCAAGGCATCCACCAAACATTCAGGCGAAAATGTCATGAAAGACATTTATAGAAAGCAATGCAACAAACATACAAGTCATGCAATAAGCAAACAATTCGCCCCAAAGCAACCATCCGACAATCAATCAAAACGCAAGCCATCCAACAAACAGACAATGTTTAGTTTAATCTAATTTGTGCAAGTTTAATTTTCAATCTTTATGCAAGAAATTGCCGTAGTAGCCCCATCTAATTTTGTCCGATTAGTAATCTAAGGGTATCGGGTTCATAACTTGCCCAGGGATCGCCCGTGTGTCGTTGAAAAATAATCATGATGAAAACTTATAAAGACTAAATATTTCCTTTCCTACTTTCTGTATTGTTTTCTAATCTTCTGAATTGTGTTATTTTGTATGTCATTATAGTTTGATTTTCCACTAGTCAATTATTGTATTAATTTATGAAAGTTATTTGTCATCTAGTCATTACTCGCAATGAACTATTCAAACCATATCGTTTATTTTCCATAACACATTTGAATATTGATTTTTTTAAATACAATATTCATTTTATATCATTTATTACAATTATATAGGCATAGACTCAGCAACATAAAGAAACAAAACAAAATTTTATAAAAACTTTTAATGATTTAATTTTCAAAGTTATAAAATGAAAATGTAAGAGGAACTTGCAGTATTATAAATTGAATCCAAAATATTCCTGAAAGTTATATTCAAACCCAAAAGAATCGAATGATTCGAACGCATTTCAGATCCTTGAATGTATGTGTCACACTAGCATTGTCCAAAAGTACTTTGAATAATGCAAAATAGTCACAGGATCAAATGTTAGTAGACAATCATAGCAAATGTCTACTCTCCAAATATCTAAATACAACATTAAATACACCAGCAGACTAGTTTTAACATATGAAACAAGAATCTGATAAATGAAAAAAATAGGAATGAGTATGATGCCCAGATTTATCTAGATATAAATACCTTCAATAGTCTATTACGACATCATGTCGAAATATACCCGAGTTGACAGATATAACTACTCAATTTAATATTTCAAAATACCTATTCCTATTCCATCTAATGGGAAATATATTAATTCTTCTGGGAATCTATCTGATCGACCTTTGTAATGAAAACAAACTCAAAGTCGTAAAATGGTCTTATTAGTATTTTTATCAATGGTCATAAACACCTGCGTCAACACACACACACACACACACACACACACATACACATACACATACACACATATATATATATATATATATATATATATATATATATATATATATATATATATATATATATATATATATATATATATATATATATATATATATAGCGTGTGATGATATTACATTATATTTTAACAGGGTTTACAATATTTGGAAAACACAAACTAAGAACCTGAAAATATTAGTTAAGATTCCTACATTGCCTGTATTCATTAATTGATTATAGTTATAAACCACAGTCCTGGATGTATATAAGTGAGGTATAAATGTTCGTCTTTCATCGTGAAAATAATGACAACGTAGAAGATAGTGATATGTATTGAGACTGACAACGTGTGCAATATCTTATGTTACAGTGAACATTAAGCCCACCTACCAGTCTTGACAGGAAACCTATTATATACAGTTCTAAACATAATTATATTTTGAAATATATAGTTTTGGAAATGAGAAACAGATCTTTTCTACATCCAAACTCATTTTACATAACCTGTAAATTAGACCTTCAGATGATGTATTGATGTCAGCTGCCCAACATTGTATGTATTGATCAATTAGTTGATGTTCTACCGAGTTTGTTAAATATTTAACTCAGACAAAACTTTGATTTATCCATACCTTAACCCAACATGATTTAATATAGATTTTCCTTCAAGTATCCATTTACTGTCATACCAATTATCACCAACATGATCTAATATAGATTTTACTTCAAGTATCCATTTACTGTTATACCAATTATCACCAACATGATCTAATATAGATTTTACTTCAAGTATCCATTTACTGTTATACCAATTATCACCAACATGATCTAATATAGATTTTACTTCAAGTATCCATTTACTGTTATACCAATTCTCACCAAAGTGTTTGTATAAGGGAAGAATACATAGGATAAGATAATTGTTCGTCTTAATCACTAACTAATTTATCCAATTACCATGCGACTTTTAATGCGAGGGGTATATTGTTTGTCATTCATTTAATCACTAACCACTTTACTCAGTTTACCATGCGACTTTTAATGTTGAGGGGTACATTGTTTGTCATTCACTTAATCACTAACCAATTTATCCAATTACCATGCGACGTGTAATGTTGAGTGGTACATTGTTTGACATTAACTTAATCACTAACCAATTTATCAATGTCCAGTTATCGCAATATCTTCTAAACCTGTCAAGAGTATGTTTCATGTCAACAGGATTATCTGCGACAGGCATTGTGTCATCAGCGAATAAAAGGAACAGCACATTTAACATATTTAGAAAATCAATATCTGTGGAAGAGACGTCGCACCCTCTACATCCGTTTAATAATTTAAAAAAAAAAGATTCTAAGTCGTTTTGGAATCAGGAGAACAATATTGGAGATAAATTCTCCCCTTGTCTTACACATTTGTTTCACATGAAAAAAAAGCCAAAACATTCATTATTTAGACAAACACATGATTTGATATCGGCATAAATACTTCCTATAACATTATTCCTCTGATGCACACAATTTATACCATAATCCACCCTCTGCACATTATCAAAAGCACTGTCAAAATCAAGAAACTTGCAAAAAAAGTTTATTTTGCGTTTTCTAATAATTCAATAAATAATATACAAAAGAAAACTACTGTCTTTTGAGAAAAAGCCATTCATGATTACAGCCTGAATTTTGGATAATAACTTACTATCGTCAAGGAATTGAGACAATCTTAAAGTTAGTATTGCGGTATAACAAATTCTTTACCATTGCAGCTTAGTAACGTAATAGGTATATAATTTGAGATATCAGTTTTGTGACGTTTATTTTTATAGATTGATACAATAATGACCTTACTCCAATTATCTTGTACATAGACTGTATTCAAGATTATATGAAAAAGTTGTTTTTTGTACATACACATTTAACACTTACAGTAACTGAGCTTTTTATATATTCATTTAATATTTTATCAACTGAATTGGCTTTATGTTCTTAGATTGTTAATGACTTTTAATATTTCTTCTTCTTTAATTGGGTTATTCAAACAAGAATTATCGAAAATATCGTGTAAAAAGTTAACTTTGTTGTAGGGTTTAACGCCATTTTTAAGCACATGATAGGCTATACATGGCGGCCAGTATTATTGGTGGAGGAAGAACCCGGGAAAACCCCCGGAAAGAACCACCGAGCCACGAGAAGCTACTGGCAAGCTTTCTCACATAACTACATTAGCCGAATCTTAGACTCGATCCCACGCAGACAGAGGTGAGATGGCAGTGATCCGTAACGGTGAGCGCTTTAGACCACTCGGCCACTCGGGGCCCCAAAAAAGTTAACTAATATAGAAACTGTATATGATCCTTAGAATGTATATTCATGAAAAAGATCGACACATAAGATATACCCAATTATTTACCAAGAGATACAATAATATAGATATGCATAACACATTTCATAGAGATGAATCATAATGCTACTTCAAGGCGATATCTATTATTTTCAGCTCACCCCCGCCCCTCCAGCTCCCGGAAATCAAACACATAAATAAATAAATTTAAAGCAAGATAGTAATTAGCATGAAAGCAACTATTACTAAACTTTCTTACAAATTTACCTCCAGCTTTTGAGCGTTTAAGTTTGAGATGAACGACAAAACGTGAATAAACTAAAAATAGGTTTAGTCATGTTTTAGTCTGGAACTCTCGCCTTTATACAGCTCGTGCCCCAGTTAGGTGTACATCGTAGCGAGATATGATCAGTGAAACGAACGTCTATGTACGCTTTACGCGAGTGTTTCACCTCCGGTTATTTATAGATTTTACAAGAAAAGGAAGAGAGCAGCTTATAGATGTTTAGTCTGGCGAAGCCTCTAGTGGAAAGAACATGTTCCATTTGTTGTGGAGCTAAGTGGCGAGATGCTATCACATTTTATATCAGTTATTTACATTAGAATGGCATATAGAGTTGATAATTCTTTGCAGGTGTATGCACAGACGATCCTATATATATATATATATATATATATATATATATATATATATATATATATATATATATATATATATATATATATATATATATATATATATATATATATATATATATATATATATATATATATATATATATATATATATATAATAATAATAATAATAATAATAATAATATAGGATGGCCAGAAGCATTCATACGGTATCACGGTACCAATTGTTTTTCCATAGACCTCAATGCTAATATTTGGAGAGATAACTATATTTTCTATCCTAATTTAGCATGCATCTCACACACTGTTATAGAGAACAATGTTAGATTGTCAATTTGACAATGAAAAAACCAGGTACTCCATTGCATTTAAGAGAGATAACTCTGCTGGAACTAGACAGGGGTATGAGTTATCTAGTCACAACATACCTATTTTCAGTCATGTGTATTACATTTTCAAAAAATCATAAAAAATACAAAATTTGATCTATTTAGGAATTAGCATAAATTCACATGTTGCCAAGAGGCTAAACTTTTTTTTAAGCCTAACAGAAAGTACAACTCTTACATAATCCACCAATCAAAGCTTGTCTTGTTCTTAAGGGCTGAATGGTATGGACCCCTACACCATAAGCTCCACCCATATGGACTTGCGCAATTGGTACCGTTATACCATACAGGTGGTATGTATAGAGTTTTAATTAGCACGTGTACGCGTGTTAGTTATGTTATACATATAGTATTAGCTAGACTGTACATAAGCGTCCGATTACATGTTGTATACACCAATAATAGGACCGTAGTGAGGTGATATGTGCAATGACAGAATATTTCATACTCTGCACATTTAGTTTAAAGCGTTGTTTAACTTTGTAATGAATACGATATAGATGGAAATCCATTTTACAACGGAAACATTTCTTTCATATTCTCTAGAAAGCTCAACTTTTAAAAAAAATCGAAACATGTTAATGCGTTACGTTAACTCCCTCCCATGTAGAATCAAATTCACTAAACGTTTTTGGTGTACTTTTATCATGATGTATATTGATGTGATAATGTGTCTGTTTCAAGCTCGACCATACTCCTCCTGTGTATTGTGTTTAAAACAGTTAAAAGGATATGACCTTTTGGATTAATTCAGATATCCGAGATTTGTTGCATTTTTCTGTACATCCATAGCGTACAATAATATTGTAAAATCTAATGTTCAACATAAATGATAGTTCAAATCTGGTTGAATTTTTAATAGATGTTAAACGAAACGAATAATGTATGATAGTGAAATTTTATTCTTACAAACGACTGAATTTTCCATTACACCAGTCAAAGAGAGAGAGAGAGAGAGAGAGAGAGAGAGAGAGAGAGAGAGAGAGAGAGAGAGAGAGAGAGAGAGAGATTGTCTGCACATCCTCACATAGCTTTCCAATCTGTGAGAAAGCTACCTGAATACCATCTTTCACTTTAACGATTACCTGTAAGCTGCGTAAACTAGTTATTTGACTGAATGGCTATTGCATCCACTGTTTTGCTTAGTCTTTTCGTCTCTCTTTACATATATAATAAAGCTTTTGTAGATAAGTACACTCATGTTTTGTAAAAGATGTTTGAAGTATTGCCTAGATTATTGGTAGTCATCGCTTTATTGCCATTATCAGTATGACTCTCGTCTTCATCATTATCGCCATGAGAACGACGAGGATGGCGAAACTACTACTACTACTAAACTGTAACTAGCAACCATGTGTTATTATAAAGCTCACCTAAAATAATAATTCAAATGTGGTTGAATTTTGAATAGATGTTAAACGAAACGAATAATGTATTATAGTGAAATTTTAATATTACAAACGACTGCTTATTCCATTACACCAGTCAAAGTTGAGAGAGAGAGAGAGAGAGAGAGAGAGAGAGAGAGAGAGAGAGAGAGAGAGAGAGAGAGAGAGAGAGAGAGAGAGAGAGAGAGAGAGAGAGAGAGAGAGATTGTGTGCACATCCTCACATAGCTAAGCTATTCAATCTGTGAGAAAGCTACCTTAAAATTGTGTGTATTATAAAAGGTATCGTGTTTGTAGGGCAACGTGTGTATGGTCAAAGACTATGTTTGCATCGAGGTAATGCCAGCATTCTGTAATTGTTATGCAGGTGCACTTTCTGCTAAAAACTAAGCAGTATATTTGTGGAAAATACAAATTTACTGATACAAATAAATTTCAGTTACTAGATTTACATTATATGACGTCATTGTTTCTTGACATACAAAGAAAATATGATAGCCATTTTTATAAAATTGCTGCACATTTTATATTTTAATTTTCGATATCGTCAAAATAGATGTTACTCGTGTCTTAGTTTTAAATGGTGAAATATCTTTTTTTAAAAAACAAATTACTGTTTTTAAGGACATATACTGGCTATGAAATTTGAAAATAATGTTCCAAAGTCAAACTAAAAATATTTTTTAACAACCTGTAGTGAGTTACTTTTGATTAATTATTATTAAATATAGGAATGGAAAGGTTTGCATACTGTTTGCATACTGTTTGCATACTGTGCTTGCGCAAAGCTGCTATTAGCACTTAATACTTCGACAAACTGAGTGTTGTATAACTTAGTGATTGTTACTTGTAGATGACTATGAATTGTCATCTTGTCAGACCTGGGTCCCGAGGGTAGGGAATATACTTAATACTACCCGCTACCTAAGTCATTTCTTGCTTGCATTGTAAAGAACAATTATGCATGCACGCACGCACGCGCACGCACACACACACACACACATACACACACATACATACATACATACATACATACATACATACATACATACATACATACATACATACATACATACATACATACATACATACATACATAACTTCGTCGGTACTCTATGTGCATGACGGTGCTGATGGGCCGTTAGTCTGACACCATATCAGGAGATACGACGGATAGAGTATGTATCACGGAGTGGTGTAAACTATGCGATCGTCCATTAAGCAAGGTTGCAGCAAGCCCAGAAATCCACAAATAATCATTAATTTACCAAGTCGCTATTTTTTTCCTTTTTTAAGGGAAGGGGTATAATTTGGTGAATCTTCAAAGGTATCGTCATAACTTTTGTGCATTATACATTGCAGGTGATTTTGTGAATACAATATTAGAAGCAGACAAGAGGAGCATAATTATTAAGGAGAATTTTAACCAGCTCAATGGGCGATCGAATGTCCGCTCTAAAAGCAATTTAATTTGCTGTGAAAACTGGTAGAGGCAGCTTGAATAAACAGTGGAGAAAATACCAGGTCCAGATGTTGTCTGGTAGTAAATGTCCCGATTCGGAAGAACTGATGCACGTCAAACTTCCCTCTTCGGCTACAAGCAAGTATTCATTACTAAGAATACTTAGCGGCAATCTTATCCGTCATTGGAGATGTAGGTGCAGAAGTCCTTTCGGTTAGTTAGTCAATCGTGAAGAAGTAGGTCTGTCTGGCTGCTGAGGGAGCGGATGGTAGTTTCGTACATTGGCCCTTGTCAAATTTCTTAACTTATAGCGTGACTCTTTCAGCTATTATTGTTTTGGTAATTAAATATATGGATATATTTGTAAATTAGGTTTATGGGGGGTTGCTGCTGTCCTTAAAAATCTGAAATGAGCCATATACACCCCCCCCCCAATATTTCTTCTCAGCATGTAGACACTGAAATACTAATAGTCGGCTAGGAAGAAGAGCTCGCCACCCATATCAGTAGACATGTTGGTTCTATGTAGTTAGAATATCCAAAACGCGGATTGGATTTGCATTTTATTAAAAATTGCATCATGTTGTTTAGTATATAATGGATGATAATTATCAACACAGGGGAGGGGCTTGCATTTACTCTATGACCATCATGTTGTGTGATAAATTATGCATGCATGAATTTGGGAGTGGGGTACCTAAACGTTCCTATGAGCTTCCATAGACTGCTAAGGTCAAGTTAATTATTTTCTAATGCCTTGTTATTATGGCTATCGAAATATATGGCCCATTTTGAGATTATTTTGTGTTTTGTCTTCTTAATGAATTATTATATTGCGCAGGTTTATGCGGCTTCATATTTGTGCATCAGAAACTGTCCTGTTTCCGAAAAGACTGCGGTGGTGCGATTCTTCGTTTTCCATTGCTTGTTAAAAACATTAGCTTTAATTAAGATTCATATGAATTAGTACATTGTTTCCCCACAGATCTGCATTGGTTCCCTTTCCCCACAGATATGCGTGGGTTCAAGGTTAAAACAATGACAAAACCAAAACACCATTCTGCTCATGCGATCCAAACATTCGATTCTTGCTTTTCTGGTTCTGTTGTTTATGCTGAGATTCATTGTAGAAAAAAAAGTAGCTCCCTGATATACAGGCATACGCTGCGACGACACTGTCGATGATACTGTCGATGACACACTGTCAATACATATTTAACTTCATGATAATTGTACTGCCAGTGCAAACGAACATCAACGAGATTGCACTCTTACCCTCGCCATAGGATAGTGGGGAACATTGTGACGTAATTTCAACACGACGTAGATATCACGTCATATGTGGAACTATAATCCGTAATTGATATCTACAGATTTAATGTTTCTCAAAGTCTTTTTTAGCTCCTGTTACCGTGTAAATGTTTTATATATCAGGGATGCATTATAAGAATTTAACAATGTTATTATTTAAATTTAGTCTCACATTCGTGTAATTTAGAAAAATATTCACATGGAAAGGAAATCCGATTGCGATAGTCATTTATCTGTTTTAATTTAACTGTGCTAATATTATGCTGATGTAAATGAAATACTATCAAATTTCCCTATTCAATGCTGGATGCAAATTTGATTGTAATATTTCCTTTAATATTGACATCCTGAGTGAACTCATTTAACGTGTTATAACGAGGTAAAAGTGCAATGCACAAAAATAGAACCAAATCAAACCTGATTCAAGATTATTTTAATAAAATGGCGCATATGACAATGCAAGTTACTTTACTAGGGACAGATTTGAACATTTGTTTTAGGATCTGAATAAGTTTTTTTTTTATAGTATTTTGGGAGTTGTTTTGGTCACTTGCACGCAAGTTGTTTGCTCTCTTATTGAATAACGACGGATTTCACTTATGATCATTCTAGTGTTCTAACTTCTGATACTCAACAGCTAGATCATGCTCTATGTTCAGTTGATATTCCACGGATGTGGTGTTACCAACTGATTAATTAGGTCAGTACAGTATAGGGTCAAAGATATCTAAATTTTAATCGGGGTGGGGATTGTGGATAAAGATTAGGCATCTGCAATGAATGGTAGACATTGTTAATTGATTGCATTTATCGGGTGACCCGAACATGAGAAATAAGAGAAAACATCGTATCGCGAACAAAAATTAATGATCGCATGTAAAAAAAAAAAACAACAACAAAATCTTTATAAGCCTGTATGAAGTTTGACAAATTTAGCAATATTGTGCAGGTATAATTCCATAAAACTAAGCTCTTTTAACAAAATTTGAACATGTCCAAGAAACTAAGCAACGCAATACCTCTAATAAAAATATAGGTTTGGCTGTTAGAAAAACTGGCATTTTCAAGGCAGTGTTCTTTCAATAGTAGAAATCTTTCAAGAAACAAATAAATCCACAGGTCAAACTGAGCAAAAACCCTTACTTAGATTTGACGTTCGTTTCCATAAGATTCCGATGGAATGTCTTTAATAAGATCAATAAACATGGATGTCTTTACGTTCCGCCATGGCTTTAAAATGGTCCAAAACATCTGACATGACTTGTTAAAAAAACATAACAGCACTGTCCAATATAAATGTACAAATTTCGATGTTAAAATGTTAACGAAGCAAACATATGAGCACGGGAGCAATCAAGAATGATTGGCTGCATTCGCGTTATCTTGATACGTGACGTAACCTTGAAATCTGGAGGAGTGAACGCGGGACCTATATAAACGTGTGTGACGCATTGGGTTAAAACATGAGCTGATATTTAAAATTCGAAAATAAATCTGCGACCATTCAATCAGTTAGACAATATTCTCCCTTGTCATACCAAACATTGCAAAGTGGGAACCTAAGGGGGGGGGGGGAGGGGTAGTCAGGGCCGTAAGGAGCGATCACGGGCCCTGGATAAGAAATATGTGAACCTCTCCTAGTTCTTGTTCAAGCCCAATATTTATTTTATAAAATTAAAAAGTGTTGTTCAGTTCGGGCCCTTTTACGGCTGTGGGCCCCGTGGATATATCCCAGGTTTCCCTCCCCCTCTCGTCGGCCCTGGGAAAAGAACCTTTGAATTCTTTACCAAGACCCTTTCCGGCGCCCCAATTGACGCCAGATCTGGTATCAGGCTCAAGCATATTCATATGGTTTAACTCTTAATTTACTTTCGATTATCTTTAGTTAGGTCATAGTTGAGGGATGTGTGATGGGGCAAAGCAGATGCTCAACACACCTTATCACCGTAAACGAAAGGAATTATTAAAATGATCACAGAGTCACGAAAATGAATAACAAGTAAATGAAATAAAGAAAAAGAAATGAATGAATTATAACATTAAATAAACATCAAAGTGATGAAAAAAGATGTAGTGGGACAATTGATTAGTGATACTGCAAGTTGCCTCCCTTATACGTGTTTGGCATGGGCTTCCTGCTGCTCGTTCGCATATGAGTCACACTTTTTGTTAATGAAAATACGAAATATCGGTATGTTTTTTCGATGGTACGATGTGAAGGACATCACTTAATACTTAGAAGACAAAGACTGCTAGTTGATGGCCTGTACTATTGGCTTGCTAATTTAGGATACCGGAAAAACATGGCACATGTCCTGACTCGCGAATGCATCTAATTTCCGAGATGTATGAATGCATTTTATACTGCATGAAGACTGACTATACACGAGATTTTTTAAAAAAAATATCTGATTGAAATTCTGGTTGATACGACGTGGTCTTGTAAATATGAATGCCAGTACATAAGCAATATTAGCGTTTACCAAAATGCACATGTAAAATTGCAATTTACACTGGTCTCCTTTCTATCCACCTGAAATTCCTGTAATGAACAAGCATACCAGAGGATATAATTAGCTCTGAACCAGTTTTGGGGAGTAGATTTTCATCACAATTGCTGAAATACATTTTTAAAAAGCATTTACTCAACAACTTGACAAGAAGCATTTATGAGGAATTGGAAATATCAAAACCCAGTAAATTATTTTAGTTGACTATACAAATTTTCTTACGTAGTGAAGAGGTCGGCTTTAAAGCGAGTAAACTTGAGAGAGAGAGAGAGAGAGAGAGAGAGAGAGAGAGAGAGAGAGAGAGAGAGAGAGAGTCATTTGTCAGTTCCCGTTCTTAAATTGCACTCGCAAATTAACTCCTTGTAGTTATCAACTTTTAAATGAAGCCACGCTCTTTTAGTTGGTTTTTGTTATTTCTTTGACTCATTTCTTTTTTTTTTCTTTCAGTTTTTGATTGTAGGTAGCACGACTAATGTCAGCTTTAATGGATATTTGCTGTTATTATATTTGATATTTAGTGATGATGATAAATTGCAAAAGAAATAAAAAGAATAAAGAAGAGGAAAAACAAACCAAAGAACGTATTAATCCGTTTGTTTAAAGAGAGCTGATAAACTTATTTCACAAGCTCATTTTTAATTTTAGAAATGTTTTTATTTTTTATTTTAGGAGAGGGCCCTCCATCCCCCCTCAATCGAAAAGTACTAACATAATTTGAATTTGTTTTCACCCATACCGTGATCAAGAAAGAGAAATCCAGTACAGGTGTAATATGTTACATTATTTTGAAGGTGGACAATACGGAAGAAGAAAAAAAAAAAAACGATGTTACGTAGGGATTGAATGTGGTATCTATATCATACTAACCAATAACACTAACCCCGTTGATTTCTCAACCAAATTTCCTTACAACCGCGTATGTACATGCTGAGACGACATTTACAACACATCTGCAATGCCATATTACGTTACAACTGGTGTGAGTCAGTAATGCAGAACGTTCTTCCTAATACTTGCACATGATCCAGAGCTTTCTCATTTAGGTGCGCCGTACATTGGGTTCTGGTCCATCATCCTTTTACACGATTCAAATGTAATAGCCCTATAACTATCATACAGCTCGTTAGAGCTAATGTGTTCCCGCTAGAGTTGACCCATGTACCCTACAGCGACGTAAAACATAGCATGTGCGGACAATAAGGGTGTAAAAATCCATCAGAATCGGCTTCAAATTGCTAGTCCGACATGGGATTATGATTTTAATTTGCAGAAACGGTCACGGAAGGATGAAAACGATAAAGGATGAAAACGATAAAGGGCTATACATACCCAAAGTCCCTATTTGGGAGAACTACTAGATGTGGTCTAAAAATTATCCACAACGGTAGAATGCCATTCAGTCATTTAATTTCATTTAATTTGTGAAGGCATGTACATTCTGTAAATCAGCCCTGAAGTGAAAGCTCGAAATGTATATACGCCTTAAGTTTTCCCAAAATATCTACAGTTTTTCTTGTCGCGGTTCACGAAGGTACGGTGATTTAGTGTAATGTTCACTATCTATCTATCTATCTATCTATCTATCTATCTATCTATCTATTTCTCTCTCTCTCTCTCTCTCTCTCTCTCTCTCTCTCTCTCTCTCTCTCTCTCTCTCTCTCTCTCTCTCTATGTTTACATATACATGTACTGAGATGATATTTGCTATACGAATCTAGTTAGGCTTGATGTGATAGAGAGTGGGAATGCGAGTAATGCGAGAACGCTGTAAATTCTACATAAGGTCACAGACACTTTTACATTGACTAGGTGGCGCTGCAATCAATTATCAGAATATTAACATATATTGTCTTACAGTTACGTAACGAGAAATTACGCCTTTACAAATTGTCTTATTTCAGGCATATTATATTTTTTTAAACGTTAATCAATACAAACGCAAAGGTCCAAAAATTATAAATATTAATTCGGACTATTTAAATATTTTTTAAAAGAAATGTGACATAAAACATTGATGGAAAATATTGTAGGTTTATATAGGTCTGATAAAAAATATGCAATTTCTGTTTAGTTTAAAAATGTAGTGTATCACCACAAAGATCTGCTAACGAGTTCGAGAAGACGAACAAGTGTACATGTACTCGTTTCTACGGTTTGTCTCGTCTTACGGTGAATGTAAATTCCGAGGTGTGTGTACCAGATTTAGGAGATGGGTACATTCGGAAACAAGAGAACATTAGTGATATGCAGCACGTGTAGCCTTGATGCCATCTGGGAGGAGCATTTACCAGGATACTGCAACGAATTTGCATGCTCTCTTCACTGCCAATTATGGAAATGTACACGTTGATTATATTAGGTACACATATAGTTAAAAAGCCATTGAAATTAATCTTTTCCAGGTAATAAAACCCGTCTGATGCATCTGATTTCCGATAAACTAAATGTTTTGTTTTCACAGGTACACGTTTGGATTTTTGTATGCGCAGCCATAAACATGTATACATTTACATTCGCTATATGTCGGGAGGAAACTAGGTTAAATTTTCCTGTTATGCAAGCATTATAACTTTGCTACTGCGAACATTACAAGTATGTAACTAAGGCAAAGTCTGTATGGAGAAATGACTAATTTGCAATCCATTGTTTTGTGTGTGCAGGTTACTGTCTCAATACAACGCTGTCGATGGGAAACATTGAGTATACATCCGTATAGTGAGACCGCCTTATAAGGGAGTACGTGATACAAATACTTGTGCTGTCAGTGAATTAAATGGGAATCATTACCCCACCTGCCCTACAACAGTTTTACAATTAAGAATATAATAGTACGAGAGTGCTTTCCCTTGACCTTTGAGATGTCGTTGTGAATTCACATACTATTTCAGGTTCCATAGTAAAAATTCTGTAACTTTAAATGTATGAATGCTCATTATAAAACCTGTATTTATCAGTATAGCCACATCCTTCATGACAGTTTCAGTGTAGAAAGAAAAACTACACGACTTGCGGCATTTTCTGCATCAACTTTTGTTAAAAAATGAGTCAATTGCTTATGTCAGTAATGAGCAGATGCGTAGCGATGCTATTTTGCGCCCGGGGACGAACTATAAAATTAGCGTACCCAGCGATCTTGTGACCGATTTATTACCCTTGTTTACTTATTATAATGTAACGTTGTAAGCCTCATTTTGGCGCCCCTGTACCTTGGCACCCGGGGACATATGTACCCCCTGCCACCCCCCCCCCCCCACCCCTAGCTACGCCTCTGGTAATGAGTTTTCCAAAATCAAGTCTGTTAAAGGACTGAAATTCCACCAGTTAACCAATTACTGGACTTTTATTCAGTAACAGCTAGAACGTGTTCAAAGGATTCTGTTAACTAACTTTGTACTTTCATTATCAGTCAGTTCAGGCCAGGAAAATTGATATATAATCTACTTTATCTTCACCATTTTTAGACTGGTTCCCATATATAATCTATTTTATCTTCACCATTTTTAGACTGGTTCCCACGCTTTCAAATCGTTAGTTCACTGAGTCGTTCAGGAGGTATTTAATCTTTTCACATAACAAAGGTAGTTGCAAAGAGAAATAACGCCGAACTTCTATAAAACGTCTCCTGTAGATATAAAACAAAACACTCCTGTTAATATAAAATAAAAAAACCCAAAACAACCATCCACCTTACAGGATCTTACTGCGATACCTGTTCACATGAAAAAAAGCTGTGTTTCCTATACACGAAGGAATTACGATGGATCTACATTTCCGTATAACATAACGACTAGAGAAAAATGCAAAAGCTCCATCCCTTCCAGAGTAGAAACTCTTTAAACTTAATTTATGGATAAGGTCATACACACACAGACACACAGACACACGCACACCCACCCACACGAGTGTATTTTAAAGCAGCAATCTTGTCAAAATCTAACTTGTTCAAATAATGAATTAAATTGTGAATATGTCAAATTAATGACCTTTTCAAACAGTTTAGCAAGTAGTACTTTCGTCAACACATTAATTGTGCGGATTGATAAAGCCGATTGAATTAATACAGCGGTTTGATCCAGCGAATATTTGTGCGTTGGAGTACTTTACAAACACCACAGCACACAAATCTGACAGATTTCAGAATGTAGAATCTTTAAACAAAAGACTTCATCACATGTATAGATTTAGTAATCAAGTTTGGCAACACACGCTGCACCATAATTTCGATCGTCAGTTAATTTAATTTCGATTTGCAATCAGCACTCATCTAAACCAGATATACGCATCCAGTTTAGACATGATTATGACGTTGTTGAGATTTAGACATGAATATGACGTTGAGATTTAGACGTGAATATGACGTTG
>JAQISU010000145.1:3875000-3877500 GCA_029339505.1 Unio delphinus
ACTACTAATAATAATAATAAAATGATAATAATAATAATAAAAATAATAATAATATTATTATTATTATTATTATTATTATT
Source organism: Unio delphinus (assembly GCA_029339505.1). Taxonomy (NCBI): domain Eukaryota; kingdom Metazoa; phylum Mollusca; class Bivalvia; order Unionida; family Unionidae; genus Unio; species Unio delphinus. The sequence continues at coordinate 3,875,081 of JAQISU010000145.1, forward strand.
ATTATTAGTAGTAGTAGTAGTAGTAGTAGTAGTAGTAGTAGTAGTAGTAGTAGTAGTAGTATAAATATGTTGGATGATCTGCTTCACAGCTAACATAATAGCTGGACCTATGACGATGAGGTCAATTGATTGTAAATTGTGCCAAGAACTTTGTAATTTTTACGTTTACTAACACTTACTAATTGTAGTTCTTATTCATTGTTATTTATTTATTTATTTATTTATTTATTTATTTATTTCAACTGTAATTATACATCTATTATTTCCTGTGGTTATAGATAATTTATTTCTCAAAATGATTTCTTTTCCACCATACAACTTCTCAGTTCAGTATGCAACATTTACAGCCTTTACCAAAAATGTTCTCCGTTCTTCGCTGCCATGGAAACCAAATGGGATACCTCAGCACTCACTGAAATTCTCTGGCAGTTGCATTTATCTTGCCGCCTGGATAGGAAGCTTTACACTAATGAAATTGGCTGTACTTAACTGAACTTTCAAGGATGCTTGTATTAAATTGCAGATATGCCTCTTCAGCAGAGTTCTGTATAGTTTGATTGTTATCAGATGTATCGATGAGATGGATCACATCGATGGATCAAGTTATCCACAGAGAGGCATGCCACGATTATTAAGGCTTAATGGCGATGGAGGCTGACTATAGGCAGCATGGGAACGATCAGTTTACATGTGTATCGTATTCAGGGAAAGATGTCTAAGAATATCGAAGTCCATAGGGTTCAGCATTGTGTGAAAAATTAACAAACAAACTGGAAATGTATGTAATGTAAATTGGCTTGGAAATGAAATCCGGTTATCTGCATATAAATACAAAGAAATCTGTCAAATTTACTTCTTTATCTTAAATGGATTATCCGCGTTTATCATAGTTCGGTCAATGTCGAAATCCCAAAAGTTGAACCAACAATAAATACAAATGCGAAAGAAATGAATGTAATGGACTGAAAATTTAAATCATGGTTACAATAGCGTTACAAATATCATGGTTAAAATATCGTTACAAATATCATGGTTATCATATCGTTACAAATATCATGGTAAAAATATCGTTACAAATATCATGGTTAACATATCGTTACAAATAGCATGGTTACTATATCGTTACAAATATGCTAGAAAATTCCATTTGTCTGTCTTACGTGGCTCTATCTCAACCTAGCTTCGCGGGATGTACTAACGTGTCTGCAGATGGACGGGCATGAGAAAATTCGATATGCACCTGCAGCTTGCAGTTGCGGGCAAAGTTCAAGAATATTTACCATGGGCAACTACATTAGCTTCTTAGTGTAATATTTCACGATAAGTCCTCATGACGATGAACAAATATGGTTACTCTTCAATTGCTGTCTACGAAAAGAATAACTCTTCTCAGTCTTTGGAACTCATTTTCGGTTGCAAATAGTTCATGTTACAAACAATATTATTCCTTTTCATTTGACTTTATGCACCTTCGTTCCTTTTTTTTTTATTTTGTGTGCAATTTGGCATGTCCTGCGTACCCGTACCATTATCAAAGAAACATTACCAACAAATGACCTCGACTTTCTAAAACAAAGTTATGAGAGAGAGAGAGAGAGAGAGAGAGAGAGAGAGAGAGAGAGAGAGAGAGAGAGAGAGAGAGAGATATGCAATATTTCTGTATATGCATTGAATATGCACTAATTACGGTTGTCTATATGTTTCCCCTGTTCACGTGATTACTGTGTTCTGTTGTCTAGTGTCTTGACCACGCTCGTTCAGTTGCCTTTGAAATTAAGTAATTCCACATCTGTCCATATAAGGACATATTTTCCAAGTACTGGATTGAATCAAATACCATCTAATTAACAGAAGAGACAAATATATTTTATTTCTTTCATTGTTTCCTTTATAATTTATTCGCTGATGTATATTTACGCTGGAGCCAGTTGAGGATATGTAGCTAATCACAAAACCCTCATTATTACTGCAGAATTGTCTTGTTGCATATTTTCTCATTCCCCGCTACATGTGAACATAGTTATCTAAACGTCTAATTACTTGTTCTTTGTATAATACTAAAATGTTTAATTTTGTCATGCATAACAAAATATTCATATACTCTGTTTCTCATTAAACAACAAAAGTTTATGAGAGAAGCACTGCTTCTATATCATGGTTCAAGAACATTAGAGTTGACATGTCTGCAAAATCCATCTCTTCCCCCCACCCCCCCCCACCCCTCCGGTTTTGTGGTTTTGTTTTTAAATATATCTTTCTTTGTTCGGTGAAATGGGTAGGAAAACATTTTGCATAAATAAATCTTTGGTTATATTGACTAAATACATGTATATGTACATTCTCACGCATAGTAACAGCATGAAGAAATACCGAAGATTTCATGATTGGACACTTTTAATACACCTTTTGTATTTTATGCT
>JAQISU010000145.1:3880000-3890000 GCA_029339505.1 Unio delphinus
TAGCAGCTTCGCTTTTGACTCTCACTGAGTCACTGAGTCACTGAGTCGTTGTCAAAGACAAACACAAAACAAAGGCAAGACAAACAAATAACACATACAATTGCAAATGTATACATAACCATATCTAAGTGAATTCAATCTTTAAAACATTTGAGGTTTCGTCTAGTTGTCTTCAGCTTGACGTATGATATTGTAAACCGGTTGGTATTGACCGATAGTTTTTTTTTAAATTGTGAAGTTTGTTCCTGTGCCAGTAATGACAGCAATAATAATAACACCACAAAGAACTAAAAAAAACCCAACTAGTTTGTTTGTTTGTTTTTGATGGTTTAACGCCATTTTTTCAGCACAATATAGGCTATACATGGCGGCCAGTATTAATGGTGGAGGAAGAACCCGGACAACCCCGGAAAAGAACCACCGACCCACGAGAAGCTACTGGGAAGCTTTCTCACATAACTACATTAGACTCGAACACACACAGACAGATGTGAGATGGCAGTGGTCCGTGGTCCACTCGGAGCCCCTAAAACAACTAGTAATAATGATAGGTGAGTGAGTTAGTAATGGGCAATGCAAATGAAATATTTAATTGCAAAAGTGGTGTCAGTAAGCAGATGAATATTTAATTTGCACGTGGTTGTCCTTTCTCTAGTCTTCATTCTTTAAAAAATCACTTGGTTTTAAAATGCTAGCTCAGCGGATATATATATATATATATATATATATATATATATATATATATATATATATATATATATATATATATATATATATCCATATATATATATATATATACATATGTGTGTGTGTGTGTGTGTGTGTGCAATTATTAGAAATGGAATGTTTTCTTGTTTTCTAAATAGCAAATTCCCAATTTTGTGCAAGGCGTCTTGCTATAAATAAACAAACATTATTGTATAATTACGGACTAATTCAAGTTTCTTTGCATAAAAATTGCATGTTTACACCTTTGAAGCCCGTATCTTCTTTTCTATAAAGAAAAAGATTACTTTGTCAAGAGCAAAATTAGTAAATAAATAATTCAGGAGGAAGATCGTAACGGACTAGACTATAGACAAAACAGGTACTAGAAGACAAAAGCTCGGTCGCCATGGAAACAGTCACGGTGTGCACTGGAAAATAATTAGTAAGGAATCGTAGATAAATATAGAACACGCATAACTAGGTTCCCTTTGCTGTTGTTTACATTTCTCACCAATCGTAGCTGCAAAAGGCCATTGTAATCATTGAACAAGGTGTCTGTGTGAGGAAGCTCTGAGGTTTGTCTCTATTCGTCCACAAGTTGTTATACAAAAATGCAGCCATAGGAAAATGAATTGGTTACAAAAGTTTAAAGTACAAATTGCATTCTTATACTGTGTTTAATGTACCATATCTTGCTGTTCTTGCCTTCTTCATGTTGAAAAACCCGAAATCGTCAGACAGATCCATTAATCCCCCACCCCAAACGTGCGTATAGATTCAATGTCTTATAAAGAAAAAAAACATTATTCTTGTGAATTTTGTGGAATTCAAACTAATAATTTGATTTCGATAATCGTGGCTTTTCTGTATCCTGAAACTACTATTGCAAATTCTTGTCGTGAATGAAATAGATGTCTTCTCATCCAGCTAATTGCACAAACCATATTGTGGTTAACGGATGGAAGGACAATCGGAATTACACGGTCTTTATTGTTATATACCAATGACTCTAAATTGAGAATGGATTTTACCGAAAAGAGCACACGCTGTGAGATGGAAACTGTATCCGGGCAATATCAACTGCCATTACTCACTCCAGCACCTAGGAGCTTGCTTGCGGTAGGAAGAGATCGCAAATCAACATCATTATGCCCACACCCATTATGTAATACCGTCGGGAAAAGTATGAGGAAGGGTTTACGTTCAATAATCGTCCCTTATAAAGATGTAAGGGGGTCTACTGACTTAATTACGTTGCAATGCAATGTAAAATTTGGCCTCGTTATGCAGACAAGGTCATGTATGTGTATTGCGATGATCAATGCAAATAAATGTTTAAATGTTATATATATATATATATATATATATATATATATATATATATATATATATATATATATATATTGGAATTGTATATAAACACAGATGCACACACGTTCATACTTGTATTTGGGCTTATCTCTATTAATCTGTTTGTTCGCATACACGCACGTACGTACATATGTACGTACGTACGTACGTACGTACGTACGTACGTATGTATGTATGTATGTATGTATGTATGTATGTATGTATGTATGTATGTATGTATGTACATTTTTGCCAGCTTGTTTCGTGAAAATGAATTTAGCAGGGATATTTGTATGCGAAAAATTGATAGACAATACTTGGAGATAAACGTTTAAAAAAACAACTTGTTTTGGCATTAATGACATTGCGATTTCTAATTATTCAACGTCTTACTTTACCTATAGCCTAGACAAAGATTAACAATAGCTCGAACAGTAAAAGCTACGATTATACTACTACTACTACTGCTGTTGCTGCTGCTACTACTACTACTACTACTACTGATAATAATAATTGTCATTTCAAATGTTTATAATATTTATAAGAGTACCAATAATAAAAATGTTAATAAGCATAATAATAATATTCATAATAATAATAATAATTGTCATTTCAAATCTTTAAAGTATTTATAAGAGTACTGGAATTACAAATTATAATAAGAATAATGATAATAATATTCATCATAATAATTATTAATTGTCATTTCAAATCTTCATGATAATACTAATAATAATAATAATAATAATAATAATAATAATAATAACATGTAAATGATGATGATAACGATGATGATGATGATGATGGTGATGGTGTAAATGATGACGACGATATATAACTTAGTGCAATTTTGACCGAGATGCCTAAAATGACACTAAGCTTGCTTATATTCGTATAACTAGATAATGATTCAGATTGTCTTTATGTATATACAAATATGTATGACACGTTGAATTTCTGTTTTTTCATGCAAAAAGATTTAGTCATTAATTAACACACATATTACCTTTGTTGGATTTATTTGATCGCGAAGGTAATACTTTTTTTTCTTCATGCCATTAAAGATGACAATAAGTCAATGTTAAAAACGGGACATTTTATTTACTTTACGTTTAAGAATTAGAAGTGATAGATTTCATTTTTCAGGAAGAGGGCTAAAGGAATATTTTCTCAGCTTGTAATGTTAGAGATTTTATTCCCTGATCAGCTGACAGAGACTTTTTCTGTTCATTTTTCTGTTTATTTTTTCTGTTTATTTTTCTGTTCATTTTTCCGTTTATTTTTCTGTTTATTTTTCTGTTCATTTTTCTGTTTATTTTTCTGTTTATTTTTCTGTTCATTTTTCTGTTCATTTTTCTGTTTATTTTTTTGTTCATTTTTCTGTTTATTTTTCTGTTCATTTTTCTGTTTATTTTTTCTGTTTATTTTTTCTGTTTATTTTTCTGTTCATTTTTCTGTTTATTTTTCTGTTCATGTTTTGGTAAGTGTTAATTCATGCTTAAGTAACACTGATTCTATTACAGGGAAATGGTAAATTAAATTTGCAAGCAAAAGAATGCATTAGCGAAATAATGTCCGGCTGTGTCTTTAAAAAAAAGACCCCCCCCCCCCCCAAAAAAAAATTTCTACAAGAAAACAAAACAAAACAATGCAATGAAAAATAAGTAAATAGAGCTTATTGTTGTTTGTTTCAAGTCGATGTTGCAGGGATTTTAATTAATTTTAATCAAATGTATGATTTCCATGAGAGTGGGTGTGATACCCCCCCCCCCCCGATAAAGGAAGAAAAAAAAAAAACGTGGGACTAGCAGTTGATACATTTTCCTAGTGAATTCACAGGTACATATATACATACAGCTTCAACCCTTTAAAGAATTTCACTGGGCATGACCCATTATCCTATAAATAAAATTCTGCGCTGAAGAGCAATTTTGGATGAATCACACTGGAGACAAGCTCAGCAACTTATTCTACTATGTTACGGGCAAAATAAATTACATTGGCGCTTAGTGTTTTAGCATTCACGGGATTTCACTATTTTTGCGTGTTTGGTTTCTTCAATCATATGTTAAAAACCGCAGCCCCCTCCCCCCCGTCAAACATAGTAAAGATTATATACGTGTAAGAAATAGATATCATATTTATGATGTTTATCAACTATTATTAAGGTGTTGTCTTACCCAGTATGAAAATCGGATTTGCAGTCTTAAATATAAGATAGTTGCAAGATTGATACAGCTTCAAATAACTTTTTGTACCATTTAATAATAATGCAAAATTACTTGTCCTCGTCTCAAATTAAATATTATATAGGTTCTGACGTTAGATTGAAATAAGTTATGTATAACTTGATAAACCACACCATATTGCACACACACACACACACACACACACACACACACACACACACACACACACACACATATGCAAGGAGAGAAGAAAGATTACCGGTGTTCGAGATGAGAGTTGAAAAATGGTGTTTTCACAGATACTTTATATAACAAAGAAATCCCCACTGAACATGCATACCTATATAAACTCAACGATACAATTATATTTCCTAAATATAACGGAAATGTCTTTATAAAACACTTACCAATATAAGCAATTTCTATCAATCTTTTAGATACATGAATAGATTACAATTAAATTTCATTAAATGGATTCTAAAACAACTGAATATTTTCATCAAGTATCATCACCTGAAATACCCACTGGTGCAATGAAAGTGTCCTTTTTATTAAATCCTTGAATTATTTCACAAGATTTTCCTCATCAAAGGAAAATTACTATGCTTCTGATTCAACGATACTTTTGTCAAATAACTCAGAAATATTATTCAAAACAAAACGTAGACATAAAAGCTTAATGGGCATGTATCAGTCCGTGCTATTTAAAACTTCCTCAATCTTTTCCATGGTAACGTGAAATTGCCAGTCCTATAAACTCTCAAAACCATAACAGGACAACCCTCTCGCTAGAATTCTCACATATATCACCATGGCAACAGAGTTAAGTGGGTCAAAGTCAGGCGAGAACGAGGTTTGGTTCTGACTTGGTTCATGGCCGCCATATATGTTTGTTAGGGATTGCCTTATATGGCGAGCCATCCATGTGCGAGCTGGCGATTCCGAGAAACTTGGTGGGGAGTTCGATAAAAGCGGTAGGAGCGAGGTTTGAAGCCACAGTCTGTAGACAGCACAGTCAGTGAGTAGCTGGGAGATAAACCCATACCAACTTGTTTCTTAATACTGTTGAATATACAACTAAATCAGAATGTGTGACGACGAAGTTGCCGCTTTGGTTGTGGACAATGGTTCCGGAATGTGCAAGGCCGGGTTCGCCGGAGACGACGCCCCTCGTGCAGTGTTTCCATCCATTGTAGGAAGGCCAAGGCACCAGGTACGTCAAAAGTTTTTTAAATTTAAAAAAAATAATAACGTAAACCTGTTTGAAATATTTAATACCCTTTTAAAGTTAGTTTCATTCAGCTTTAAACTGGAAATCATTGATTCGACATTTTTATCTTTATGTAAATTAGAAACTGAAAGAAAACATAAGTAAACCTTAAATCACATTCTGTTCTTAATCTAGTATTTTCGTCGCACGTTTTTTCATGGATTTCTTAACGGAGGGATACAGCAAACTGTAAGAAACATTTCTGACTACATTCCAATGAAATGTCACATGTTGATAACACGATAATGTCAAATCTGAATTTCGTAATGTAAGTAGCTCGTCCTGATTCCTGAATATTATGTTTATTTGTCGCTGGTCATTGAAATATTTGTATAGCAAAAAATCTACGAGAGTAACGTTTTAAAAAATAATTTAATTTTCCAACAGCGACGTTGTCACCAATTTAAAGTTGAATTGTTTCTAGAAATAAAAAACTCGTGGCAAGAGGAAGAGATAAAAATATTTTGCAACCAGAATACTATTTAGCTATTATCAAATTGACAAAAAAAGTAATTTATTTAGAACAAAGAGAAAAAGCAACGGAACATTATTTGCAGTAAGTCAATAATCTAACGACAATTTTAACAAAAGGGCTTAAAATTATGCAAAAGTTCTTGTATTTCGCGAACCTAATTGTATGATAAATATAATACTCGAAGAAAAGTATGTTTTGCTAATGTTTCTAGCTAACACGGAAATTACGATATGCACGTGTAGTATATGAATAATATCGCTAATTTAGTATTAGTAGCAACCGTTTTGTTTCAAAACCACGTGCTCACCAGACGGCGGTTGGAAATTCCTTAGTCATCAGATTCCAAAATTAGAAACTGCAATTTATTGTCTAGCAAACAGCACGATGAAAATCCATTGAGGGGATAGGGATAATAGAGAGTAATATTATTTATTATTGAATTATTTATCCTTTACTGAACTCCAAAAGTGGCAAACTTAAACTGAAAGAACCGATTAAAGGTTAAATTTGCTTGACTTTAGACATTGATGGCACGAATAGTGTAGTAAGGAAAATCTATTTAACAATTTGCACGACAATGTTAGGCAACCTGTAATTTATCGGTTGCTGATTTAGTTTTCTTATACGACTTGTCAATTAATTTTGTAATTAAACAAATCTAAAAAGAATAGGTTTATGACTGAATACAAAAGTTATCCACACTCGATATTTGCCTCACTCTCATGCTCGATCCATACAAGGAAACGCGATTGCCTCATGTCGTCATTCGGCGTACCTTGGCTTCAATGATGCGGCCATATTGGATCGCCTTATTAGGCAATCGTACTCGGTCGTGGTAATGGGTGAAGCACGTGTTGACTCAGGCTGCAATATGGTGCTTTGGTTGTTGATAAGATAGGCTGGGTTGAAACTTAATACTTCTTGCCACATGTGCCGCTCCTAACTTGAAACCAATTAAACAATTTAGGCGCAGTTTTCTCCTCGCCTCGTATTCACTTAACAAATTTTTCTCAGCATTGTGTCGTTGTTCTGGTCAGGTTAATTTAGCGAAATCAGAGTTAACCGCTGTAGATTATATCCCTACTTACTGAAATAAATTACTAAATCATCTTAAAATATTAAAGTTTATATTTTATTCTTTCCAATCATTTCGAATTACTCCAATTTATTTTCTAATATTTGTATGAGATACGTATCATCAATTCTGTAATGACTGCGCGTGCTTACGAGAGAAACAAAAAGATACCCAGTTTTAATTATCTAACACAGACAGGTTTTTCATATAATCTAATAATAATAATAAAAATTACTTGGTGGTTTTAAAAATAATTTGACGACCTTGGTCTGCACGAATTTACTTCGCTGATAAATGATAAACAAATGTTACTTGTAGTATAATCCAATATTTGATTAAAATCACGTCATCAACCGATGCAAATAACTTACAAAACAGCAAATCTAATTAATAGGCTAACATAGTCTTATAACGATTTTCATTGGTGATATTTCTTGGGAAACATTTTCCCTTCCAATCAAAACGTGCGTCTCATTGCATTAATGATGGTCATGACCATCAAGCACTCCCAAAAAATCTCATACGCTTTGCAGCATTTCCGGTACTGAGATTGAATATTATTGATTTAAAATGTAATCATCTAAAGCTACAGTCTTAACTAATTCTTAATTCCTCCTCCTGGGGTGGTACTGCCGTTCCTAATACTTTGTTTACAATATGCTCAAAAAATTAACAAAATTAAATGGAGTCGAGGGCTGTTAGACTCCCTTCCCCCCCCCCTCTCTCTCTCTCTCTCTCTCTCTCTCTCTCTCTCTCTCTCTCTCTCTCTCTTACATTTCCAGCTTCAGATATTCCATTTATTAAAATAAAATCAATTAGCAAAAAAAAAATCTGTACATTGTGACACATTTGTCATATTAAGTATATGAACTTTTTAACTTGCACGATACATTTTGTTTTCACATCCTTAAAAAAATCATAAAATTACACTCGCGCTGGTTCTTTTTATCAGGTGTAAAGTCATATAATTTTAGAGAACGCACGTTTTTGCAAAGTTTCACAGTTTATTTACTCTTCCACAGAATTTGGTGGTGGGACATATAATTGTAAATATCTTTGTAGCCAGAGAAACTGAGAGATTGATAAAATTTCTGGCCCTGCCGATTTACTATTTCATTGTACAAAAACTAACTAGTGACAATTAAACTTTGTTAGCCATCGGGTTATTGAAATTATCAAAACTCCTTGTTGGACAGGAAATTTACTATCGTGATAGTCGGCTACTAGGCCGATAAATTAACCATTCACCCGTGATGATGTTGATTTTCGGGCGAGGGTCTGATGTCACCTGTTTATTAAAAGCTTCAATTGTATGTATGCAAATTTTACTGCACTCGTCGGTGTACATTTTATTCACTTGTCGATATTACATGTGGCTGTGCAGTTACTGTCGGCTGTAGGATTCTTTTGGTGACATGTACATTATATTCCTCCAGCATATCATATATCTGGTGACTTGTAAATCCACCTGCAATAGCACAAATATTGGCCATTTTGAATTTCGCGCTTGATATGACTGTTACCAATTACCTGTACGAGTCTAAAGTGTACACGTGTTTTTGTTCCGAAAAGATTTGCATGCAGCAAAATTGCACATTTTAATGAACAGCTCACATTAGATCATTATATCGTCCATCAGTATCAACATAGATTGGGGGTGGGGTGGGGATTTATCGGGCTGATTTTAAGCCATAGGGTCAGCGGCAAAGTTGAAATATATCTTAAATATTCCTTAAAATGATGGAAATTATTTGCCAGACTGTGCCGATCACATTGACCCTTACCGTCTTAAGTCACCTGGTCAAATTTTAATTGTGATCTACCGTCGATTATTGTGCCTGCAGATTAGAGTATATTATGTTCGCTCAGCTGATTACTTATGACAAGCTGATTATTCCCAGATCTCGATCATTACGAGACTGCAGAACATGGTTATTCAGTTTGCCTTTGGATTAAATTTAAACGAGAGGGCATAAGGTAATCTTTCATATTTAGCGCAATATTCGTACAAATCATTATTGTATATATTTTCTACACAATTCCCGTTCTACCTATGAGCACCCGGCTATCTTATTTTTAATTTCTTTCCAGGGTGTCATGGTTGGTATGGGTCAGAAAGACAGCTACGTTGGTGATGAAGCCCAGAGCAAGAGAGGTATCCTCACCTTGAAGTACCCCATTGAACATGGTATCGTCACAAACTGGGACGATATGGAGAAGATCTGGCACCATACCTTTTATAATGAACTCCGTGTTGCTCCCGAAGAGCACCCAGTCCTGCTTACCGAAGCTCCCCTCAACCCCAAGGCTAACAGAGAAAAGATGACCCAGATTATGTTCGAAACCTTCAACGCCCCAGCCATGTACGTCGCCATTCAAGCTGTGCTGTCCCTGTACGCTTCCGGTCGTACAACTGGTATTGTGCTAGACTCCGGAGATGGTGTGACACACACTGTTCCAATCTACGAAGGTTACGCTCTCCCACACGCCATCCTCCGTCTGGACTTGGCCGGCAGAGATCTTACTGACTACCTGATGAAGATCCTCACTGAGCGTGGTTACTCATTCACAACCACGGCCGAAAGAGAAATCGTCCGAGACATCAAAGAGAAACTTAACTACGTCGCTCTGGACTTCGAGCAGGAAATGGCCACCGCTGCTTCTTCTTCCTCCCTGGAAAAGAGCTACGAATTGCCCGACGGTCAGGTCATCACCATTGGTAACGAGAGATTCCGTTGCCCAGAGTCACTTTTCCAGCCCTCCTTCTTGGGTATGGAATCTGCTGGTATCCATGAGACAACATACAACAGTATCATGAAGTGTGACGTCGATATCCGTAAAGATTTGTACGCCAACACCGTCTTGTCCGGTGGTACCACCATGTTCCCTGGTATTGCTGACAGAATGCAGAAGGAAATTACCGCCCTTGCTCC
>JAQISU010000145.1:3902500-4015000 GCA_029339505.1 Unio delphinus
CTGGAGAATTCACGTATGCCCTCTCCAAGTCATTTGATTCAGAACATCCCAACGACAGTGTCAAAGAGAGATGAGATTACATAAGAGAGACACGCGGATCTTTGGTAAGAGGCAGTCAAAGAACAACGGCTGGTTTGAGGCTAACTCCGCCACACTCACGCCAGCCATATTTGACCGTCGCAGTGGTCACCTGGAATAAAAGTGACCCCCACTGCCAGATGACTTTACAGGCATACAAGTCTACCAGAAGCATAGTGCAGAGGTTAGCACGGCAGTGCATCAGTGAATACTGGCTTCCGCTCTGTCAGAACATCCAGTCAGGAGCACATATCGGAAACATCAGTGGCATATACGATGGCATAAAGAAAGCAATGGGTCCCACGAAGAAAGTGATAGCACCACTGAAGTCTGCCACAGTCGATACCGTCCGCAATAAGGGCAAGCAGATGGAGTCTTGGGTTGAGTACTACTCTGAACGGTAATTCAGAGAGAACCACGTGACCAATGATGTCCTCAACGCCATTGAAAACCTACCGCTCATAGCCGAGCTGGACGAAAAACCTACTGTGGCAGAATTAAAGAAGGCCTTAAATAAACATCCTTAAGAAAAGCCCCATAGAAGGATATCATCTCAGCAGAAGTCATCAAGTGCGGCTGCAGCATGCTGAACACACACCTATACGAACTCCTCTGCCGGTGCTGAAATGAGGGTGCAGTGCCTCAGGACATGAGAGACGCCAATATCGTAACCCTGTACAAGAATAAAAGAGACAGAAGTGACTAAAACAGCTACATGCGCATATCCCTTCTCAATATCGTGTGTAAAGTCTTTGCAAGTGTCATCCTGAACAGAGTGCATACGCATGATGACAGAGTGTATCCAGAGTCTTAAAGCGGAAAATTGATAATAAATGCACTCCTTGATTCGATGGCATATGTGAAGAAAAAGGGTGTGTGTGTGTGTGATTTATACTTTTAACGAAGCTTTAACACATTCCTAGTCATATCGCTACAATGTCTGCAATGTGGTAGTTTATAGTAATCACTGATGTCTAGTACAGGGACATATATACAGTATGATGTCCCACCAGCCACATTATCCTGACACCAGACCGACCAGTCCTACTACTAACCTCTTAATGCTGAACGCAAAACGAGACAGCTTTTATTATCATTTTTAGTAGTCTATGGTATGACTCGGCCTGAGATCGAACCCACGACCTCCGCATTTGAGACAGACGCTCTAACCACTGGGCCACTGGTGCGGTCCAGTTAATTTGTATGAGTAAAATAAAACATTATAGATTTGTAGAAACAAAAAAAAGCATGCAAGTCCAGACTGCACAAATCAGCGAGGAAAGTAATGTCATGAGCTGACAAAATTTAAAGTGGTCTAAAGCACTGTCCGTTACGGATCATTGCCATCTCACCTCTGTCTGCGTGGGTTCGAGTCTAAGATTCGGCTAATGTAGTTATGTGAGAAAGCTTGCCAGTAATACTGGCCGCCATGTATAGCCTATATTGTGCTTAAAAATGGCGTTAAACCTTAAAAAAACAAAAACAAAAAAATTAAAACTCAGATTTTAAAATGAATACTTTTAAAAAAGTCAACAATTCTAATGATCACGTTTTACGCTAGATGAAGCTGTGTTACAGTTTAATGAAATACATGCAAAAAGAGATTTTAGTGTCATGTATAATGAACTAAGTAAAGATACTTCCCATCAAAAGTCAGAAACGGTTTTACACCAAATAAAATTAGGTCGCAGTGTCATCCGAAATGTTACATGAAGGTCTAGTTACATAGTATGGCAATTTATAGTGTGACTGTAACTTTTGGTTAATCAAGGGGTTGGTGGTAGGGGTCTGTAACACTGACAATTACAAAAATTGAAGCTGGTTGATATGCATGTATCCACTTTATCCACAAATATAACCAGATTTTGAATATATTGGCGAAATCATTGTTCTAATGTTGCTTTCTGAAAGACTAAGGCGTGTGTGTGTGTGTGTGTGTGTGTGTGTGATTTGGATTTTTAACCATAGCTTTACCAATTTTTCAGCCGAATCGCTACGATGTCTGCAATGTGGCAGTTTGTAGTGATGTATAGAGACGGTATAAACCAATTCATGATTGAGTTTGGAATATTTTACAACCTCCTAGAAGATGAATATAATTTTGTCTTTAGGTGCCTATTGTATCATAATCGATGGGCAGAACAAATAAAGAAATATTTTAGAAAAATATAAAATATTTTAAAATTTATAGATCTTACGATTACCCAGAATCCCAGATTTCTTTAATAATTTAGGCAATTACAGTTTTACAGCTTTTAGTCATAGCAGTACCGTCGTATAGTTAGATATCTCGCACATAATTTGAATGCCATATGAATTTGAGATACATAACGTATGAATCTGAGATACGTGACGTCTGATTTTATCCTCATATCACTACCTATAATAACGAAGATATCTTTTTCTCCCCACGAACGAATTGGATGAATTAATATACATACATACATGCATACATACATACATACATACATACATACATACATACATACATACATACATACATACATACTTTTCTTCCAATTACGATGATCTACATATGTAATTTTGGTCTCTTATTTGTTTTTATTTTGTAAAATATATATTATAGACGATAGCTTCTTGTGTTTTGCTATATCAATCTATCTATCTATCTATCTATCTATCTATCTATCTATCTATCTATCTATCTATCTATCTATCTATCTATCTATCTATCTATCTATATATATATATATATATATATATATATATATATATATATATACATGAAAATACAAACCCTCATTCTTCTTAAAACTTACCAATCACTTTCTTCATGAACTCCAGTTTGTGTAGCGAGTCAATGGAAATAAGGCTGGCACCCTCGCTGGCACAAGATGCACGTGCAGCACTACAACTCGCGTTTTCTTGATGAATTTTGAAGCAGAGGTTTGTCCTGTCCTCGTACAGGTAGAAATTGCTGTAATTACACGCTGAAAATTCAAAAACAAAATGGACGATTATTAAATAATAGGTGATTGATGTGCTAAGTGATGGGAAATAGTAGTAGTAGTAATAATAATAATAATAATAATAATAATAATAATAATAATAATAATAATAATAATGATAATAATGATGATGATGATGATGATGATGATGATGATGATGATGATGATGATTTTCTGCCCAGTTTGCTTAGAGGACCAGGCGACCACCAACACTGGCCATTTCAAACAAGACACACTGAAACAAAACTCAATTACAAGAATGGATACTAGCAGAGAACCTCTCATGCGCTCTGTCTATGTGTATGTTTTGCAAAAGCTTCTTGAGACTCAATGACTTTTATTAAACTTCCAAACACCATATAAAATCAACAGTAAATCTGCAAGCATGCCACAAACATGGATGCCATTCAGGATCTATTTATTTCTTCAATGGAAGTTATAATTGTGAAATCAGAAATCTTTGCCCTCATGTGGGAAGGTGGGAATTAAGGTTAAGTTGATAATTTCTTACTAGTAAAGGGTAATGCAGTGTGGATATTATATCGAGAAAATTTATTAGAAATAATTTCGTAAGAAAGAAAATTAATTTAAATATATTGTTATCATTTATCCATGTAAATGTGATAGCCATACGTAGGTAGTAGCAATAACAAAATTAGCCTAATTCTAGATAATCGTTCATAAAATTTGATATCCGTCGTTGAATGCACCTTTCTCTAGTACCTTGCCTAAACTTGGAAGATGGAACGATAGACTGGTAACATATAGAACTCGTGCCATCTTAATTGCCGTATCGAGGAGTACGTATCAGAGAGGGTAGGAAATATGGAACAAAACCGTGAATCATGAAGGGGTGGGTGTGAATGTGCACAATACCTTACTTTCGCTAATGTGACATATATATATATATATATATATATATATATATATATATATATGTGTGTGTGTGTGTGTGTGTGCGTGTGTGTGTGTGTGTGTGTTATCTGCTATCCGATAAACATGGGAGTGGCAGAGGCGTAGCTATGGAAAGGGGGCAGGGAGGTACATATGTCCCCGGGCGCCAAGGTACAGGGGCGCCAAAATGAGGCTTACAACGTTACTTTATATTAAGTAAACAAGGGTAATAAATCGGTCACAAGATCGCTGGGGCGCCAATTTTATAGTTCGTCCCCGGGAGCAAAATATCATCGCTACGTTTCTGGGGAGTGGTGACACATTTTTCAGTGAAAGTACATCTTAGTATATGGTTATAGTTCTCAGTCTGCTACTCGTTCTTCGCATTGTCTATTTTTTTCATATTGAGTTCGTCTGTGCACGAGAGTATATACATTTTGTAAAATTTCAATTGTATGTCTCCAGACTCGAGCTTTTTTAGTTATTAGTCCGTTTAAAGAGTTTCCTAAATTGTTTATGGTACCCTTTCATATGGATTCTCTGTGCAGTACGGGAGCTGCCCAGCGGTGGTATAGAAGAAGAATAAAGTATTCTATATATACTCGTATATGTTAATCGTCTCAAATGACGTCACATCCTGTGTATATGGAAGGGAGCTAAACAAATTCGCGGTAGGGACTTTCCGTATGATTTCGGAAAACAGGACAGTATTCTTTTATCAAGCTGAAGTGCAAATACATAAGATGCAAATAAACAAATAGTTGGGATAGATTACATATACAAACTACTAAATATCCTTCTATTTACAATACAATTATGCAGGTCCGGGTGTTTGACCCCTTTAAATGTGTTTTCAGACATAGCTAAAAGCTGACCACAAGACGAAGCCGATCGCCTCATTTCTCCACGAGATTTCTCTACGAGATTTCTCTACGAGATTTCAGTATGAAATTCTCTTGATAATTTAAACATGATTAAGTATCTAATCAATTTAGAAATTAATTGAGTTGATGATGATAATGATATCTAATGAACACAGGCCGTGTTTTACAAAAGCTCAGTTTGGTGTCTTACGTGGGAGTGCAATATTAAGCAATATTGCGTGACATAAATCAATTGATTGCTAATACATATTTTTGAATCGGTATCTGGTATTGCGATGTTTGAAGTCTGATGATGTCGTGAAATCATAAAATGAAATTGTTGGAATCTGCTCAGTCAAGTGAGAAGGCTTCTTGAAAACTATTTGAAGTATTGATTAAACTGATGTATCATTCTGATAATTGTTTCTCTTAAACAATACGATTGGATTGAGCCCTGTTTGGTCTTGCGACTGCCAATATAACATACGACATAAGTTTCGGATCTCTTTGACGATGATTGTAGGTTGATACTAGAAAAATACACGACTACATGTTAACCAACACGTTTTTGTGGGTTCAAGACTGTCAATCAGTGATCTCTCTCTCTCTCTCTCTCTCTCTCTCTCTCTCTCTCTCTCTCTCTCTCTCTCTCTCTCTCTCTAATTACGCATACATTTTCGCAGCTCTGCGCATTAATGTGATTGAGATTGGAACATTTCTTCTTACCTTTTCATGCTAGTTTTTGTGTTTTTGTCACCAATTTGCAATTAACCTGCGGGGAACATATCAACTACTACGCATTGCGACATTTGGAACTCAATCGCAAAGATAAGCAGACGAAGCTTTTACAGTCACAGTCCAGAAGGAGGAAAGATGTATTGTCAGTTCAATTGTCGCAGAAGTACCATTATCATAAAATTATAATGAAGACATTTATATCGTTTTTTTTCTTCTAAATATCCTTTGAACATAGACCGTGTATGTATTACTTGTATCGTGCACATGTTTCTGTTTAATGTAGAAATAATCTGAGTTCGAGATTATTACCGTATTATTTACAGAGAAATGACAGAGAATACTTTGAGGCCGCGACCATCTTGGTTTTGAAGAATTCACTAAGAGTTATCGTCTCATGCAATTATGTTCTCGATTTCAAATTATTCGTCAAAAGCTAAAATGAAAGAACAATCACGGCACGACGTGAGAAATTTCCCCAAATCATTAGCGTAAACGTCATTCCCGACGAGAAAGACAAAGCGATGATGTAATTCTAGCCTCGTTTAGAAAGTGGATGTGAAAATGGACGAAATAAAATCAATCGTCATTACTGCAAAAGAGAACTTCATAATATACATCAAGATAAGTAATAAGTTGATAAGTTGCACCGTTCTGGCAATATTACGAATAATGGGAAATAAATCAAGGTGGAAAAGGACGTTCGATCGATTGATCCATCGACCGATAGAGAACCCCAAAATATATTGAACTACCCCTGACTACCTATTAAGGATCTACAAAACAGATTCGAACAGAAATACACGAGTCTAAATGTTTCTCGGAGATGCAATTCGAAGAATGAGAAGACACATAGATAAACCCATTTTTTTTAAAAGTCATATACGCTTAAGACGCAAAAGATCTTGATTATAAATGTCCTTACGGACACATATCTTTAATATGAAGGACCTTTAATTTAGGGGGCACAGGTAAACAATCCGATATGTCCCAAACGTTGAGTGAATGACATATTAATTTTATTTTTCTACGTTTGTATGGCAACACTTTAAATATTGCATGCTTTATGTTTCTTTTTCTTTGAAAATAATAAAGTCCTGTTTAGTCATAAAAGTAATTACAATTTGGTTATACCCTGATTTTCTATACTTCCCTAAATTTGTATGTAAAGAATTATGTATATTCAATTTTAAAATAATCAAAGTCATTAACATTTGTCCACTGATACGAAATACTCCTCGTTGAGGGAAAACAAGCATGGTGACCCCTAATTCCCCGTGTTTATTTCAAATTACAGTACGTAAGTAATTTATATAGCAATTTCAGAAACAAAATACTTTAATTTGTTGTGTTGGTGCTGTGTTTCCACCTGAAATCGATTAAAAACACACATCCAAAGTATCCAACAATTAAAAGTATCCAAAAATTAATAAAAAAGAAATATGTAAACGTATCTAATTTGTTTTTTTTATATAAAGAAGGCGGTTTTTGTATACCTCATAATGCTCACAATTTCTTTGCATTCCTGTTAGAGATTATTTATTTAATTATTTATTCATTTATGCAAGCTCATTTTCGATAATGTACATTACGTTTTCAAATGAAGTTGATTTTCTATGATTGAAATCCATGCGTCTTTTAATGGCTTAATTGACGTCATATAATACTCTCAAACTGAAGAACGCCGAAATGCACAAGTGTGTGTGTGTGTGTGTGTGTGTGTGTGTGTGTGTGTGTGTGTGTGTGTGTAATATTTGTTAACGCACTAATTAGCTTTTGAGTTTTTTTCGTTGTTTCTATTAAACTCTGAACGATAGCTACCTATTATATCTCATCACGAAGTTTACGGTTCACGACGACAAATCATCCAAATTCAGAAAGCTTTATCTTTATCAGTGGGATCAGTATCTAGCAGAGGCACAAACATAACTATTATTATTATTATTATTATTATTATTATTATTATTATTATTATTATTATTATTATTATTATAATTTAGATACGGTACCTGGATTTCTTTTTCCAGCCATTTCGAAGTATGTCCAGTTAGCTGAAAAGACGCCATCGTCTGAGGACATCAACACCCTTTGAAGAACGCAACTTCCATGTGCTGTGTTGTAATAGAAGGACAAGCAGGCCGCTCTCTCACATAAAATGGCGCAATCCGACAGATATATAGTTTTGGTCAGGTTTTGAATAGTTGCTTGTGGGTAAAAACGGTTTTTTGCTGAAATTCTTTCCCTAAAATAGACAGAGGTATCCGTCCAAACCAATCCAAACCCGACACACGTTGCCAAACATATTGAAAACATATTTTGATACAACGCGTACATTTGTTTCATATTTCAATTTTCTCTTCTCCAAAGGTGTCGTACAGTAAAAGTAGTGACTCTTGCCAACTGTACGGCTGGCAAAGTATTCAGCAACTCCACTCAATGTACGCTAACATCAGTTCAGTGCACATATATATTAAATGTAAATAAAAGCGCCAAAATGGTCAAAAACTAATGCCAATGTATGGGATAGAATGTGATGTTGTTGCCTATCGCGTGATCAGTGGGTTCTTTAGAACGGCACCTTCGTGATATCATATGTCCGTCAGTAATTAATTGCCTTTGAGACCCATTCCAGCGAAATGTATCCAGCAGCTTTCCAAAAACTGGTGCAATTGATTTCTTACGACGCGACACGTGTAAAGTTAATATTCCGAGTGAATAGATACTGTGTCTATAATAACGTGCTGACGTCAAAATTAGTGAAGACAAAACCTAACCAACCGGATAATACCTATGTTTTTGATCGGTTCTGATATACAGTTTTATGTTAGGCTGTTTGCCCATGAAACTCAATTCTTGCGCACTTTCACCTTTTCTTACAAGATAAATATTTACCTATAATCTTATTAAGTACAACAATATAACTTATAGCGTCACCTGTTTCAAATACCACAAGAAGTGGGGATATTCTTTGAAAGAAAAGAAAACTAAAATTAATTAAATAGACAACTGTTCTAAACTCATGCAATTAACAGATAGAATAGAAATCAATGTCTTCAACAACCTATCAATTATTAATTCATATGGAACATACTTAATTGGGCAAACAAATTTCGGATCAATATCGTTATTAGTGTCTACCCCTCACCTCAAACATATGTTCAAAGTCCCACAAAAAGGAAAAAGATCACACACGCATACATGCATACACACGCATGCTACGTGTACGTTTTTAATTTAAAAAAAAGTATTCGAAAAGAACGAGTTTGATATAACAAAGATATCAATCAGATATATATTCGAATATATATATATATATATATATATATATATATATATATATATATATATATATATATATATATATATATATATATATATATATATATATATATTAGTTTTACTAATATTTTCATTATGTATAATGTACATTTTTTAAAAAAAATATCTAAAAGATTAATGAATGTCGTATTGTGTTTTAGAATTTAGCCCTTTTGGATATATCGTATTAAGACGGTCAATCCAAAAGGTTTCCTTTAGCAGACGTTCCATTTCAGAATCAGCTATGCCAATAGGCTGAAAAGAGAAATTTTGCGCAGTATGGGAACTCTTGTTAAAATGTGTGGCAACATGTGATGAAAATGATTGATCGATATAATTTTGTTATGTCTGAGCTATGTTGGTTCATACGTTTAGATATTTGTTGACTGGTTTGTCCAGTATACTGGATACCACATATTTTGCGTGTGATCAAATAAAAAAAACATTTGATGTTGCACAGTTAGTATCACAACACATTAAAAGTTTCTTTCGTATTTTTGCTATTGAAAGAAGTACATTAATAAAAGAACAGTGCGAGCATCTGGGTCTATTACATTTAGTAGATGATCCTTTTTATATGATGTTTTATTTTCTAATTTAGAATTAATTAGGAAATCTTTAAGATTTTTATACCTTTTATAAGCAAGTGTGGGTTTGTTTTAGTGTAGCGATTTAACACTTGCTTTACTTGATAAGTTTAATCAATTCCAACTTTTTTAATGCTCATACCTATGTTTGGCAAACTTGGATTATATTCAATAACAAAAGAAATGATTTCGTCATGTCTAGCTTTGATTTTACATTCTAGTGATTCAAATTGTGTAAGAGAAGATATTTTTTTGAAAAGTTGTATTAATGATATCAATTGGGTAATTTCTACTTAAAAAATGCTGACCTATTTTTGTTAAAGATGATTTAAAAACAGTGTCATCAGAAATAATTCTTCTATATCTTTTCACTTGACTATATGGTATCCCGTTTTTACATGATTTAGGATGGCATGAAGAATATTCAACATATTGATGAATATCTGTGTTTTTAACATGAACCGTGGTAGTGATGACATTATTTTCATTTTTCATGACCTCACCATCCAAAATTGATATTTTAGGTTTAGACATTTTGAATGCAAATTTTATTGTTGGATGTAATTTGTTTAAACAGTCTATAAAATAGTGAAGGTCTCCTAATGAATGACTCCAAATCATAAAGATATCGTCTAATAATCTTAACCAAACATCTGGTTTTAAGAAGCATTTATTTAGAAAATTATTTTCTAATTTTCCCATAAATAAAGATGCATAAGAAGGTGCCATAGGATTACCCATTTCTGTTCCCAACGTTTGGAGATAGTTTGTATTACCAAATTGAAAAGAGTTATTTTCGAGCACAAGTTTTATCAAACCACAAACATGTTCTTTTGATAGTTTACATGTAGATTTATTTTCTTCAAAATAATATTTACACGCTTCAATACCATCATTGTGTGGTATATTCGTGCAGAGTGAAACCACATAAAGTGTAACTAGAAAAGAAGTTTTGGTTAAGATTTCAATTTGGTAATAAAATCAAAAGTATCTTTGACATATGAAGGTAGTGATTTCATTAGTGGTTGTAAAATATGACCAATATAATGCGATATATTATTTGTAATTGAGTTACATGATGTAATAATGGGTCTACCTGGATATCCTAAAGGTAATGACTTATCAGCCGTGTTATGTATATTAGGTAAAATACAACACTGAGGTGTGCGTATTTTATTTGGGAAGATATCTAGTTCATCATATATGGAGCAATTGTGTGAAGCGATTTCATTTGTACATTTGCTTATTTTTTCTTTAATTTCTTCAGAAGGATTAGAGGAAAGTTTTGCATAATATGATTCATCATTTAATTGTCTTTCTACTTCTTTAATGTAATCCTCCATATTCAATATTACTATGGCACTCTATTCATCAGCTTTTCTAATAAGATTACTTTCATCTTGTGATAAGGTACGTAAAGAATTTAGTTCTTCTTTAGATATGTTTGTAAAATGTTTTCTTTTAGGAATTCTATTTAAAAATATCTTGTTTAGTTGCTTCAATTTAAAAATCGAGATAAATATCTCGTCCACTAGAAGGTGTAAATGATGATTTTTTTTTTAAAAAAAGGGCTTATTTTGTTGACGAAAACTACTTTAATATTGTGAATATGTACATGATTGTGCTAAAATTCTTTTTATTTTAATGATTCTTGTGTATTTGAAAAATGCTTCTGCTAAATGAATATTATCATGCACTTTGGTTCTCGGACAATGTGATAACCCCTTACCTAGAAGAATGTCATCACTTTTAGTATTCTCTTAGAGAGGTTTAATACAGTTTCTTTTCCTTTTTCGATTTCCTTTTTTCGTTTCTTTTCTTTCCTCCATTTGTTCTTGTTTTGTATTCTAATAAATCTTCTATTTTTTTCTTCTGTTTGCGTTGTCTGCAATATATCCGTTAGGGTTCCCATTAATTTTTATATTGTAGCTATTATGGTGATGTTGGTGTTGCTGGATTCCTGTGTAATTGTCTTCGCCCCATATGTTTTTTTTTACTGCATCTGCATAGGTTGCCTTTTGTGTGCCTGGGGCTATCAAGATTTTTGCTTGGTCATTTTTGGAACTGTTTTGAATGGATCTATTGATTTTTTCTTTGTGATTTGGTTCATAGGTTATTCTTGCTGTTGGCGATACTTGCTGTATTTCATTTTCATTTCTTGGTTGTTTATTGCGTGTGTGATTTTTAGTTACTGTACGTTTATTTTTGACACTGATGAACTTATCTGCCTCTTCTGATTCCTTTGGTTGTTGAGTATCTCTTTTTGATTTCTCTTTAGTAATTTTTAATGCGGTCGTTTCTTGTTGTCCTGGATAATTGTTTCTCACTCAATGTAAATTTTGTAAAGTATTGCCTTTTATCAAAGATTTTTTTAGTTCATCTCTATGTTCTTCTAGTTCTTTGCCTTTCTTGATCACTCTCCTCTGATGTTCTTCTTTTAGTCTACCATATATTTCCAACGATACTTTTTCCAATAGGGAGTCAATATATTCTTGAAACTTATTTGATGCTGTATCATTCCCAATGTGACTTTTTAGTTTAAACGTAATCCCTTCGGCACAAGATTGTCTTCCAGACAATTTTAAAGAAAGCGTGCATGTAGTCCATTTTTCATCTGTTTCTCTTTTAAATACGTTGTTCTATTGCTAATCCATGGATCATATGTTGATATGTTGATGCCATGGTGTTGTCCAGATTTTCTTGATAAATTATAAAATAAACAACACCAACACGTAGAATGTGTGACCGGTTTCGCTTTATTACTTCATCAGACTGTATTCAAACTCATATATATATATATATATATATATATATATATATATATATATATATATATATATATATATATATATATATCCTCCCTTACGATTCCTAAATGTTTGTAGACTTTAACGTGTGGATGTAACATAAAATACCGAAGCGAGGACGTAACAAATATACCAGACTGTAAATGTGTTTTGTTTTGAAATAGTGGAAAGAACAAATTTGATATGGCGTAGTGATGCGTCGAAACTTATGACGAGACATATTCATACGTCAAATCATAAGAGTGTAATCCACCGAATCGGAACAGAACATTAAATGTGTTATTGTTGTTCATCACGTCTTACGCTTTCTAAATATTTGTTGCTATATATTGTAAACGAGATTCAAAGCATCTTTGAACCGGTAATGGTTCGATTCGGCGTGACCAAGATTTTCAACTACCAAACATAATTTAAAACAACAAAAATAGTTTTAATCTTGGTAATCGATACAATAGTGAACGTCTCTTTGAAATGCTAGATAAATACTATCAGTTTAAATATGTAATAAAAATATTGATGACACAATGTACGATCTACACAAGGTTTGCTTAATTAAAACGTTTCCTTTTCTCACATTTGCTAATCCAGTGTTTTATTATGGTGATCAATATCAAGGTGTGTCCTTGAAAACGAAAATCAATATGTTAATATTTGTTTAATAGAAATCTGTTTGGGAGTATTATTTATCTGTATACGTACGCGATTATCGAAACAGAAGACAAAAGAATGTTTACTTGAAACTTATTTAGTGGAGTGTGTTAAAAACTAATTATTTTCACGAGTGGCGATGCCACGAGAGAAAATATACGTTTTTCACCTACGTGATGAAAGATACTCATTTTTAACTCGTCTTAAGAGAATGATCTGTCTTATTTTATACTCAAACGTATTGTTTAGCATGATTGAAATTACACATTTCTTAGTGGATCCCACGCGATATCATATGTTTACAGTGTATGTTCTGCTACAATTTGTGATTATTGACTGTATGTAATTAAATAAGTTCACCATAATTCCAAAGTAGTGTTTTAGTCCAGAAGTCTATGAGCACATTATAATTTCAATGAACAATTTAAATAAATCTCTCACCCCTAATCAAATGCGTACACAGCTATAAATTGATTGCAAATAGATTCCGCATACTGAGCTTAAAAACAGGTATGAAATATTGAGTTGTTTCGGTTTAATATATATATATATATATATATATATATATATATATATATATATATATATATATATATATATATATATATATATATATATATACACATACACACACACACACACACACACACACACACACACACACTTCCCCGTAGACCTTTAGTTTGGACAAGATGCTGATGCCTCTTCTATTCTATACGTTGGTATACAATCTGCCAAAAGTGTTCGCTGGCGACGAAGGTTCACGTCGTCAATAGTGATGCTCTGTGACAGTTTGCTGCGAAGGTAGGTGAAGCGGTTCACTACGTTAAGGGTTTGGCCGTTGACGGTGATGGTGGGCTCAAAATAGTGCTTTCCACGGGCCGGCTGATCCAGGACTTCAATCTTATTGGTACTGATGGCGAGACCAAAGCTTGTGCAGGAGCTGGAGAACTTGTCAACGTTGCATTACAGGTCGGCTTCTGAGCCAGCATTGAGGGCACAGTCACCAGCAAATAAAATATCCATAATGGTGTCTGCCAAAACCTTGGTTTTCGCCTGAAGCTTTCTGGGATGGAATAGTTTTCCATCTGTATGGTACCTGATGCCGACTTCAACCTCTCCATCTCTGAACGCATTAGTCAGCTTGGCCTAGAACAATAGACCGAATAGTGTCTGTGCCATAACAGAACCCTGCTTTACATCATTGGTTACTGCATTGTTGAGGTTGGTTTGAAGGAGGCGGTGTTTCTCATCAATCAACTGCTTGATCTCGTCGCAGTTCTCATCAAACCAGTATTGCTGCTCTCTGGTTGAGGATACTAGGACTTCCGAAGCTGTGCTAGTACTGGTGCATTTCAGCTTGGTGATGTTGAGCTTTGTAGGAGCATTCTTAATGATGTATCAATTTAACTCTTATCAGTATCGTAAAATTCTATGATAGATCAAAAGTGTTAATTATATATTCTGTAGCGAGATATTAAAATACAACCATGAGAGGAAACGTACATGGCTTTTCCACCTTTATCGGCAAGAAGGCGATGTTACTTTTGTAACTACTTGTTCCCATGTTCCCATTTAAGAAATATATCTGCTATAATGTACGTTATTCAATTTTTTTATTTCAATTTCCAGGCCTGCTTCATTTTTCATTGTCTGCTTTTTTCTCTCCATCCATTTCTCTTTCTATTCACACAGGATGTACATAATTATCATAGATAAAATGCGTCAACTGTAGAACTTCTAGCATACACTTATGAAGTTCCCGTTCAACAATTACCTGATTTTATGGGCCGTTTAGAGGGCAATATGATAAAAATCATCAATACACTATCCTACTTCACGATCTGAGAGCGACCGCTTCGGGGTCATATTCAGGTGAGCTTTAAATTAGCCAATGGAAATGCAGCTTTCAGAAATATGAAAATGAATCAAATCGTTCGGCAAAATGTGATGCTCTTCAGCCATACTGCTCCGTCTACCAATTGTGATGATATAAAACTTCATTAGAATTGCCAATAAAAATAGCAATTATGGTAATAACATCTGTCACCAGAACATAACTCTTAAGCAGTCGCCGTCAAATCTTCAAATACGAAAGAAATAAAAAGAAAACTGTCTTGTGTTGATTTGGATCTCGAAATTTTATTTTACGTACAGCAATGTCTCCCTCCATGTCTTGAGGTCTGTTACTGTCTAATTGCTCTAACAATGTCTTTCTTACTCAGTGGATCAACATTGTTTAAGCTATTTAGCAACTGAAGCGTGTCTTGATTTATACTGTTTCTGAGTATTCGCCTTTCCAAAATATGTCCTTGACCCGGCCTTTTAGGAAAGGAGGATATCCACTTGTTCATTTGTCCCTTCACTCCTTAGCAGTTTATTTTTAGACAGACGTTTGTTGTGATGGAATGTGTCACAAGCTTTAAAAAAAAGTCTAATATTGCTACATCCACTCGTTTTCTCCAGTCGTAGGATTGTAGGAGATCGTGTAAAGTGACTAGTATTTGGGATTCAAAAGAGAAGCCGGATTTAAAGCCATAATTAGTTTAATAAGGATTCTATGTGTCTCGAAGTGTCTCATCATGTTGTTACAAATGATGTGTTCAAGAATTTTACATGACAGACACGTTAAAGATACCGGTCTGTAGTTTTCTGCTAAGTGTCTATCCCCATTCTTGATGAGAGGGGAGGTGTGTACATTTCTGAAGTCATTTTTAAGTGAGCCGGCGTCCAGTGAGAGTTGATAGATGTTACGAAGACCATTAGAAAGTTCATCGGAACATGTTTTCGGGAGTATATTTGATATGCTGTCAGGTCTCATGGCCTTGGATGTATTTATGCTGAGTAGTTGTTTGAGAACTCCTTTGACTTGGATGTTTTAGTGTTGGATATATTGGAGGGTTTTCTGAACTGTAACGTTTGTTTAAGAGCTGTCACTATTAGTGGTGAGACCGATTTGAATTTCTTGACTGAGGTGTCTGGCTTGGCTTTTGAAATAGCAATAAAACAAATTTCTGTTTGAGAAGCGCTGTATCGACGTTGTCCTGTTTCTTAGTTTTGTCATTTCCAGAATGGTTTGGGGTTCTTTTATACTAACACTTCACGAATAATATTATTGACATGGTCCCATTCTGTCCTTTTGAATTGTCTTGTGCGTTCGTTTTGGAATTGCCTGTACATGGTCCAACTGTTTTCTTTCCTTGATTGTTTGTAGGGTAATGCCCTTTCTTGCTTGCGTGTTGTTGCAGGTAAATTTTTTGTCCATAATAACCATATCACGATCTGATATATGCTCTTGTAGTTCGTAGGTGTAGCTTTGTATGTTTAACCAGTGTTTCATTACACTAGTGTAAGCGTGCGCAAGGGACAGGTGAATTAATTTTCATTTAAGATAAACTTGCGACATCTTGAAGAACACAATATCACTTAAACAAGACCATACAAATATTTAAGTGGTTTTGCCGAAATATTTAGTCAGGCTTTCCATTTTATTTCAACCCAGGTAAAGCATGATCGATTTTTAATCAATGACTTAAATTTCAATTATAACACATGCAATAATCCCTACTTTCCCACGATAAAGCCAATGTTTTATTTATTTGTATAAGAATTATGGATCAAAACTAGTTTTCAGCATTAGACAACACTTATATCATAAAAAATAACTTCTTTATATGATTACAAAAACAAACAAAGATCATGAAATTAGAAAACATAAAAGCATGCTGAAAATATTAAAAGGAGACCAGAAATAAAAAAAAATCCTTTTATGTATGTAATTCTCTAAAAAATTTAATTAGACTGTAATATTTATAAATTCAATATCATCGGCGGGTATTAATTATACTGCCTGGAAGATACCACGATTCCGTTAATAGCCGAGTTTTTTCCGACTTTTAACGAGACAACAGATCATGTGGTCCCGTGACGCAATACTAGCAATTCCTCGAATACAAACCAAACATGGCATGACAGACAGGAGAAGACCAGATTTGGGTTGCACATTCAAACGTTGAATCTACTTCCGAGATATGCTCATAACTTAAATGATGGTGCCCAATGCAAACAAGATGAGGTTTAATCGTATTCAGTGGCGTCGCTAAGGTGGTGCGGGGGAGGGGGGTGCGGACCGTACGGGGTGACACCATCTCAGAGGGGTGACACCAAAAGGAAACATTTTAATAAAGTAAGTTTAATGTAAAATTAGCTATAATTTAAAACGTTGTTACAATTCTTAAAATTACTTTTACCTTCTGACCTTCAATTAATTTGTTTTTGTTCTTGTCATTTTTATACTGTGGACTTAATTTAAGAAGAAGAAATCCATGGTGGAAGTCTGGAGGGGTGACACCATGAGTTTACCGCACTTGGTGACACCAACCTTAGCGACGCCGCTGATCGTATTATTTGTAAATAGCATATCCATTACATACCCATAACACCCCCTCCCCCCCCACACACCACAATTAAATCTACAACGAAATCATAAGTAATTAATTTAAACATTAAGAAGCTTCCTTTTTATGATTCATTTACAGTGTATTGTACATGCATTCTTAATGAGCTTCCGTACATTTTACCGTTAGCGTATGAACAAATCTTATAGTATATACATGCCTCGTTAAAATAGATTATGTACTGTACTGGTCAGTGCTGAAAGAAATGTTTTAAGCACAGGCCCCGGGCTGATGACTTAAATAAACTCACTAGCCCTGACTGAAATTCCACAAACCCGAACAGTTCATATATGTTAACTTTCAAGCCGGGAGAAGAAAGAAAGAAAATAAATTCCAATTTTGGAGGTATTTCCTCCCTATCTCGTAATATTTCTCTTGATTTTTCGCAGTTAACTTCCGATTATTTCAATATGTCTCTCAATTTTCATTTCTCAGAAGAAGAAAAACCATACAAAAATATATATCAAGTGTGCAATCCACAGATGCCATATTCTGTTTTATCACTTGTGAATATTGTAGTGAAGAAATACTTAATATCACAGGACAGTTTTTGTCTTCAGTAAATAGATTAAGATTAAACATTATTCGCGTAAATTTCAAAATTCGGCATCGTTTATTTGCCAATCAATTTCTGGTGCTTACATACACACTCTATAGCACATGGTTTCGTTGAATTATGTCAGAGGGCCAGTTCTTTTCACAAGATAAGTGCAATGATAAGGAATAATTGTTAATTTGTTAAACTGCCCTTATGTTTGTGTACTTAATTCTAACCTCTAACTATTATACAGACCAGAATATAAAAAAGGACCTTGTCCTGGGGGATAATAAGGCTTATCACAGGGAGAAATGGCGTGTCCCATGGGCGCTTGCACATTAGGGGAAATAGGCGGGGTCAATAGTCGCCTCTCCCAATTTCTAATGTCAGCCAGTTAATGTGAGACACTTTTTACCAGGATTTAAAATATACAATGGTATGTCTGGAACAGTTTCAACTTTTAGTCTGGGCTTAGCATTCGCGTATACTATAGCTTCTATTTTTCAGGATCCCTCTGGTAACGTTCCTTTGAGAAATGTAATGAGCACGGACTGCTGTATGGTGTTGCATTGAAATCGACTCACTTGTAATAATGTATCCTTTATGCCTTTATCATTTCGAAAAGAAAAAAAATGTTGTCCACATCCTATTCTTAACGTGTTATTTATTTACACCCGTAAGCAATACAAAATCGCCAGTAGGGATGCTGGAGTCGCTACTATGACGTTACATCACGAGAGAAACCGAATAGGTGCGGGCATTTTGCATACGAGGTCACGGAAATTAAGCTCCTAGAACATACGCCAATATTTAAATATTGGTATTGCGGTCGCATATGATATTTCAAAATAAGGTTTTCCTCTATAGTGTTATTATTATTATTCTATATTTCCAATGGTTTATCGTCTCCTTTAAGGTAGGAAACTTGATTAGGACTTTAATTTTGTTCTTGCAGTCAAAATATGTGAGTTTTAAGGACATACTTGAATGAGATCACTGTGTCTTTGTGTCTAACGTTCAGTGGGCAATTCGTTCCACGTTGCTGGTTCCTGGTGTGCAAAATGACATTGTCCATACGACTTCGATTTGATAGCGTGAATAATATTCATACGATTGTCAGAAGACGAGCGTAAGTATCTTGATGAAACACCACAAGAATACATGACAGAAGAGCACATATTTGACCAAGAAAGAGCAATAAGAAGGAAGGAAAAAAAGAAGGAAAATAAGAGAAGTTAAAAAAAAGGATGGAAGAGTACAAGTACCTAGACCCTGATGAATGTCTGGAAGAAGAATTTGGAATTATTAAAAAAGTAACAAATAAATTAAATTTAAAAAACTCAAATCAAGACCAAATCGTTACAATATATATAAACGTATGAACCAACATAGATCAGACATACAAGATTATATCGATCAATTATTTTCATCACATGTTGCTACACAAGAGTTTCCATTCTGCACAAGATTTCTCTTTTCAAACTATTGTCATAGCTGAAATAGAATGTCTGCTAAAGGAAACCTATTGGATTCACCGTCTTAATACGATATATCCAAAAGGACTAAATTCTAAAACACTATACGACATTCATTAATCGTTTGAATGTACATTTTACATAATGAAAATATTAATGAAGGAGAGCATAATATTTGTGAATACGAAGATACATACATCGACATACTATTTGATTTTCATTGTAAAGATTGCAATTTCTCGGATTAATATCCATTCTCTTTGTGGTTTTGTGATACGTATCCTGAAGCAGGTTGTAACATCGAAATACTTCTCTCCTTTATATATTTTGGACACCTCAATTTTCCCGTTCATAAGCTTTCCCAGAACTTCATAATTCTTACAGGTCTTTTGTCTCCCTGACATCGTCAGATTATCTGAGCTGAATTCCAAAATTCCGGCTTCTATAAAATCTTGAAATTTCTCGGGTCCGCTCTGAAATCCAGATTCTAGTATGAATCTATCAATGAGCTGAGCTCTTTCGAAAACAATACCTATTTGTGATTCTGGATAAACCATAAAACCCCAGAAAAACCCAGATGTGTTAGGAGAATATGCTTGCTGTAACGTACAATTCTGAAAAGTTTCTAGATTTGTTGACAATGTTGCAACTGGGTTGTCACCCTTGACATGTTTTGGCTCTAGATAAAATAATGGATCTATATATTCACGAACCTGGCCCGGAAGTGAGGATATTTTCCCAATATGTCGGAACAGAGTCGGTAGTCTCACAAATCTCTCTTTTTGTTTCATTTTATCTAAATAGTATTGAAACAGAAAATCGGCCGGTAATTCCCAAAAATGAGTTTTTAATAGTAGAATCAATACGGGAAGGTCGGAAGTCCGAAACAACTTTCCAACTGAACCGTAATATGTAAATTCCAACATATACCAAAGCTGCCTATTTTCTGATATAAAACTATGAATTTTTGTAATGTAGTCATCCGCTGCTTCGACATCATCTTCCAGATGAAGATAATATTCCGATTTATTCTTACAGTAATTCATTAGGTATGCGTAGTCCAAAGCTTGCTTGGATCGCCATTGTACTCTTTCCACCGAATCGTTAAAATTTATTTTCAAATTATCCAAAGATGGATAAATCTCATGTGGCACTTCCGTTAATTCTAGAACGCCTTCTCTGATGAAACTTACGTAATTCCGCCAGATGTTATTTATTACCAAATGTCTGTAAACTGTGTCAGAGTCGGACAGCTGAACAACAATAGTTACGTTTTGGAAAGGCTTGGACTTTCTTTTGGACAGTAAGAAGTCCAAGGTTTCGAACAGGTAATGATGATCAGTCCTGAAAACTGTTGGGATGCCGATCGTTAGAAATTCTAAAAGGAGAAGAAACACTTAGATAAGGAAAAATATGATAGAATGAGAAAAGTTGAAATACATTCTAGTTTTGGAAGGACTAAACTCTAAATCGTCTTTTTTTTGGGCCAATTTAAAAATTCTTCTGTTAACTGACAATAGCAAAATGTATACTTTCCGAAACAACGATTGGTGTTCTTTGTAAAGAAAGCTAAATAAGATATTAGTAATACAGTTAATAACGTAAATATAGGTCTATGTCATAACGTCAATTCGATTTAATTCAATTCCATGCAACTAAACCAATGCATTTCAAAAGTTAAAGAATTATTGTATTATCAGTTTTATCAAATATTGTTTAAAGGGAGAGAATCTGTATTTCCATCATGTACATAAGCACCCAAAGACAAGTCTAGGACAAAGCCGATATCAAATTATCTCGGTACTTTCTTAGAAGTGGTTATCAGGTAAAATCATTAATTAGTAATTTAAGAATTTATATTCTAAAGTTTTAGTATAAAATAAAATGAAAATAATTCGAAAGCTAATCCAAATGTAAACAACGGGAGATATCCAAAGGAAACCCAACTTTTTTCATTTCTGACATTTCCAAGAAGTAGTACTGTCTCGACCTGTAAAGAAAATCAATTTAAATTTGAACAACAAATTAATGATATGACTACTATGTTACTTACGTTAAGGTACTCATATTATAATGTTAATTTAACACACCTTTGGTATGATTTATATGCCGTATGTGCAGTTTAATAATTTTGGCATGCTAGCATGATAACAAATAAGCACATATAACCCATGCGCAATATTAATTTTTCTGATTGGCTGTTATCGTGGGAATTTTCCTTTACTCGCCATCTGGAACATTTTTTGTTGTTTTATTTTAGTGTTACTACTAACAATTCGGCGGTTGTATTTCGAAATGATTGCCCAAGGGGAGATGGGAACAAAATGGTTGCGTCTGTTGGAATATGGGTAATTTACCCCACATGGGGCTAGTTACAAATGAAATTAATAGTATTAGTCAATGGAGAGAGAGAGAGAGAGAGAGAGAGAGAGAGAGAGAGAGAGAGAGAGAGAGAGAGAGAGAGAGAGAGAGTCAAAGTTTACTATTCGTACAAGTCAAAAAATGCAAATATCCAGTCATTAATATATTAAATCTGGAATTACTATATTCGGTAAAATCTTAAGTCTAGAAAGAGTGTAATTTCTGCATACAGTAAGTATACTTTCACACGAAAATGCTACTTTCTTTCTGCTTATTCATTACTGCATTTGTTGCGAATGTTCATCTTTAGTGAAATTGACAATCTTTAGGTCGAAACGAGTTAACAGTCTCATCGAAATCCATGTATATTCGCTGCAATTACTCTAACCTGACCCGAGTGAGCTACCTGACCTCACACAGGAATTTCCAAAAGACATTCAGTGTTGAAAAATGATGATGTCTGTGTCAAATATTGTACTGTTTTGGAAGGACAGATGCTGTTTGGATTATAATTTGTAAATTTTACTGGTTATTACGTAGAGCATTATTAATTTAACTATCGTCTTCGACCATTTTTATTTTACGCGCAAGATTTGGAAGTTGCTTCGTCTGAGCCAGA
Source organism: Unio delphinus (assembly GCA_029339505.1). NCBI lineage: Eukaryota > Metazoa > Mollusca > Bivalvia > Unionida > Unionidae > Unio > Unio delphinus. Next base: position 3,924,850 of record JAQISU010000145.1, read on the forward strand.
ATAAACTAAATCACTTCTTTTTCTCTAAACTCTTTCCATTAAAATGAAAACTCAGTATTTAGCAGAATTATTTTTAATAAAATGGGTAATGATTTAATAGTGATTTTATGAACCTCGAATAACTTCCAGCATGGCCCCAAGGGCGCTCACAAACTGTAATTTAGTTTTAAATCTGTACCAATTTAATAATCTATCTATCTATCTATCTATCTATCTATCTATCTATCTATCTATCTATCTATCTATCTATCTATCTATCTATCTATCTATCTATCTATCTATCTATCTATCTATCTATCTGTTTGTCTGTGTATGTGTTGTGTGTGTCGAATTTTGAATGGGCATTGAACTTTTAAGTTGAATGCGTTGAGCATTAATATTTTATCTTCTTTAAACCGGAGAAGTCTAAATGAAGGGTCACTTCGACCTTTCCACTTCATCCTTTACTGTGTCAGTGCGTAAACCTCAAAGGAGCAAGTTTTCAGACTCAATTAAATTGACCTGAATATCTTAGCACGGTTCTGAGAGAGACAGCTGAACTTCCAATCTATGTCAAATAGTCATTCTTCAAAGGGAATAGTTATATAACGTAATTTAAAAATTGTGACTGATCCGAGTGAAATTAAGGCGTACACTTTGGAAGTAATGTTAGTTTAAAGTGAAAACCTTGATCAAAATTCTTTAGTCCGAAATTACCTGAGAGAGGAGAAGTTTGATTCTGAGGAAGGCTAAAGAGAATAAAGCTTTCCATCGTTAAACAAGAAAATGGTACCAGGTGGCTGTCTTGTGAAAAAAGAACAGGGTTTAGTGATATGACGCACACTTTCTAAAGATAACATCATTAAGGTACGCAATTTTAATTGCATGTCATATTCTATACTTTTATTGTTATTTATATGCAAATGTGTTTGATATGGCTTGGTTCCATATTATTTATCTTTTATTTAGTTTCATTTAAATGTGTTGATGCTAGAGTTGTTATGCAGTTTATCTTTATAATTGTACAGATATTAGACCATTGGAAGAATTGATTGCATCCGGCCCAAATTGTCATATATGTAGGATTTCATAGGGTTATATGAAATACATATGAAAAAATTTTTCTTTGTTAGGATGATGCTGATTATCGTGAATTAACGACAATTATCTAATTATATTTGATTTTGTAAAGTTAAAGTTGTGAATTTTATGCGATAGTAATCGAACATGTAGTTGTATACGACAATTTTCGATAGACCTCTTAACGAGGTCAAAACCCCCCGACCTCATTAATTATATTTTAAATAGAAGGATATTTAGTAGTTTGTGTATATAATCTATCCAGACTATATTTTGTTGTTGCATCAATTGTAATTGCAGTTATATTTAATAAAAAAAATCATGTCCTGTAATCCGAGATCAAACGAAACGACCCTGCCGCAAATTTGTTTGCTCCCTTCCACACAAACAGGATGTAACATCATTTGAGACAATTAACGTATTCAGTTTGTGCAGATATGTATCAAGTAGAAACAAGATAGTTCAATACGCAGCTCCAAATTGTGTGAATAATAGCATTTCCGGACAGAAGATTAGTTTTTTTTCTCTTCAGATTTCCAAAAGACCCTAAAGGAGATCTGTATGGGCAATCAAATAAAAGACAGAAGGCTTTATGTTAACTCAACGCACCAGGTTGTGCCAGAGAAATTTCGAGCTTAAATGTTTCTTAAAAGACCCGAGCGCATCGCCATTGTCAGAATCTGACGAGTCCTGTTCATCATTTTCACACGAATCTATCATGTTTGGTTTGATGTTAATGGAATATCCTACTTCGGGAATGTCGTCCACATCACTGTCATCACTGACAGTATCCATAATTTAAACTTCCAATCACAGCCATCTTATAAGAATGCTTGACTGCATTATCAACGGTATATGAAGCACTCGCCCAATGGAGAACTCACCCTGGGAGAATTCGCCACAATGCATCTGGAGATGTCGCCCCAGAGTGGTTGGTGAAGTCACCCTAATAGTTGGAGAACTCACCCCAAAACTTGTCATCTAGAAAACCTATTTAATATTTATCTTTGAAATAAATCATTTATTAATCAAAGATGATTATATTAGTGGTGCCTGCCAATTAACGAAGAGGGTATATATTTGCGTTTTAGTGGGATGATAACAGTCTTTATATTTACTTAACAATGTTCAATTATTTCTTTATCTCTTCATGCAATTAGTGCGTGGTTTAGCAATTTCGGGTTGAAATTGGCGTTGTTGTTTTAGACAACTGTACATCAATTAGCTCTCGCATGACAAATGCAAACAACATTTTGGGGGCCATGACCAGAAGTTTGGTTAACCTTTAATTACTGTCAATGTGTGTTTGTGGTTTTGATATGAATATAATTTAAGTAAATATCTCAGTGATGGTTTAGATTGCATTATATGGCCCGTGAATTGTGGCCCAAAATACACTCATTACAATTAAGGTAGCACCAGAAGCTTTTTACTGTTTATGGACTGGTCCTCCATTATTTTGGCAAGCTCAGGGTTCAGTATGAGCTTACTAGAGCAACATAGCATTCTAACACGGTACAGCTTAAATAGGATTTTCTTATCAGTTATATATGGTACTTTTATTCGAATGCTACCTTTAACTGGATGAGAAAGATATTTTCTCGCAGCGATAATTTAGACGGAGCATTTACTCGTTCAAGATGCATTTTCTTCAAAGCTGTAAAGATTCATGCAAATCAAGTGTAAGTTGATAAGCTAGCTTTCTGCATTACCATGAATAAGTCTTTTGCTAGATCGTGTAAGGAAGTCAATTAATACAGCAACGAGTCATTTGTTTCTAGATCCCTTTTACCCGTGACCCGTTTAGCATAAATACTATGAGTAGGTGAGTTGGTTTAGAATGAAAGGATACATATGCAGATATTGAAAATATTTCGACGAGAAGTCAGTGTCAGTTGATGAGTTCTTTTTATTATATCCCACTTAAAAGGCTTTATGTTTTTTTTTTAAATTAGTGATTGTAACGTGATTGGTGATTGTAACATTAGTGGTGATTGTAACATGATTGGTGGTTGTAACGTGGTTAGTGATTGCAACATCATTGTTGATTGTAACGTGATTGGTGATTGTAATATGAGTGGTGATTGTAGCATTTTTGGTGGTTATAACGTGATTGGTGATTGTACATGAACATAAACCATCAATGCGATTATACAAGCTCATCTAATCGATTTCAAATCGATATATCACAGGCACCGATTAAAGGTCATGTTCTGTTGAATTTTGAAATATATTGGTAACTTAATTATAGTATCCTATCAAATAATCGTTCTATTTTGTGCTTGGGAGAGTTTCCGTTAAGTAGATCGAATGTTCTACAGACCATAATCTGGTATCACAGCCTGTCGGATCGACCCAGTGACAAGTCGATCTAGAAATGTATAATCTTTATTTTAATATTATTTATCGTATATAGATAGCAATCGCATGGGATACATCTCGCTGTCTACCTCATAACTCATTTTAAGTGTTCATAACTTAATAGTGAATAGTGGTTAACAACTCTAGTACACAATGTTGTATTCTAATTCTAAATATCTTGCTTCAAGTTTATACAGTAACTATTTTCAATACTCATTTAACATAATTTTCATTCTGTCATAATTTTAACTAATTATGTTCGATATTATCAATTTCAAATATAACAAATACATTGTTAGGAAATAAATATAATAGTTTTAACAATTTACTAAACTACCACGTTTGAAATTACTATTCTCTTGATGTTAATTTATATAACTACTACATTTTTTCTTTCTAATCCACCAAACAACAAAATGAATAAGGTCATAGATCCACTGCATACATGCTTAATTTAATGCATGAACACAACGAAGCCTAATACAACATTTGTAATTGTGATTTGAAAATATAGTACAAAACATTTAAAGAGTTGTATATATTTTTGTCCTTTGTCCACAACGCTGTATGTATGTATGTATGTATGTATGTATGTATGTATGTATGTATGTATGTATGTATGTATGTATGTATGTATGTATGTATGCATGCATATAAAAATCTCTTTCCATATAAATTCAGAGGTGACACGTCTTCTCACCCAAGTAAGTTTCAATGAATGTACCAATATATTCATATTTATCATTTACAAATCTCCTTTAAAATGCTCTTTGACAATAAACGTTCCTTTATACTTTATCTTTTCCACCCCCACCCCCGTACAAACTTATGGAACATTATATATTAGTTTTGAAGCTTGGCCTTAGATGGGTTTCATAAACTTTAAAATAGGCGAGTCATCTTGGAGAGGGCCAAGCCTCTCACAGCTACAATATTTCCATATGCGATAAATTATCTTTTCAACCACTGTAAAAGTCGAGATTTAACTTGTCTCATTTTTGCTTTCATGGTTTAGTTTGATCATATCATTTGATCTAACCTTATAGAGAGTGTAATATTCAGGTACGTGATATAAGATCTATTCCAATCGAAATGATATTCTTACCGAATAGTACGTCAGCTGTACTGTACACATTTAGTTTTATTTTCTCAGTATTTTTAATAATTACTGAAAATTTATAATATTGGTCGATAAGATCTACGGATGACTTAAGTTACTTCTATGAGGTGTTGTCTTGTGAGGTGAGGGTGTTGTCTTGTGAGGTGAGGGTGTTGTCTTGTGAGGTGAGGGTGTTGTCTTCTGCGTACTGTGAAACTTAAAATACTGTTGGTATTTTCTTTTTATTTATTTGATATTTTGAAGTTTCCGAAAAAAACGTGGTAATAACTCTGCACATTAAAGAAACATGTAGGTGGAAAGGAACTCGCATTTTCTACATCCTCGCTTTATTTCAAACCATGTCCATCTACTGTGACACAAAATTTGATATTTTTATAGAGGTTTTTATTTGTTTTTGTTTATGTTGATATAGAGTTTGACGCCGTCTTTCAGCACTAGATAGGCTAAAAATGGCGGCCAGTGTAAATGGTGGAGCAAGAATCAGGGAACACTCGTAAAGAGCAACCGACCCACGAGAAGCTACCAGCAAGCTGATCCGGTCTTAAATAAAATTGTGAAAATTTTAAGAACGTTAAAATTAAAAACCATGCATCAGAACCAAAAATCAATTAAAACAAGAAATCGAAGTAGCTTACATATTTTCGAGAATAACAATGGCATAAAGAGAACCATGAACGTCATTAAGGGGAGGGTAGTGGGGCGACCGCCACAGGCCCCGCCTCTTAAGGGGGCCCTGCGTTTCAGGCCTAAGGTCATCCTTATGAGCATGTCAAGCTATATTCTCCGGTAAATTGGAAACGTTGATATAATCCACACGTAATGCACGTGAAGTTGCGAAGTCAACTTAGTCAAACTTGGTAACGAAATTAACAAGTGGCAGCAAAGATGCTGACAGACGCAGCCATTTTCTCAACGTCACTAGTGGGTAACGCCTATTCGATAACTTGGACCTCAGATTTTCAAATTTTCACAGGGTTGCGCGGGAGCCGTTGGGCTTGGGCGGGCGATGTCTAACTACACATGGTAGTGGACGGGACCGATATAGATTTAGCAAGTGTGAACCAGGTGAGGAAAAGGCTAAGATTCGCAAGTTAAGAAAAGAATTTGAGAAAACTTTAAAAGGAGCATTGGATAAATACTTTCCAAAAAAGACAGTTAAACAGCTATATGTTTTTTTTTTTAAAATTTTGTTCTGGATTCTAGCGTGTGGACAGTTCAGCGAAGACTGAGAATGATAAAAGTGATGATGATAGTAACAAACCTTTGTAGTAATTAATTATCGTCGGCTGTGAACTCTCCGAACGTTGAAATTAGAAACAGTAAAAGCAGCTATTTTGAATATATTTCTGCAGAGAATAATTCGTGCCCAGAGATTGCAAAAAGACATCTACGATTCAGGTAATTGGGAACATGTAACCTGTGCAATACGTGCTTTGCTGGTTGAGAAAGGCTCAATCATGTTACCTGGTGATCATACATATCCTATAAATGAAGAGAATGTTTTATATTCGGAAGATGCCAAAAACAAATGTGTAGATAGCAGATGGTTGATATATTCACAGTTAAAAGATGCAGCGTTGTTTTCTTGTTGCAAACTGTTTGAGAAATCTTTCACGGACAATTGGCAAACGAAGGTTGTAATGATTGGAATCATCTTGGAGGAAAACTGGAAAAAACACGTGCTCACTACAGAGCATATTAAAACACACGAAGACATGGCTTGAAGCTTTACAGCGGATGTCCTAGAATGATGGGATAGCAATCGATACTGGAACATATACGAAAAAAGAAAAGCTTCATTGGCGTGCAGTCCTGAGAAGAATTCTTGTATTGTGTAGTATCTTGCTGCGAATAACGGTGCTTTTCGTGGAAAGACAGAAAAACTATATCAACCGATCAATGGTAACTTTTTAGGGATGATTGAGATACTTGCTAAATTAAAGACGTTGAAACACATGATCATAATCTTGAACACCAAATCAAGAACGAGCTAATAGAATTGATGGCGTCTGAAGTGAAGAAGATAATTATTCATAAGCTGAAACTTGCAAAGTAGTTTTCAAAAATACTTGATTGCTGGCCTGACAGTAGTCACAAATAACAGATGTCTTTGATCGTGCGCTTTGTCAAAGTTTCACACTGTGACATAAAAGTAGTAGAACATTTCATAGAATGTATGATTGTTGAAGATATAACAGGCAGGGGGTTGCCAGATTTGTTGCTGGCGACAATCGAGAAACTTCGCTTAATAATGGATGACTATCGACGGCAGGGATACGATAATGGTACTACCATGCAGGGAAAGCATGCAGGAGTGCAAGCCCATATTCTCCGTGTGAATAGTCGCAAATTTTGCACACCCTGTGTTTGCCACAATCTTAATCTTGTGTTAGGAGATATGACCAAGTGCAGCTCACAAGCAGTGACATTATTTTGTTTAATACAAATAATGTATGTGATATTTGCTGCTTCACCTGCGCGATGGAAGATTGTGGAAGACACTGTCCATTACTTCACTGCAAAACCACTCTCAGACACACGATGAGAATGCCGCCCCGAGAGTGTAAAAGCATTGCGGCACCAAAAGAGTGAAAAAAGAGAGGCCTTCTTTGCTGTAGCAGACAAATCCAGGGACCCTGTGGTAAAAGCCGAAGCAGAGTCTCTTGCATATTTTGAGGTAGGAAATATTTATTTCATTTTTGCCACGGTCATATGGTATGACATTCTATTGACTGTTAAGACTGTTAGCAAACGCTACAATCGTCTGACATGCAATAGGAAGTAGCAATAAAACAAATTAAAGGACGCGTCACATATTAAACATAGTATCGGGACACTTACTTTTGTTATACTATGATTACTGCAAAGGTAAGTACAAGCCCAGAAACGAAACAGATGGAGGAAGACACAAATCGTCTATAAGATTATGAATGAAGGGACATTATCAACTGAACAGGCTTTAAAAACGGGATACTACTTGTGCATAATAGACCGAACGGTCATTTCTATGAACACACGGTTTGAACAACTACAACACAATGATACACTCTTAGGGTTTCTGTACAACATAAACACCATACGACAATTAAATGATGATGACTTGTTAAAATGTTGCATGGACCTTGACTTAGCCTTACGCTCAGAGAGCTCGCGTGATTTGAATGGTGCAGATTTGTGTCCGGAACTCAAGATATTTCGGGAGATTGTTCCGGTAAGTGTAAGTAAGAACAGCTATACGGTGCCTCCAGTACCTTTGGACAATTAATGATTCATTTCCAAACACCACGATAGCGTACAAAATACTGCTAACCGTTGCTGAAATAAGTTTCTCCAAACTGAAGTTGATCAAACACTTTTTGAGGTTAACCATGTCTCAAGATAGGCTTTGCGGTCTGGCCATTTTATCAATAGAAAAAGACATTGCTGCCACTTTGGACTACGTAGGAAAATGGACTTTCGCCGGTGAACCTGTAAACTTGTCAGGATTTCATAATGGTATGTTAATGTATAACATTTCTTTTGAAAACACTGAAACTGACGTTTATGAGTGGAAGACTGTCACATATTGATATATGTCCTATTTAGCAGCTCTTTATTGTGTATCTGGTATTGACTTAATGTCAGCTGTGTTTGGCGAATGAAACTAGTTATGACCAAGACGACGACGTACGGAGTAGTAGTAGAGGGGGTAAACCCTACAACTTTTTAAAGGCGTCTGTTTTTCAAACCAAGGTTTCCTACGAAACCGAAAAAAAAAATAGTGTTAAAAAACAGAACTACAGTTTTTGTAAATGTTCCATTTTGTTCAGCTAACTTTGCCACCACATTATATGTAGTTTCTATTTTCCAAATTACAGAAATTGTTTAAAATCCCTTACCTATTTTTATTCCTATTGTGCCCTAGATTTTGTATGCCCCTTATATATATATATATATATATATATATATATATATATATATATATATATATATATATATATATATATATATATATATATATATATATATATATGCATTTCTGTATGTCTGTAAATATTCATTTGCCGAAATATTGGTATGCAAATACAGCTTACCTGATTAACTTGGCTTTTGTGTCCCACATTAGTTTGAAATGTTTCACCTGTCGGTAAACATCAAACACAATCATACAATACATACTACATGCATATGTGATAATGTAACGTAAACTAAAAGTTGTATTAAAATTAAATGAATTAAAACTAACAGCATAACTGTTCTGTGATGGTATCTGTCAAAATGTTATAATGTTCTTTCAAGGGATCTGTTGATTGTAATAATTTGATAATAATGCATTTGAATATGGATTATACACGGTTTGCAGAGAGAGAGAGAGAGAGAGAGAGAGAGAGAGAGAGAGAGAGAGAGAGAGAGAGAGAGAGAGAGAATATTCTCACATTTTCTTACATATTCTTTTATTTTGCTTTTGATAATGTTCAAATCCAGATTACCCTTGTCTATTCAACAGAGAATATTCTTAAATTTTCTTGCAAACTTTTACCTAGTGGCCTAGTGCTTAGAGCGTCCACGATGGAAGCAGGAGGTCGTGGGTTCAATCCCCGGCTGAGTCATACCAAAGACTTACAAAACCGGTGCTAACAGCCTCGCTTGGTGTTCAGGATTAAGAGGTTAATGTTAGGACTGGTCGGCCTGGTGTCAGGAATATGTGACTTGGTGGGACACGATGTTACATGTCTGCGGCATGATGCCCCAGTGCTAGTCATCCATCGCTATAAACTGCAACACCGCAGACATTGTAGCGATATGACTAAAAAATTGATTGCTAAAGCTGCGTTAAAAAATCACACACACACACACACACACACACACACACACACACACACACACACTTGTTTTCGATAATATTCAAATCCAGATTACTCTATTGTATTCTAAATCGAATATTCTTACATTATCTTAGATATTCTTACAGTTGTTTTCGATAATGTTTAAATCCAGATTACCCTAGTCTTTTCTAAATTGAATATTCTTACATTATCTTAGATATTCTTACAGTTGTTGTCGATAATGTTTAAATCCAGATTACCCTAGTCTTTTCTACGTAGAATATTTTGTCACATTTTCTTAGATATTCTTACATTTGTTTTCGATAATATTCAAATCCAGAATGCACTAGTCGATTCTACATTGAATATTGTTACATTTTCGTATATATTCTTACATTTGTTTTCGATAATATTCGAATGCACATTGTACTAGTCTATTCTACGTTGAATATTCTTACCTTTTCATACAAATTCTTACTTCGTTTTCGATAATATTCAAATCCAGATTGCCCTAGTCTATTCTATTTTTGATCTTAACATTGTATCACATGTTTGCAGCACCTCTAATGTCGCTCTAAGTGATATTTCCTTACCGTTTAAAGTAGCTGAGAATCGTTAGCATATTGATTTGTTTAGTTTCTTAACAGTAATTCCTTTGAATGTTTAATTGTTCATTTTCACCAGCAACTTCAGCACACAATAAATATGTTTGGAAACATTGGAACTCTTGTGTACAATCTCCTTTTACAGTTAAAAAATTTACACGTATACGGTTTACAATATATACGAATTAGTTCCCTTATACAATTATACCATAATCCATTTGTAGTTAATCCATTTCAGCATTGAATCTTCCACGATAAATATCTTAAAGTTATATCTGGTTATTTCCAATAATTTGTGACTGATACCTTTCAAAATTTATGGACATATTGGATTAGTCATATCTTGGTTTTCTGTTTCAAATAAAACACATACTATGCTAACACGTTCTCTAAAAAATCTGTCAGAAATAACTCATGTTTGATCTTCATGCAATAAATAATTCAAAAGACGTTTGATTATGTTTTCTGGGCAATATGAAATCATTGAATGATCATACCGGTTGCCAATTTTAATAAAAGACCAGATCTTTATTTGGTTTTGATTGTCATACACAATTTTAGCGTTAGAAAACAAAACAAACAAAATACACCCTTCCCCCCCCCCCCCCCCGGAAAAATCTTATCACCACCCCAATCCCTAAAACAATAGTAAATTCATCCAAATATTGTCATTGATCAACAAATCTTTAACTACCTACTTCTCGATAAGGAATATGACTTTTCAAACATTGTGGCATACTATTGGGAAGTTTATTTTAATTTAATCGTTATTCATTTTCATGTTCTCTTTCCTCACATACACCAATTTCACCATATGATTGCAATGAAGTTTTATTCTTTTAAAATATGTTCTGTTTCTGTATATTCTTTTACAAACTCGTAAATTAACTTTGAGTTGAGTTGTTTCGAGTATATTTGGTATGTTCTAAATTGTATTGTTCTATACTTTCAGGTATAAAGGTTAATGACACATGGTGTTATTATATCGTAGAGAAGAAGGAAACGAGAAACAGACTGATAAAAAGGAACATACAATGGAGGGGAGAATGAAAACAAGCATACCTTGTGAAACGCTTTCTCTCCTGATGTAAAGATAATACACTATGGCGGTGACAAACAGCAGCACAAGCACGTAACGTCGACGATGTCTGGTGCGGCATTTAGGTAGGAACCTGAAGCATGTCCAAATTAATTTTCGCTGACAGAAATTTCAAATTTCAAGTGAACAGAAATGACTGATGAAGCATAATTCAGTAAATTCTTGTGCTTTTTATCCATGATACAAGGCGAATAATTTTAGCACAGTTTCTAAGGTACATGTCAGGTTAACCATAAATTTACACTTTCGAGATGTCGTCACTTTGGAAAAAAATACTGGGATTTTAAAAAGATATTTTAGATACAGGTTATGACTTTGTCTTGTCCAGTTTAGGAGGTAAGGTGGTGTAATAGACGATGTAATGATGCGTTACTTTTGACTGTGTACGGATGACCCGGCGTCCATTAAGACGACCTTCCCTTTTATTGGTTACTCAATAGGCTTTTTTTCCAGCCATATGTTGCTAAGGTTCTTTTGTTAGGTACATCGGGCATAGAAGGTGATCACGGGACCAGCGGTAAGAAACACGCAGGCCTCTCCTAGTTCTTGTTCAAACAAAATATTTCTTTTATAAAATTAAAAGGTGTTTTTCGGCTTGATTCCCAACCCCCTTCTCCGTACTGAACACATTAATACGCAATAAAATATGTCCTGTCATCCAGTTCAGGCTTGGCTACTACCCTTGCTTCAGAGTCGTTAATGCGTAATTTACAAAACTAAGGGTGTCCGCTCGTGAGAAAACTGAGTATTACCTCCACAAAAGTGACTTATTGTGAACAAACAACATAAAAATTATATAATTTATAGTAACAAATATGTAGCTATCAATGAGTATACGAAACATGTAATGAAAATGATTGTGGTATGAGGCCTGCTTTTATTAAGGTTCTTCAATGAGGTGTACATCCATTTTAGCATGCAACTGAGGTCGCCAACCTTATATGGGTGACACGTTTTGCAAATGACAGTATAATTTTAAAGAATGGATTATGTACTACATCCCCTTCTGGCAACTTCTTGGTCTGGAGAGGGATGGGCTCCGTCAGACGACGTTTGCCCAAGACACACTGATAATGCTGGACAAATCTGAAGTTGTTATCATGCCGGATCGCTCGTCACCCGGGTCAACAAGGACCGAGCCTGCCGTTGTCCACCAGGACGGAGGTGACAAGTGTGCTACTGGTACTTTGCATAAAATCAGAGCGAGAGACAACGTTGCCATCGCCACCTGGAACATTAGAACTCTGGCGCAAACTAGAAGAATCCAAGAGTTGACACATGAGATGGAACACTACACATGGCACATACTGGGGCTCTACGAAGTAAGATGGAAAGCCCTAGAAGAACACCAAACTGAAGATGGGCATATATTAAACTATAGTGGAGAGTCGGACAAGTCCATAAATGGAGTAGGCTTCCTTCTAAACAAAGCCATCAAGGGATCTATGCTTGAATGTCGCCCCATATCTAGCAGAATCATCTCCATTCGTCTGAAAGCATCCCCTTTTAACATCACCATTATCCAAGTCTATGCTACAACTACTGATCATGATGATGAAGAAATAGAGGAGTTCTACAACAAAATCCAGGGTATAAATAAACATGATAAGTAAAAAAGACATCCTCATTATCCAAGGAGAATGGAATGTCAAAGTTGGTAAAGATGCTTCAAAAGACTGGGATGATCAGTGCGGACCTTCTTGCAACGAGCTTACCAATGAAAGAGGGAGACGGCTGCTCGAGTTCGCAAGATACAACAACTTGGTACTAGCCAACACCCTGGGCCAACATAAAGCTTCACAATGCTGTACGAGGCACGCACTAAATGGGACCCATCGTAACCAGATCGACTGCATACTGTTCAAAACCGATACCGATCTGGCATCAATAGAGCAAAAACAAGAACGTTCCCAGGTGCTGATGTTGGGAATAATCACGACTTCGTCATTATGAACCTCCGAGTGAGGTTGAAGACAATTAACAAGCCAAAGAAAATCAGGCTCAAATTCAACCTTAACAACTGAAGGACCCTAACATCTGCAAGTCATTCCAAGCCACAATTGGAGAAAAATTTGCTCCACTTCTTGTGATGGATGTTGATGCTAAATGATGACAGATACTTTCAACACATTCATGACAACAGTTGCCAAGGACATCATTGGCCTCCATCGTCCAAAGAAAAAACCCAGGGTTACAGAAAAGATTCTGAATCTGTGTGATGCCCGAAGAGACCTCAAAAACACCAGACACACAACAGGGGCAGTGGAGTATCGAGAAAAAACCCCACAAGAATATCAGAAAAAACTTGAAGAAAGCAAAAGGAGATTGGACTGCACAAAAGTGCACATAAATAGAGAGCAGTCTGATGAAGAATAACAGCAAAAAGGCATTCCAAATTGTGAAAGACCTCACCAGATAGAAGCAACCAAGAGTCAGTACCATTCAAGACGAAAATGGAAAATGCCTCACAGAAGCAATTGATAATGCAGAAAGATGGACTGAGTATTGTAAAGAACTCTACAACCATCCCTCCACAGGAGACCCAGAGGTACTTGAAGTTCTAAACTCCACAAATGATGATGATTTCTCCATTCTCAAAGAAGAGGTGGATTCCGCAATAAGTGCACTGAAGAATGGGAAGGCAGCTGGAGTAGACAACATCCTAGCTGAACTTATCAAGAATGGTGGGGAAACAATGATAGAGCTTCTAACAAAAATCTGCAACAAGATCTGGCAGACAGGCGAATGGCCAACACAGTGGACCCAGTCACTGATTATAACACTCCCCAAGAAAGGCAATCTCCAGCTCTGCCAAAACAACAGAACTATCAGCTTTGATCAGCCATGCGAGTAAGGTGATGCTGAAGATCATCTTGAACAGACTGAACCCACAAGCATAAGAAATAATCGCTGAAGAACAGGCAGGGTTCCGTAGTGGAAGAAATATTCAATCTTAGGGTTCTGAGTGAAAAGTACTCACAACATCAACAAGACATCTATCATTTGTTCATAGATTTTAAAAAGACTTTTGACAGAGTGTGGCATGAGTCATTGTGGGCCATAATGAATAAATACAACATGGGTCAAAAGTTGACCAAGACCATCAAGCAGCTGTACGCCAAGGCTACCAGTGCAGTAATTGCTCAAGGTTCCGTGGGGGACTGGTTCAAGACAACATTTGGAGTACGGCAAGGCTGTCTCCTGTCACCCACACTTTTCAACATCTACTTGGAGCGCATCATGAGCGAAGCCCTGGAAAACCACTGTAGAACAGTCAGCATTGGAGGACGTAACATCACCAACCTCCGCTTTGCAGACGACATTGATGGGCTGGAAGGCAGTGAAGATGAGCTTGCCACATTAGTGAAGAACCTCGATGAAACATCTTCCAGATTTGACATGGAGATAAGTGCCGAAAAGACAAATCTGATGACAAATAGTTACAAACAAATCTCAACCAAAATTAAAATCAGAGGACAGGAACTAGAAACAGTGGGCCAATTCAAATATATTGGTTCCATAGTCACCGAAGAGGAATCAAGAGCAGGCATTTTGTCACGAACAGCACAAACAACGGCAGCTATGTCAAAGCTAAGAGCCATCTGGAGAGACAAGAATATCTGTCTGAAAACTAAAATCAGACTATTGAGAGCACTATTTTATCTCAGTCTTTCTATATTCATGTGAGGCCTGGACCCTGACAGCAGAATTACAACGGAGAACCATCCTTGGCATCTCTTACATTGACCACATCACAAATGAGAAGGTGAGTAACACCATCAGGCACAGAGTAGGCCATTATGAAGACCTCCTCGCCACTGTCAAAAAGAGCAGGCTGAAATGGTATGGCCATGTCACTAGAGCCAACAATCTATTCACAACAGTACTGCACGGTAGTGTTCAAGGTGGTAGAAGGAGAGGTAGACAGATAAAAATGTGGAGTGAGAACATCACAGAATGGACCAGGAAAAGTTTCGCAGAGACACAGGCATTGGCACATGATCGAGACAAGAGGAGGGAACGGTCAGATGTTCAGCAACACAGTGTCTCAACGACCATATTAGGTCAAGATACTGATGATGATGATGATGATAATGATGATGATGATGATGATGATGACATGGTTAAGTGAGCGTTTTGGTAATTTTACTCCCTTCCTACATCCTCATTTGCAACGTTCTTGTCAGAGTTTGGACCATTTAATAAAAGTACATGACAACATTCTGGGTCATCCTTTGCCTTGGGGGTCATTTATTTTATTTTTTTTTATATAAAAATTGTATTATACAGATTTAAGCCGTTTACTCACGTGGTAATGATGGTGGTGTAACATATTAGTAACACATATCTGCTTGTAGAGCTTACAAGAATTATTTATGAACATTGTTACTTATTATTTAATGAAATAATGGAAATGAAGAATTTATAACAGTTCGCTGTGTCTGTTTGCAAAACGTTTGTAACTGTCAGAGAATTAGATGAGTGAAAATAAATGTAAAGAAGGCATGACATGTATGAAACCAAGTGTCTTATCAACTTGGATGCAGAAACCAAGTGTCTTATCAACTTGGATCCAGAAAAGCAAGATAAAACATGTCTGATAAAGAGTATAATCGTTTTGTTTTTCTTTACTGAGCCCAAGATTGGCAAACTAAATCATTGTTACAGAATCTTATATCGCACTTGCATCAACATTAGTGCTTCTAATTACTTATCGGTGATTTTAATTTCAGACTACATTGTTTGGAAGGGTTATTTTGAATTAACTTTGGGCAGTTAATCTTAGGAAGAACACATGTACATATCATACATAAATACATAATTTATGATTCATGTCGTTAGAACTGTATTATGTTCAAGTTTGTTTAAAATTAGTAGAAATATTAATAATGTTATCGACAATGATCACACTATATGCACATTAAAAGATCAGGCAATATTATCCACGATGAATTAGCTTCTTTCTCGTAAAATCATTCAGTGTACTATTCTGCCATCAATTTTCATGTATGTTGCTCTGTGATATATATTGTACAACTGATTAAACCCCACCTTTATAACCTATTAAACTTTTTCAAAGATGAGTTTTCTTATTACATTTTTAACCAAAGGATGGTTAAATTTATTGTAGCAACTATACGTTTGGAAACTTCAAGATTAATTCACACCGCTGTAACTTGACGTATTACTGCAAAGGACCGCTCCGGTGGCCTAGTAGTTAAAGCGTCCGCCGCGGATGCCTGAGGTTGTGGATTCGATCCCCGGTCGAGTCATACCCGCCAAAAATGATACTAACAGCTGCCTCGCTAAGCATTAAGAGATTAGTGTTAGGACTGGTCGGCCTTGTGTCAGGATAATGTGACTGGGTGGGACATCATGCTACATGTCTGCGGTATGATGCCCCATTGCTAGACATCACTATAAACCGCCTCACTGCAGACATCGTAGAGATATGACTGACAAATTGTTAAAGCTACGTTAAAAATCCTAAATACACACACAGAGCACCACAAAGACAATGCTTAGATCTTTGTCACCACTTGTCAGACTATAAAGACCTTTTAGAAGGACACGTGTTGTTCATGGTGACATTGAAATGCTTTTGTATCTTTTGCTGTACAACTTGGAGCTTGTCCAATTACAATAGACAATTTGAATGTGTTGGTATCTTTCTTTACAACTGACTTAGAACTTTACACCTGGCAGAAAATATCTTGTGCACAAAACTTGTCACTCTTTTTTAGTGTGTACACGCATTTGTTGAGGTGTTTCACTTCCAAAATAACGTTTAGTTATCCTACTTCACTACCCATTGACCACATATTAAAAGTTGCACTGGTCCAAACTGCTACGTGACTTAAAAAGCAAATAAATTGATTAATTTTTGGGTCTAAAGTTCAACAGTTTTCATTTTTCCTACTTCAGATCATTTTATACTTTCAAGAATATGAACCGTATAGACTCGTACACTTGCTTCGCCGCACTTAACGCCGTGATATTTAATGCGCGAGCTGATAGCAGTCATTTGTGTGCTTTATTTTTCTACGTGATATGCGTCCTTTTTACCGCATTTAAACAAAAATATTACACTGCCAATCGTTGTGAGAATGTTCAGGATTTCATACTGTAAGTTCTTTTAATGTATGCGGAAATGTACAAAGTTGTATATGGGCAACTGGTGTCCGTGAGTGGTCTCAACAGCTTGCTTTTACCGATAACTGCCATCTCAACTCTGTGTCGGTATGAGTTTTGGGCTCGTCCAATGCGGTTATGGGAGAAAGCGTATCAGTAGCTTTGTATGGGTCAGTGGTACTTTCCCGAGGTTTTCCAGTGTTCTTCCTTTATTAGATATATTGGCCGTTATGCAAAAGCATATCACGCAAAAACAACAAGAACAACAACAAAGTTATATCAGCTATAGTAACAAATGTATAATAACTAATAGTGTATATGATATAGTATGGCAATTATTGTTGTCGGAAGCCCGTGGTGTTATGCAAAATATCCTTTTGGAGTTATGTCCCTTGAAACTTTCAGCATATCCATTGTTGTAATTCCTCAAAATATTAACTTATGAGAAATTCGTTTGATTTCAACTTCAATTATTGGGATAATTTTATAATGAACGGGTTTGGATTTCAATTTTTCAAAGACTGGATCATATTAGTCTTTGCACATTTACAGTCTTTTGATAATATTGTCATTTAAAGATTTAGAAAATAAAAAAATAAAACAATTGTTTTTGTTTTGTATAAGCACAAAATAAAACTTCGAAAAAGATCGACAATCAAAGGCTTTTCGCATTTGCTGGATTATATTCTTAAATTAAATGATAACATATATTGCAGTAAAAATAAAATGAGTTTTCGCTGAGCTCATTTTCACTTCTGTTCAGTCTCGTGGATCGGTGGTTCATCCCGGAGTTCCCAATGGTTCCTCCTGCACCGGTTATACTTGCCGCCATGTATAGCCTATCTTGTGCTGAAACAAATGGCGTTAAAACACTACAACAACAGCAACTTCTGTTCAGTTATGCGATAAGCTGATAATTGTATATATTATTACAGTCTTGAATATACATTTGCCAGACTGAAATCAATATATTGTTTTTCCTCTCATGCATGATTAGATTCAAACGAAAGTTGTATAATAGAGAACATTTATATATGTCTCAAAAAGGTTTCAAACTGAGCAGGTTTATTTCGATGTAGACATATTCCAAGATGATTACTTGAAATCAATGCCTTTGGGCTTATGAAACTATTAAAGCCACCGAAATCTAGATGACTCGGGTTTTACTAGCGTAATAACCTGAAAAAGTATTAGAATCGAGGGATTCGTGTCTTGTTAGTGTAATTACCTTGAAAGCCTATTGACAACGAGGGATTCGTGTCTTGTTAGTGTAATAACCTTGAAAGCCTATTGACAACGAGGGATTCGTGTCATGTTAGTGTAATAACTTGAAAAACCTAATGGCAACGAGGTATTCATGTCTTGCTAGTGTAATAACATGAAACCGTATTGACATCGATGGATTCATGTGTCTTGTTAGTGTAAGAACATGACACCTTATTGATGATTCATATGTCTTGTTAGTGTAATAACATGAAAGCGTATTAGCATCGAGGGATTCATGTGTCTTGCTAGTGTAATAACCTGAAACCTTATTGGCATCGATGAATTCATGTCTTGTTAGTGTAATAACATGAAACCTTATTGACATCGATGGATTCATGTGTCTTGTTAGTGTAAGAACATGACACCTTATTGATGATTCATATGTCTTGTTAGTGTAATAACATGAAAGCGTATTTGCATCGAGGGATTCATGTGTCTTGCTAGTGTAATAACCTGAAACCTTATTGGCATCGAGGTATTCATGTGTTTTGTTAGTGTAATAACATGAAACCTTATTGACATCGAGGGATTCATGTGTCTTGTTAGTGTAATGACCTTAAAATCATATTGACAACGAGAGATTCACGTGTCTTGCTAGTGTAATAACCTTAAAATCCTATTGACAACAAGGGATTCATGTGTCTTGTTAGTGTAATAACCTGTAAAACCTATTGGCAATGAGGGAGTCGTGTCATGTTAGTGTAATAACTTGAAAAACCTATTGGCAACGAGGGAGTCGTGTCATGTTAGTGTAATAACTTGAAAAACCTATTGGCAACGAGGGAGTCGTGTCTCTTAAGCTTGATAACCTAATGAACTTATTGACATGACTCGTGTATTGTTAGTGACTGAACCTGATAAACCTATTGGCATCGCAGGGACACTGATCCTGCTAGCGGAAGCTAGTTCGATTAAGATATCGAAGGCGAAAGGCAAGATCCAGAAGACAGTCTCTTTGGTCTCCATTATTTTCCCATTTTTCGACTTTTAAAATACATAGTGATAATGTCTAAATCACGAGGAAGAAACATGCACACTACCACACACTTACCATATGTACTAATGTATACGTAAGGTGCAAATGCAAATAACGTAGATCCCGTCCGTCTGAATAGATCTAATAAACTGTACAGAGACATAAACTGTACAGACAGAGACATACTGAATCATTGGGGAAGGCATATCAGGATCTAAGGAGGATGCGGATTCAGATATACAGCCTTGATAATTCAAAAATAGCAAACAAGTTTCAGAAAATCACAATCGATTGTTCAGCGCACAAAGTTCAACCGAGTCTTTGAAAAATTCATAACTTCTATTATAAATGTGTACGACTGATTACGTAAAGAAGCTTACCTGTAAAGACTTGCTACAATCATATTGACTGTTTTCTTGTTCATCTATGATCTTCTGCATTCCATACATATATCGTCATATATCGTTGTGCCCGAAATGAGTGTCGTCATGACAATACGGAAAACTCGTCGTGTTAACATATACTACAAGGACTGTCCCTTAAGACAAAATTCATTCATGTCGTACAAGTCTATCCAGGTAAAGGTTACTCTCACAAAATCTTACGAAGTTTTAAGACAGACTAAGATAAAATGTTTTGTTTACTTTTATCTCTACGAAGATCTGACCTTTTATTCCTGAGGTTAAAAAGAAGACATAGGTCTTGTTTAGTCACTGGTGTACGTTTATGTTCTGATTCTCCAGTCTTTCGCTGCATATCACTCATTTATATCCTATCATTTGCTCGGCTGCATTAGTAATGCGTGTTCTGCAGAAGAATTTTTTTTTGGTTTCGCTGTACAATGGTGTACACGCAATCATGTTACATGCCCATACATACGGAAGGACAAGCAGTGTTTTGTCTCAACAGCTAAAAGTATAAAAAAAACGTACAGAGAAATAAATATGATGGTAAAAACTCTAAACAAACGTCGAGTATCCGCACAACCTTGATTATTTAAAAAATAAACGCACTTGTCCTAAATCGATAACTTTAATTATAAAAGATTACAATCAGCTAGGTATATGCAAAAACCTGCTACAACCATATTGACTGGTTTCCTGTTCTTATCATCTGCATTCTGACATATTTCATGGTGCCTGAAGCAAAAGCTGCCGTGACAACAATAATCTTTTGTCTAATGAAGTGCACCTGATGTACTACTACAAAAATTGTCCGCAAGCTAATTCATCACTTGTTTGAAACGCCCATCCAGGTAAAGGTGACTCTTACAAAAACGTACAAAGATTAAAGATAAAAGACGGTATAATATTTTCTTTACTTTTATCAGGAGGAAGATCCAACCTTCAAAGCAATCCTGAACAACAACAAGTCGGTATACAACAAATACCAATCCCTCAGGAAGCAACTAAGCAACTAGAAAAGACAATCCAAAAGAAAACAACACAACAACAACGTGAACAACATAAACCGATTGATAGTACGCTTAGCACAACCAGCAGGATAGAAATTGGACAAATAAACAAGAAACCAAATAACAGTTCAAATTGTGAAAATCAAAACAAGCCTGAACAACAACAAGTCCGTATACAAGAAGGAAATACAAAGAAATCAAGGAGAAATACACAATATAACGAAGAATGGCTAACAAATCTACAAGAAAATGTAAAGAAACCACCGACAGCAGAAGAACAATTCCAAAAAGAAAGGATCAAGGCAAGGAAAGAGAAAAGAAAGAAAGAAAGAGAAGCAGAAAGAGAGTCACGATACTATGCATTATATAATGACGAATGTCTGGAATAGAAAATATATATATATATATATATATATATATATATATATATACTTCAAATTCTACTAAGAAAAATAAAATATATATTCAATGATACTATTACACACATTTTATTAAAACACAGGAGATACTTCACTTAAAATGGTCTGAGAAGATCAGCGGAAAGAAACCCTCCAACAAAAAAAAAAAAAAGAAAAAAAAAGAAACTAGTCTAAATTCGGTTTATATCCCAGATACAGTTGTACGTTCTGACTTCTCCTATCTTTCGCTGTACATCATTCATGTATTGAGGATAATATAGGGTACCCTCTTCAGTGTGTATCAGCTGGCCATAATACATCTATCATAGTCCCCAGGCAGAGAGAGAGAGAGAGAGAGAGAGAGAGAGAGAGAGAGAGAGAGAGAGAGAGAGAGAGAGAGAGACTAGGTGATGAACAGACACCAATGGTGATGGGATTGCAAAATTCATGCAGCCCTAAGTGATAGAGTGACACGGAGTATGGGATGGATGGAGGTGGAAATAAAAATTAAATTAACAAATCATGAAGCATGTGATTATATTAAATAAATAACAAATATTTTTATCATTCTTGGGTGGTTTATTTCAATTTAAAATTAAAATTGTTTTCTTAATTTTAGAGAAGTTGGATGTGACGATTTTACCCCAACCCCTTGTATGTAGGTATAACTTGCGATTCTGACTGGCCTTGTACATGTATAAATTGTACGTCTGCCTGACCCAGCTGTGATGTTTCAAATTGTTCAAAGTTAGCTAATCCCCTTACGTAAGATGGTCTTTGTTTAGCTCTCGAGGGGAACTTCTACTAGGAGACTGTGTCCATTGCGGACGGGTGACGTAACCACCTCAAAGGACAGGATCGCCAATTGATAGACACACAGACAGACATTCGGATGATTGACAGTCGAGCGACTGACAAGAGTCGATCGCCCTCCAATCGAAATGCGATGTGGGTGGGACTTGATTCGAAAAATTTGAAGATAATACCTGATGTTAGTAGGAATTAGCCAGTTCGCTACAATAAGAAATTGAGAAGAGAAGTAGAACTCCGTACGGCCAGACGAAAATTGGTGGCAGACTCAGATTTGGGAAATCAAGGAAATCTTAAGATAGCTTCAAAGGTCAGTGTGATTTTTGTTTGATTTCTGCTTGACACGTCTGCGGAATTGAAGGATTCTCGTATGTATATTCATGTTACTTGTATTGTAGTATGAATAGTTAATTATGATATTAATATTTTGCATCTTTCGTGATGTTCGTTAGTACCTTTGCTTGCAACTGATTATGATGTAAATTCGTTGCATCTTCTTCATGATATTATTATATTTCACCTTATTTTGTGAGGTAAAATGTTGCTCTTCTTTTGTTAGTAATATGTGTGCATATTATTTCGTGAATTATTACGTTTACGCCCTTTCAAAAGGACGATTTGTATTCGAGAAGAATTGTATTGTTTGCTAGCCGCTATAAGAATTAATATTATAATTCTTTGTGTAGGTATATTATGGTAGACTAGCACTTTGTTTACGTAATGATATATTTTGCCATCGAGTTAACGGATTTCCGTTATTGCAATTTGAATGTGAATATTGTGGATTTCGTACGCTTGTGTAGGAAATATATATAAATATATATAAATATATAGATAGTCATATTACTAATAGTAGTAATATAATAATACAATGATATTTGAAATATTTGTATGTATATACTGATAGGGCTCAGTATGCAGATGTTTGAATTCTTTGTGAGATTGTGTTATGGCGCCATTTTGTAAGCGGCGGAAGCGTATGGGAATTTCGATGTGTGCGCATGCGTGACCAAAAATGTCCCGCCTTAAACTGATGGTTCAATTCAGTGACTTAGAGGTAATATTCATCACCCTATGCTAATGCATTATACCTTTCAACAGGAAGCTTTCGGGTGACGTTGAGAGAATTCCGTGGGAAATTCCGGGTGACGTTGAGAGAATTCCGGGGAAATTTTGGATGACGTGGAGAGAATTCCGAGTGAATTTGAGAGATACGGAGTGAATTTCGGGTGACCTCAAGAGATACCGTAGAAGAGGAAACGGAAGTAGAGATAGAAGAGGAAACGGAAGTAGAGATAGAAGAGGAAACGGAAGTAGAGGAATCGGAAGGAGAGAAAGACGAAAGGAGACATATGTAGATAAGTAACACTCAAGAAGGGAAAATATTCCTCACACTGAAATCAAATGATGATCTAGGGATCATTGGGTCAAGAGTGACATTGATTGCTTAATATCTTTAAAATTTTCATTTATTAAATTGTTATTGTTTAAATTTCATCTTTGTATTTCTTTTACTTTAACTGTCGGCATTGCTGACTGGGGGCTCGTAGCCATATATAATATATTGTCCAGAAGTAAACATTCTGAATGCGGACCAGGGGAACTTCCTCATAATTCTTTAAAGTCTATAGGAAGAACCCCACCCCTACTACCCTAGCCCTTCACATTGGACAAAGGTGTTAAATCGGTCCAATATAATGCAAGTTTATCACAGACATGTTAAGATCTTGATCAATGTAAAACGTAAATCACCTGATTCGAATCCCTTTAAAATTTGTATTTCCAGGAGTGTACCTCTTTAAACTTGTATCTCCTCATGTGTCTCACTTTACAATTAGTATCTCAGAACGTGCATCACTGTAAAAATTGCACCATGTGACCTGTTTCAGCTTTAAGTCTTGTAACTGTGATATGTCTTTCTTGTATTGTCTTCACTACACTGTGGTTTAACGTTGGTTATTGTTTGGGATCTATATGATTTGCATGTTGAAATACTAATTTTCTTCCGTAAATGAGCATGGCGCATATACACATTGAGTTGCATACTGGGAGAATGGCTTCAAAGTCGGTTATGAGACCTCGAAGACCAACTCCATTTTCCGTACATATGACGAATTTAAACTGAAGGATGAAACATAATTATCAAATCGACATTTCCAAAGTTTACTGGGATGATTTGTGTTATCTTTACATCAAGAATAATGAGTCTCAAATAAAAAGCAGTTGCCGATCCAGGAATATGTTTTAGTTTTATTAGGGTGATAGTGTTGGTGGTGGGTGTAAATAAGTAAAAATGGGAGTCTTTGGGATGGAACGTTTACGACCGAGGGTGCCTCTGGAAGCTCATGCAATTTAAGCCTTACTAATGCATGATTATAACTACGGAACTGAAAATAAAAGTCACTCTTGGAAATGTTCCTACTATTTGGCGCTCATGTTTATTTTTGAATGGAAAAAGAGTGAAACAGGTCCATACCCATCCCGTGGAAATCGTATCAAGAAGTAACGTAGACGCCGATTTCGCGTATAAATATCCAATTAACTTGCGAGACTATGGAAAGCCGAAGACAATTCACATGTCCATTTGTCTTTCGGAGGACATCTTCTACTTGAATTGGTCCTTCTACATACTCCTGTAGATGTCGGAATACTTCACACGTAGATGAAGTTCCTTTGCTAACTAATTCATTACTATAATCTAAACTCCATTTCATAATGTAGTCTCGTCTATTAAGATTTGAAGAAACATTGAGTGGATTGAACAAATTATTTTCATCTGCAATGAAACCTGAATCGATGACTACTTTAGTGACATTTTGAGGAACGGTGAAAATTATCAAAACAAAATTTTTTGAACTTTTTGTATATCCCCAGAAAAAGTCACTGTTTAGCTTGTTATATGCCTTGTCCATGTAATACTCTTGATAAACACCTAGATTTGTCTCAATGGTCGCATTTGGGTTATCTCCCTTTAATCGCTTTTGCTGCATATAGAAGTATAGAGAATCCATCCCATCTGATCTTGTTTGATTCACGAGTGTGGATTTCGCGCCAATATGTTTAAATACCGTCGGAATTCTTACATATTGCTTCGTTTGGACCGTTATTGATTTGAAATACATAAATAGATAGTCAACAGGTTGCTCCTCATAGAAAGAAGTCAACAGATTAACTAACTTGGGAAGATCAGAATTTCGAAAAACTTTTCCGATCGCTCCGACAAAGGAGAGCTCAAGAACAGACCATGAGCTGCCACTGTCGTTTATAAACTCTGATATTTCTCGAACATATCCCGGTCTTGTTATTACATCATCTTCAATGTGAACGTAATATTCCGCCATGTCTTGACAATACTGCATTAAGAAAGCCGTATCCAGAGTTTGTTTGGCACGCCATTTCACTCTAACTGTTGAATCTCCGAAGTTTTGTTTAAGGTGTTCCAGAGGTGGATATTTCTCAGCGCTCACATTGCGTATCAGTATGAATTCGCTGGAAAGTTCCTTCGGAAACATTTCTTGGATTTTTTCTTTCACTTTCTCATGATACGAAATGTTGGAGTCACTCAGCTGGACGACAAGTTTGACACGAGATCTATCTTCAGATGAAGTAGAGGACACCAATGATGATAATGTTGTGAAAATATAGGAACCACCTGCCCGGTAGACTGTTGGAATGCCGATTACTAGGAAAACTGTGAAGATAAAGAAAGATAGATAAAAAATGTTCATGTTAAATGAGATACTGCGCGATCACTCCCAAATAATGACAAATTAATTCATTTTCTCCTCCATTTAAAAGGCAGAAAAAATTGAATGTTTAAGATTCCAAGCTACAATTGAATTTAATTTTTCGAACGGTTTGAGATAAAAAAATGTTACATGTACCCGTCAAGTCAATTCTTCCCTTTTTAAAATATAAATATGTGTTGTACAAGAAAGACTAACTAAAGCTCACTATGCACAGAACCTAAAAGTGGTTTTGTCCAACAAAACCAGAATGTAGATGTGTGCCTTTGATACACACCAATAACCTTTGCGACCGTCTATGCGAGTCCATTGTAACCAATCGCCGTCAATTTCTGAATATATGCTTACTAAGTAAACATTATATAACGTATGATATGAGTCGCTAAGAGAAACAACGTCACTTTGGGTATGAAAATGACATATGGAACTTCTGAAAATGTTGACAAGAACAATTTTCCCTGAGGAAAATAAAGTTCATTTCACGAAAATATCAAGAAGATTAAGATAAGCACATGGTTTGCTTTTATAAGGCAACAAAGTTATTGTGTTAGAATTTAGTTTACATGATATTAGTTTCATGCTAAGACTTCGCTTGTTCGATTGAACGTTACTCGTGTTGCGGTTCGTATACATATTAATATAATCACCGCACCTTTTGCCTTCTTTAAAACAAGTCCAGAAATATTGACATTCCTTGCCTGAAATAAATAGAAAAAAATCTAAACTGAAATAATATGCATTAAAATTTCTGTCTGTCTGTCTGTCTGTCTGTCTGTCTCTCTCTCTCTCTCTCTCTCTCTCTCTCTCTCTCTCTCTCTCTCTCTCTCTCTCTCTCAGGGAAATTTTAATGTATTACGAACTCTATTCTTAAATAAATAAAACATTATACCAACTTCCATAAAATTACTGTACCAGTCAGATTAGGCATTATTTCACGAAAGGAAATCACTAAATAACGACATGTTGGATAGCATTTGTGTGTTGAAG
This sequence comes from Unio delphinus, assembly GCA_029339505.1. Taxonomy (NCBI): domain Eukaryota; kingdom Metazoa; phylum Mollusca; class Bivalvia; order Unionida; family Unionidae; genus Unio; species Unio delphinus. Next base: position 3,951,628 of record JAQISU010000145.1, read on the forward strand.
CGGAACATTTTCCGCTGTTGATATTGGTTACTATCAGAACATTCCAGAGACAAGACATGCTTAACAGACAGAAATAGCATCAACTTTAAAAAGTGGCGAAAATTGCAATCCCGTTCCAAACACACCGCCTTTTTGTATAAACAAGATTTTTTTAAAAAAAATTAATTAGGAAAGGCCAGTTCATTGTTCGAGAGCAACAGGTAACAATTAAACAGTGAGATCAGGCATGCAGGTCTGAGCCACAATCAAAGCCATGCTGTGAAACGTGTGACTTTGAACTTTTGAGCAAACACTTGAGCGAGGACGTCTGAACTTCATAATTGCCAATACATGGAAGAACAAAACCCGTCAGTGTGTTCGGGATATATAAGCCAATGAAAGCAAAGTAACGAAAGACTTATCGCAAGGTGTCTATGATTTTGACATCGACCCCAATAGAAAAGATAGGTTCGAGAATAAATGTAGAATGAATTATCTTAGTTTCTTATTGATTCATGCCAAGTCTGAAGAGAATCTAACAGCGAGTTTAGGAAATGTTTGAAAGCTTTTAAGAAAAACCTAATAACCTAATTTTCTGAGGATGTGGCGTTGATCCCATATATAAATGGCATACGATCATGTCGGAAAATTGTATAAAATTTTCTAATAATTCATGCCAAGCCGGAATCGGATTGATTAAAAGGTGTAGAATGTATGCAAATAAATTTAACATAAACTTAAACAAACTGTGGCCGCGGACGGAAAAGTGACTGCTATCTCGCGTTTTTCGCTAACACGGTCTCAAACAAAACAACTGCGGTGCGACTAACTTTCTAACTTTGCTATATAAGATTGTTAGCTAGTAAAAAACAATCGTTTAAAGGACATGGTGAAAAGATTAAACAAACCCTAACATTTGTCAATAGTCCAAGTTCTTACAAAATAAATAAACTCGCGACTGGGGTTGTAAATGGATTGGGTATGATACACCTTATCAGGTCGAACATTCAAGTCGAAAAGCAAATATTCTTGGGGATAGACCAATGTATTTGAACATACCTAGTCATCTGAACATTCTCAGTTTAGAGTTCGACAAAAGGAATGATATTAAAGGTATCTGAATCAAGGTGGAAATATAACGATTTCCTTCTCAGACTTACAGACTACGCTTAAGTTTGCAAGTAGGTAGAAATGACACGATGCGTAATTAACGAATAGAACATCACATAATAAAATTAGTGCGTGTATGTGATTAGGATTTTTAACGTAGCTTTAACAATTTTTAAGTCATATCGATACCTTGTCTGCAGTGTCGCAGTTTAGTTTATAGCGATGTCTAGCACTGGGGCATCATTCCACAGACATTTAGCATGAGGTCCCACCCAGTCACATTATCCTGACGAACACTATCACTAACCTCTTAATATTGAGCGCCAAGCGAGGCAGCTGTTAGTACCATTTTGTAAGTCTTTGGTATGACTCTTCTGTGCTGTGTAAGTTACATTACCTATATTTGTTCAGACTGTTATCGCTGACATCTAATATTAGTGTAAGTTACGTTACCTATATTTGTTAAGCGAGTTATCGAAGACATTTTATAATATATACATGGCGGCCAGTATTAATGGTGGAGGAAGAACCTGGGAAAACCCTGGAAAGAATCATCGACCCACGAGAAGCTACTGGCAAGGTTTCTCACATACCCACATGAGCCGAATCTGAGACTCGAACACATGCAGACAGAGGTGAGATGACGGTTTTTTTTATAACGGAGAGCTCTTAAACCACTCGGCCATTCGGCGCCCCATGTTATGCATATGTAATTGATTTTGTAATTATCGTCCGAATAATGTTTTTCGTCATCGTCGTAGTTATTATTATTATTATTATTATTATTATTATTATTATTATTATTAACTAAATTTTATGTATGTAATACCAGCGCCTTTGTAACGTCTTTAATGGCCTGATCTTGTGTAGATGAAAGCGTATCTTCACGTATCTTGAACGTACTGTTTACTGAAAGAAAAAAAAATATATGTTATTCACTCATATAAGACATGTGATTAATATCTTAAGAAAGACTCGCACACCTTGATCCCAAGGTCAAAAGCTTGTTTGATCTTTAGAAGATATGAGCAATTGAAAGGAACTTAAGCTTAACGCACATTTTATATGACTGAGCATGACCCTAACTTTAAAGGCCAAGTAAGTGTGTCACAGAATAAAATTTCTTTTCATCATAATGCTTCCTCCCACGTGTGAAGTCGAGGTCTTATGGACAAGTACTTGTGTAAAAGAACACAATTTCTTAGCTTCATAATGACTTCTCGAAAGTGCTATTAGAATCTATCGAGCGTTTAACGACATACAAGGGAACTAACAAATTTGTTTTTGACCAAAACCTTGAAGCAAATTGTCTATGACTGACCTTTATCCAAGGTAAAAGCACAAATTTGTCATTTATTTTGCGTAAGTGAGCTGCCATGGCTTGGTGGTTAATGCGTTTGATTCGTGAACAGAAGAATGAAGGTTTGATAACCAGTCCAACGAATCATACCCAACATGGCTACCGTGACGTATCGTTTGGCAATTCGCTTTAGGACTCACCGTACTGATTCAACTCTTTTAGTCAACCTATGAAAAACATCTTAACATTAAACGTTAAAGAAGTATCAATTTCAGTATACTAATGATGAACCCAAAATTTTTCAGCATAAACATTGCCGATGCATATATATATATATATATATATATATATATATATATATATATATATATATATATATATATATATATATATATATATATATATATATATATATATATATAAAACTCTTTGATTTCAACCTTTTTATTATTATCGAATAAATCTTTATTTACAGAACATCAAGATTTATTTTAGTGTTAATTTAATTGATCTGTGTGCGATTGAAATGCGGTTTAATTAATGAGAATTTTATTTATCTATCTACCAACGAAATGATATATCAAAAACCATTTTATCAAATGTATGCGATAGAAGTCCTAGCGACATGTATACGCTTTAGAAGTCTAATCCTAATCATCAGCTGCCATACCGCTTCGTATACATTTGTTTGTTTGTTTGATTAGCATTTTTAACGTAGCTTTAGCAATTTGTCAGTCATATTGCTACGATGTCTGCAGTGAGGCAGTTTATAGTGATGTATAGCACTGGGGCATCATGCCGCAGACATGTAGCATGATGTCCCACCCAGTCACATTATCCTGACACCAGGCCGACAAGTCCTAACACTAACCTCTTAATGCTGAGCGCCAAGCGAGGCAGCTGTTAGTACCATTTCTGTAAGTCTTTGTTATGACTCGGCCGGGAATCGAACGCTTCTGCGGCGGACGCTCTAACTACTTGACCATCGGAGCGGTTCATATACATTTGTCAGTTAGTTTAGTTATATGTAATTAACTTAGAACCTTGTATTTCACTTTGTGAAAGTTTAAGATATTAAAACCTTTGTATGTCTGCCATACATGTAAATAGGACGTGGTATGAACTACTGTTCTGTAAGGCCTCGTATCCAGGAGACTTGTGTCGGCGTCAATTTAAGTCATATAGTCTTTCGCGGATGAATATATTGTGTTGCCAAGTAATTCGGTTCGGAGAGAATAGCGTGGTGATTACATGATGGGCCGAGTTAAACGTACATTGTTACCAATGACTTCAGAGAGAGAGAGAGAGAGAGAGAGAGAGAGAGAGAGAGAGAGAGAGAGAGAGAGAGAGAGAGAGAGAGAGAGAGAGAGAGAGAGAGCATACCGATCGATGAACATGTATACAATAAAACAATATTCATTACAGCCAAGCAGACGACTGATATCCAAGCCAATGCCAATGACGTAATTCTCCTCATAACTGATGCTTTGATGCTTAAATCAGAATTTCACCATTCGGAAATCCTGAAACATAATAACGTAAGGCAAATGAACATACTTATTCCATATTTAACAATATTTAATTTCCATAGCTATTTTCAATAGAAAAAGAAGAACTTAACAGTGAAATAGTTCCGTTGGGATATATATATATATATATATATATATATATATATATATATATATATATATATATATATATATATATATATATATGACCTATCATTTATTTGTTTTGAAGAGAAGATGATTGGAATATTGTGGAAAAACAATTCCAGCCCCTACATAACTGAAGAAATAAATGCTTGCTTGGCAGAAATTTCAGCGAGACACAGTGACTAAGTGTTTAACGTTCCAGATTCATTCCCAGTGGGCTGCGAGTTCGATTGTTGCCCAAACCAACCAGCGTCGAATGCCATAGTTTATCGTTAGGCAATTTAACTTTATTGCAATCGCATCGGCACTAGATAAATCTTTCATCTAGTGACGCACCCTGAAAAAATCAATCACTTGATCCATCACTCTAGGATAATGTCTATTTTAATTGTTCAATGCCATTTCAAGAAAGAAACAAGGACTAATGTGATTACAGCTCTGTGTGCGAGCATGTGATATTGTATCCATACGTAATGTACGTGGCACAACCTCTTGTGCATCATTTGGAAAGACGTCAAGCTTTGGGAATTGATTGCGAATGTAACGATAGTTTTCGAAAATCGATTGATGGGAGAGGGTGTTTGGCGATGATTAGGGAACCAGATAACTGCGAAACGTAACTGGAACATTTTCTTTCAATTCAAATAGATTTCCAATGTCCTCAAGCTCTTTTGACAAGAATGTATCGATTACATGATTCGGCCCGTTTAAGTGTACCTGCATTTCAGAGTGGTTCATGCAGCTCAAATCCCTATATTACGCTGAAAAAATACACTGCAATACCTTTGGTTAGCATTTTATATGTGCATGCTAACCCAAACCGATTCATTATAAGGAAATATAAAAATGTATCGATTATTTTAATACGTTTTTGAAGTAACATGTAAATTAAGATGCCATTTTACGTTAATACTGCATAAAAAGAAATATAATCTTCATTTCTTATTTATGATTTATTTTGTAATGTTAGTTGATTGGACAACAAATGTTGACTCATTTGCTTAACACATATTCGAGATCATTGTGGCCCGTTACACCGCTCAGTTGTTTTGTTGTTGTTTTAGGGTTTAACGCCATTTTTCAGCACACGATAGGTGGCGGCCAGTATTATTGGTGGAGGAAGAACCCGGGAAAACCCCTGGAAAGAACCACCGACCCACGAGAAGCTACTGGCAAAGCTTTCTCACAAAACTGCATTAGCCGAATCTTAGACTCGAACCCACGCAGACAGAGGTGAGACGCCAGTGATCCGTAACGGAAAGCGCTTTAGACCACTCGGCCACTCGGGGTCCCACACCGCTCAGTAAATCGCACCATGTTTCGCAAGAATCTCTCTCTCTCTCTCTCTCTCTCTCTCTCTCTCTCTCTCTCTCTCTCTCTCTCTCTCTCTTTAAGTGGCTTGAGCGTCCGCCTCGGATGCTGGAGGTCGTGGGTTCGAACCCTGGCTGAGTCATATCAAAGACTTATGAAAATGGTACTAACAGCTTGCTCCGCTTGGCACTCAGCCTTGGGATGTTAGTGGTTGGACTGGTCGCCTAGTATCATAATAATATGTTTGTTTATTTGTTTTTTTAGGGTTTAACGCCATTTTTCAGCACACGATAGGCTATATATGGCGGCCAGTATTAATGGTGGAGGAAGAACCCGGGAAAACTCCGGGAAAGAACCACCGACCCACGAGAAGCTATTGGCAAAGCTTTCTCACAAAACTACATTAGCTGAATCTTAGGCTCGAACCCACGCAGACAAAGGTGGGACGGCAGTGATCTGTAACTGTAACGGAAAGCGCTTTAGACCACTCGACCACTCGGGGCCCCACACCGCTCAGTAAATCGCACCATATCTATCTATCTATCTATCTATCTATCTATCTATCTATCTATCTATCTATCTATCTATCTATCTATCTATCTATCTATCTATCTATCTTTAAGTGGCTAGAGCGTCTGCCTCGGATGCTGGAGGTCGTGGGTTCGAACCCTGGTGACAGAGGTGAGACGGAAGTGATCCGTAACGGACAGCGCTTTAGATCACTCTGCCACTCTGGGCCCCCAGAATAATATGACTAGGTGGAACATGATACTACATGTCTGCGACATAATGCCCGACTGCAGACATCGTAACGATATGACTGACTTTGTTATAGCTACGTTAAAAATCCAAATCACGCACATCTCTCTCTCTCTCTCTCTCTCTCTCTCTCTCTCTCTCTCTCGATCCATCCATCCATCCATCCATCCATCCAACCAACACCCTCTTTCAAATAATAGGCACAGGTGCGTCAGTGCTTTATTACATTTCGTGACAGAAATTTGAGGCAAAACAAAATAATTTCAGTATTGATTGAACGATGTTGTTCATGATAACAATTGGACTTAAAGACAAGAAGTGTATATGTGTGTGTATGTGTGCGCGCGTGTGTGTATGTGTGATCAAAGATATGTTCTCTCTTCCCAAGGATGTTAGAAAAGTGTGTATGCACCGCACAACTGGTTAGTGAGCATATTTCTGATAATATGTTTATCAGTTAGCATCAAATTCAGAATCGACTTTTCCCTTTGAGAATAATACAGAATATGTTGAATAAGTAGTTAAATATAAAACAGTTAGAACGTAGATTTTAAACTGCCCGAACATCCATCCTGACCCGAAATAGGCAGTGTCCGTTGTTATTCGTTCGTATGACACCAACCCATATACGTTCTCCCATTCGTGATTAGCAAAGGATATTGGCCATGCCTGTATATCATATATCAATGCAAACTAGACATCCCATATACATCAAGGTATTATTTTCGAAGTTGTTCTTTTCATACGTAAGTTGAAATATAACTTACCTGGTAGGTATCAACAAATCGTTTCTTCAGATACAGTCAAGTGTATCAAAATACTGAGCAAACCTCACTTAACCCAACCCACGCAAATTTACAATGCAGTGTCGTTGTCTGCATTTGTGACCTTTGCGTTGAAGACGACTGATTGGCTTGTAAGAAAAATAGGTGTGATACATTTTGATAACAGTTTGGTCAGAGATTTTATTAAACCGTAATTCTATGAGGCCTATAGTGGCCGAGTGGTCTAAAGCGCTCTCTGTTACGGATCACTGCCATCTCACCTCTGTCTGCGTTGGCTTGAGTCTAAGATTCGGCTAATGTAGTTAAACTTTGCCAGTAGCTTCTCGTGGGTCGGTGGTTCTTTCCAGGGGTTTTCCCGGGTTCTTCCTACACCAATAATACTGCCCGCCATGTATAGCCTATCGTGTGCTGAAAAATGGCGTTAAACCCTACAACAGCAACAAACCGTAATTCTTTGATGCATGCAATTTTTTTTTATATTGACAATGGTGCTGACTCTAGAAAAATTTAAATGGCGAATATTGGGCTTACTAATTTAAATGTATATAAGAGGAATTACAATATATTGCCGAAAAGGTGCAATCTTGTGATACCATAATGTCTAATTAAACAAAGAGTTTTGATCAGTTTATACAACCATGGAGGAAGTCACTAGTAACCTCTAACAAACTGACATGATGATATGTGAATAAACAATTCTGTTTTGGAAATATATGTGTAATATATATGTGTATGAAATATATGTGTATGCAATATATGTGTATGAAATATATGTGTAATATATATATGTATGAAATATATGTGTATGCAATATATGTGTAATATATATATGTATGAAATATATGTGTATGCAATTACAAACGATTTATTTAGAATATCACTCACCCAGTTTAGGACAGTATCTCATAATATTGCTGTTGAATGAAGTTTTTATATAACACAATATCCAGAGAAATAGGGTAGGTCTCATACGTAATCCAAATATGATTGATACTGAATATCAATTCCTTCCTGTGTGTCCATTGAAACGAATATTTAACTTCGCACATTTATTTTGTCCTCCATTACGCTAATTTGAATGTTCCATGCCTTTTCAGTCATAATGTAAAATGACTTGAACAGCTGAATACAGTTGTTTTCAAAGAATACCAAATTTAGAAATATCATACTATACTGACAATTTGTGTCCTAGCTTGTTACCTGATAATTCTTCTTGTTTTTTTTTATGTCGATAATGGGAAACGCATTGATTGTTGAAGCACACCAGAGAAAATAATCGTCGTAAATGATTCATCGGACATGTAATACACTGAGCTTTGAATACCTGTTTATTGTCGGACTACATTCAATCGCAAGGTAGACGTTATTTCCCCCCCCCCCCCATTGAAATGCATGTATCTGTAACATGTATTAAACAAGCTGTCTTTATTATCTGTAACATAGTCCAGCCACAATGGTTTTGCCCTACGCGGTTTCATGCACGAGTAACTTGGAATGTTTCAAGATATTAATTTTATTTTATTGGAAACCCTTGCTGACTATTTACACCTTTCAATGACGTACTGTTCGATGTCGATAACAGTGTAGCTAAAATGCTGCATTTCAATGAGATACGTTTAATGCAACAGTCGCACGAGAGTATGACAGATTGTTGTGTATTTGATACAATACAATACAATACAATACAATACAATACAATACAATACAATACAATACAATACAATATAATACAATACAAGTTATTGCTGTCAAGTACTTGAATACATACACACAAACACACAGACACACATACTCATATATATATATATATATATATATATATATATATATATATATATATATATATATATATATATATATATATATATATATATATTGTTACGTCTATTGGATTTAAATTATTTATTTTTAATCGTCAGATCCAAATTTGTCATTTTGGGTTTTATAATTCATTAATTGGGAGATTATTCTAGAAAAAATCTATGACGATACTTTATCTGTAAACATGTTTTTGAGCTTGGCTTGTTGACCTAATTTCTGACCCTGCTTCAGACAGTGTCAACAAGCTTCTAAAACGATTGGCTAAAATTCAGGGACATTTTTTTATTTTTAGTTCTTGGGGGTAAGAAGTGACTGATTTTCTTTTCTAGACCTTTCCTTGCGTACGTGTTTAAATGATGGTACGTTTGTTCTATGACCGTCTATGAACTTCCATAAAATCACGTGATCACTTGTTTACGTAAAAAAACAGGTATTTAAATTATTGTTAGGAATAGAACAATTGAGTAGAATCTGGGCTTTTAAGTTAATAGTTGTGTTTTGAGTTATATTGGAATTTGTGTCAATTCGTTGAAGCAAGAGAATTTATTGTATACATATGGAAAAGAACATGTGCTCATACTTTCATTTGGATGATTATAAAACAAGAACTGCATCACGTGACATCGTCAGCCATTTGGATTACATCGTCAAAATTCGAACCTGGAACTATTAGAACATTTATTTATCAGGACTCTTGCAATTCCATTAGTGGATTATTTTTTGAATTCTATATTGGATTAATGTTGGATTTGATTCTTTAAAACCGTATGTTTAAATATTTTCTTTTATGAAAATAATTGTACTTAATAAATCGTTTGTTAAAGTTTTACAAGCTTTTTAGTTTTCACTCTTTCTGTGTTGCTGCTTATTCGAGCCTAAGTACGTAACAATATATATATATATATATATATATATATATATATATATATATATATATATATATATGATAGATTGACTGCTTGATCAATCAAAACTGGATCTGGCTTTTGTAATTAATTGAAACATTTAGTTTAAAAATCGATAATATGTTGGAATGGCATCGTCCGTTACCAAACAAAATTTCATCGTTTATTCGTTATTAATGTATCCAGCCTATCCACTATAAATATGCTTAAGTGAAACAAGCGTGTAGTTCTATATGCACTGAGTTTATATTTGTTTGTATCAAAGCAATATTGTTAATGATAGCGTTTCGTTTTCTTTATTATATCTGGATAACTATTCGAATTTCCATTTATGACAATATTTACTGATATTCATGCAGAGTTACCTCCCGTCATCACTCGGTTGATGTATCTTCTTCTGCGCAATATCCACATCCTCAAAACTTGTGAAGCGCGAGAGGAATTCATTCACATAAACAAAGGCCTAACTTTGAATAGGAAAAATAAACACAGAAAACAACTTCAAACTCTTAAAAGTGCAATCAACAAATAATTTAATTTCACCCAAGAAAGTGTATTAAAGGAAAAAATGATTTAAATTTACAAAATTTACGGAAAACTTACAAACAAAGCAAATTTTACTTACCAGTAGATATTTGAAAATTCCGTGTGCGCAGATTCTCTTTAGGCACCTTTTCGTAGGGATCTGAATTTTCTGAAAGTTCAACTTCAGTCAACACACAAATTTCTCATCAATATATATTTAGGTTAAGGATTTTCGTTGGTGAAAATGTAAGCAGAAACTAAAGAAATTGTAAAGGTAACCATTCAGCTTTAAGTGTGTGTGTGTGTGTGTGTGTGAGAGAGAGAGAGAGAGAGAGAGAGAGAGAGAGAGAGAGAGAGAGAGAGAGAGAGAGAGAGAGAGAGAGAGAGAGAGAGAGAGTTTCCTTGACATTCCGATAGATGGTGCCACACTGGCCCAGGACCGAAAGCACATGAACGATATCTGCAAGAGTATTGAGGTCCATATGACTATCAAATTCAAGTATGAATATTAATTATTATATTAAATAATTAGTTACTCTATCAACCTGTATTGATCATGAAATCGTTTTGTTTACTGCAAGTAAATATCAACTTTACCATCTCTCTCTCTCTCTCTCTCTCTCTCTCTCTCTCTCTCTCTCTCTCTCTCTCTCTCTCTCTCTCTCACACACACACACACACACACACACACACACACACACACACACACGCACACACATACATGTTCAGGCATGCATACGCATACACACAAACGTATACACAACATGCAAAAGTATAAATAAGAACAATCTTAGAGGTGGCAATACTGAAGACATCACAGGCACTGCACTGAGTACACTTGACACTGCAATCATTTTCTTGTATCTCGGTTCTGATTGTACGAAATACTCATTTCATGCTCCCAATGCACTCTTTCAAATAATTTCAAACAAAGGAAAAACTTGAAGACTGAGAATATTCCTGTTATGCGTCTAAAATACGTACACAAAGACGATTTTGCGCGTTCGAATCAGCCCTGTAATGGACGCCATTTTTTGTTAGTGCTAATTTCATATTAGTCGTAAGATTATTTGTAGCAAAAAAAATGTAGATGTTTGTCGATCAACAGCTTGGGAATATTGACCATAAATCATAGTTTTAATTTTACTAGTTATTTAGATTAAGTGCAGTTATTTCATTTAGTAGCGATTTTGGTCAAATGTATTGAAGAATTTGCATTGGTTAGTTTGGGTATATTCGCAATGCTGAAGAAGTGATGTTATGGAAGCGTACAGCGCATGCGCAGGAGTTAAACTTCTGTTTCTGGGTCAGAGATCAAACTGACCAAGTGTGTTCAATAAATAATATGCTGTTGAATGTAGTTTTAGTTGAGCCAAGCATAAACTTATGCCAGAAGAAAGGTACGTTCTACGTCAATATTTTGGAGGTACTGACAAAAGAGTTACTATTTGCGAGTCACGATGACTTAGGTATCATATCTGAGCGCTGAAGATGGCAAAACATCATTCACTGTTCATTGTTCTAATTACCAAAACTGATTATATTTCAAAAGAAAATATTTGAGCACAATTTGTATTTAACCGGCATGACTCATGCACTTCGAGAGACATTCAGTAGTTCCAAAATCCTCGTAAATTGAACAATCCCCATATCTTGGTCAATATGGGGAGGCAGAGGTATATAAAATGTCTCTTTGCTAACTCAGCCAAGGTACAACACTGCAGATAATTTGCCAATTGACTTTATTTCCATATTACGTATGTCATGTGCAGGAATGATATTTCTGCTTCAATCAAAAAGAAAGCTAGAAGGTGAAACGGTGTTTTTAAATTTTTTTAACTTTTGTTTTACTAGTTATCTGCTATCAGCGAATATTCATTTTGTGTTGTTATTTACAGGAAGCGAAATGCCAAGCAATAAACAAATGGAACCGCTCCGGTGGCCTAGTATTTAGAGCGCCCGCCTCGGATGCGTGGGGTCGCGGGTTCGAACCACAGATGAGTTATACCAAAGACTTATACCAATGGTAATCACAACTGCCTCGCTATGCGCTCCGTATTAAGATGCTAGTGTTATGACTGGTCTGCCTGGTATCAGGATATATATATACTGGGACATTAGCTACCAATATGAAAACACAAACATTTATTGGTGGCATTACTCCATCATCATTGGTGGGGCCTCGAGTGGCCGAGTGGTCTAAAGCGCTGTCCGTTCCGAATCACTGCCATCTCACCTCTGTCTGCGTGGGTTCGAGTCTAAGATTCGGCTAATGTAGTTATGTGAGAAAGCTTGCCAGTAGCTTCTCGAGGGTCGGTGGTTCTTTCCAGGGGTTTTCCGGGTTCTTCCTCCACCATTAATACTGGCCGCCATGTATAGCCTATATTGTGCTTAAAAATGGCGTTAAACCATAAAAAAAACAAAAAACATCATCATTGTGTATGATAAGTGGCTATTATTCATGTTTCCTAAAGATGTAGGTCAGTATGACCTAGTTATGGCCGACTGAGAACTCCCAATTAAAAAAGAGTTTTATTATGATTCGTGATCACTTTTTATTCGTCCTAGTGCACGCGAAATGGAGCAAATGTCCTCATGTGATGTGAGAAAAACCCCACAAAACGTTACAAATCTTTAGATTCATATAGAACGAGCCAAAAACAAACTTTAGTGGCTTAGAACTCTTGTTGAATTATTTAAAGATCAGTAACTCTTGTTTAATTGTTGAAAGATCAGTAACTCTTGTTTGACTGTTAAAGATCAGTAACTCTTGTTTGATTGTTAGAGGATCAGTAATTTTTGTTTAATAGTTTTTTTTGTTTTGTTTTATGAACGCATAGCCCTAATTAAACCACATTCATGAGTGTTTTAAAGAAAGAGACGCAACAGAATGTAAAGCATAAATAAGACATTAGAAAGATATCAAGGAAATGTATTTCATAACCCAGTGGAATGTAACAATTTGTTTTAACATGGACGTCGCACTCGATATAATCCAGACACAGCGTTACTTATTGCCATGACAAAATAAATCAATATATGCGTGGAGATTAGAATTGATCCAAACCTGAAGGAGCAACTGGAGCGAACAATACATAGAAAATATACATCCAATGTAGAATGTTCAGATATCGACTAGTAAAAGTAGCTAGAATGAGGAGAAGATTAGTACATAATCTAGTCAAGTGAGTTCGTCATATATGTTTTCAAGATGCATATATAATGACCACCATAAAATCAATCTCAGACATGTGTATTAAGACTAAACATGTTCGACCGAGTTACCTCCAGAGGAAGTGGTTATTCGAAAAGTTCAGGAAATTAAAATTTTTTTAACAATCACGCACATGAGTTAGTATATATTGAACAGCGATTTTTTTTTTTTTTTTTTTTTTTTTTGGGGGGGGGGGTCAAAGACATCTAACGGTTAGATGGCCCTTGATACTCTTGGAGAGATCTTCTCTATGCTTTCGGTCCTGGGTCATTGTGGTGACACCGATCGGAATATCAATACAATCTCCCTATGTAGATTCGTGTTATCATTCTCCCCAACTAAACTCCCTTATCTTACTATATATTCATGACACCTTTCTGACTGAAGCAAACCTTTCAGCTGAATCGGATCCCCATGAGAAGGCGCCTAACGAAAATGTTTAAACATAATTTCAAAGTAGACGATGCTAGTAAAAACCGGCTTTATTTTTACAGTTGTAACGAATATTTGTCTTAATTAAATCATTCATCCCTTAATGAAAATAAATTATTTGTTGATTGCAATGGCAAGAATTTATAGTTATTTTCTGTGTTTTCTATAACTAGTATTATTTACAACTTTTTAAGTGAATGAATTCATCTTTAACTTAAAGAAAAAGACAAGATGCAGTTTTTAAAGATACTGCACAAAAGACCAGCTGAGTGAAAACGGTGAGACGTTTCTCTTAGTTTTTAATGCATGTTACGATATATGGAGTTTCGAATAACTAAGTGCTAACACATACAATAATATAAACATAATGATATCATTAGCAAATAGTGTAGAAAAATGCACGCAAAAGTCTAATGCACAAAGAATGTTTCACTTAAACATATTTATTGTGGAAGGGGTGGATACAATACTAACAAAAATGACATTATTAACTTGTATTAAGTATGGTAGAGTGCCATTCCAGTATTTTGATGAACTTCAAAATGAAAATATTTCGATTAGTTACAAAAACGAGATCTAATTTTACAGCAAAAATAATCCAATACTGCTGGAAGAAATTACTATTTCAGCTAACTTTCTCGATTGATCGATCAATCTATCAAATGATTCATTACTCTATATATGTTAGCTAAACTGCTGTCGGCATTGATCAGTACGTCATTGATAGGTGCAAATAGTTAGAACGGGTTTCCAATAAAATAAAATTACTAGCCAGTAACGGTGCACATTTTTAATGCATGAACGTGAGTATTGCAATATTGCGTGTCGGAGTTACATTACAGATAATAATGAAGACTTAATTCATACATACAACCGATAAGTGCGTGGCAATGGAGAAGCTATGATACTTTATCAACATCACTGTCAACCTTGAGCTTTAGTCAAGGTCGACAATAGACGGGTATTTAAAGTTCGTTCAATATATCACAGATACGATGAATAATTTATCACGAGTATTTAATCCGGCTTTGACATAGCCTTGGGTGAATGGTGCACATCTACAACCAATGCATTTGCCAGTATTGACATGTAAAAAAGCAAGAAGAATTTTCAAATCTTTTTTTCTTCGAAATAATTTAATTAAGAACAAAAATCGCTTTACATTTTGACTGATAAGACATGGAACATTCAAATTCGCATAGTGAAGGACAAACTAATAGTGTAATGGTAAGTATTCGTTTGAGACGATACACAGGAAGTAAGTGATATTCGTTTTATTCATAAATTGATTACGTAGTACACAGGACCTCTTTTCTCTGGATATGTTTATAAACAAAACTTAATTCAACAGCAAGATTACGCGAAACTATCATAAACTGGCTGAGTGATATTCTAAATGTACTCTGTGTAATTGTGTACATGTAGATTTCCAAATCGAAATTGTTTAAATAAATAGCATCATAAATCAACTTGCTTGACGCTGTTAATGACCACTTCAAGACTGATAAACTGGTCATACAATCTTTTTTTTAGGTTATGTGCTATAACAAAATTATATCTTTCCTGCAATATATCTTAATACTACCTGTATACGTTTGAATTAGTACATTATGCCATAATCAACGTCATTATGTAACGTAAAATATATTTCACCCAGAAAAGAATTATGGGTTTGATAAAATCCATGACTAAAATAGCAGCAGGGAGAACGAACCCTACAACTTTTTTAGAAGCGTCGACGAGTTAATCTGAGGCTTCCTCGAAAATGCGTTATAGAAGCGCCCATTCAGCAAAATAAAATTTAAAAAAATCGACGCCACCCACCCCATGGATTTAACAATTTATGTAGTTAACGATGTTCATCGAAATGCTTAATAGAAGCCTCAATTGGGTAAAAAAACGAAGCCAACGTTGTTGTAATTTCGCCCTCCCTGCTGCTATGTATTTAACAATTTATGTAGTTAACGATGAGTTATGAGTTATTTGGCAAAATAAAATAAAAAAAAAAACGACACCATTGATATTGTCGCGTCGGGTTAATAAATTATTTCAACCGAATATTTGATCGAGTCTGATACGATATCGTGTTCGAGGGTCATGCAAATTTATTGTTATAAATCCGTGTGGGACTGACTGAGCGTGACTAAAGAAATTTCGAAATTGATTGAAGTCCGTATCGGAGCACCATGTCTGCCAAATATTTCGTAGCGTATGTGTATCAACGCCGTTGAATACAGCAAGAATATTACAGTTATCTCTGATCACTTTTGGAATCTGAGTGTAGCGTTGAGTGACATATATCACGTCAGTGTTTTTGTGACGCCCCCGGGAAAATATCCTAGCTGTTTTTTTTTTGATTGTCTAACATTACATCATCGTATACAACTAAATTGTTAATGCTCCCATCAAAGTCATCCACGGATGGTGCATCATTGATATCGGTTATAAACTCAATGACGTTCTCACCTTTAATTTCTAAAGCGTTTTCGTTAAAGTCTTTTAATACTTCGTAGCATCGCTGATCATCTACACTAGGAGCAACTAAATACAACTTATCCCACTTCATCCATCTCATTATTAAATTGAGTAACAATTGCGTCTTGCCAGATCCAGATGGTCCGATTATAATTGCGCGGATAGAGTTTGGTAGCGCTGCATGATGCTTAACTGGTTCTCTTGTTTTAGTCGCTGAAAATCAATTACATTCATATTATTATAAATAAATTATGGATCTATATTGTGTGAAGTGTAAAACGCGTACTATCACAAATGATGTGACGACGATTACAACTAAAAATAACAGATCAGCACTTACTGGTAGGTGTGCAACATGTGGTATAAAAAAATTTAGATTTGTTTCTATGAAATCCGGAGATGTTTTTAAAAAAAAGGAGGAGATGATATTGCAGCCAAGTTAGCAAAACTCCCTGGAATCCCATGGGCAAAGTATCCAGGAGAAAAGCCCCTTCCAGGATATAGCTACTGTGGTCCCGGAACACGATTAGATATCAGACTCGATGATCAAAATCAGCCCCGACGTGGTGAAGAACCAATAAACGCTATTGATAAGGCGTGTCATGCTCATGATGTTGCATATAAAAGCAGCAATTTGCAGGATAGACATCTAGCAGATGTGAAATTAATTCATGCGTTAAATGCTATTCTTGACTTCGTCAAGGATTTTTCTTTCAAAGAAAAATTGGCTTCATGGTTGGTAAAATCAGCTATGAAAGGCAAATTGATGATGGGCGCTGGTAATTAATAATATGGAATCTATTTATTATTCTCCGATAGGATACTGGAGGGGTAGCGCTTCAATCAGTAAACTCGCCAACGCCGCAAAAGTGAAAAGGGCCACTGCGGCTAATTGGTTATCCAAACAGGCTATATGGCAAATCTATTTACCGCGTCCTAAACAAATCAACTTCTCACATTTTGATGTTATCGTACCCAATGAAGTTCATCAAGCTGATTTTTCTTTTTTTACCACATGGCGACGGCTATAAATACGCGCTAACCGTAGTTGATGTTGCGAGTCGATACAAACAAGCAGAACCGCTAAAAACAAAGTCGGCCACTGAAGTAGCTTCTGCATTTGAAAGAATTTATCGACGAGGCCCACTACGCTAGCCAAATCTATTACAAGTTGATCCTGGCAAGGAATTTCAAGGTGTGTTTGCATCTACAATGAAACATCACAATGTCACCATCAGACGAGGGCATACTGCGCTACATCGCGATCAGGCAATTGTTGAACGATTTAATCGGACTCTTGCTGAGCGGTTATTTGGATATCAATACGCGAAAGAATTCATCCAAGAAAAAAGATCTCGTGAATGGGTCAAAAGGTTACCAGGAGTAGTTACAGCGCTAAATAACGAGATTACCAGAGCAATCAATATGAAACCTAACAACGCAATGAAAAGGAAGTATATATCACAACCACAAAAAGAAAACGTTTCTCAGCCAATTCTCGGCAATGTTACCGTGAGATATTTATATGAACCAGGAGAGCTTGAAGGTGGTAAAAGAAGGGCTACTGATCCTATTTGGAGGGTCACTACGCACAAAATATCTACTATAACACGATCAACTGGTAGACCGTCAATCTATAGATTGGATTCAACCGCCTCTCAGCCGGGGTTTACACGCGAACAACTACAAGTGATTCCTGACGATACTAAATTGCCACCGCATGGTCTTAACTAGCGCCGTTGCGTCTGTTGCACTCAAGACAAGTCAAAATCACATTGTTTCTGACATGACCGAGACTGTTATTTTTTCTGTCTACGGTAAATTGTCGAGGATCTTTATCCGAATACTGCCAACGCATTATACAATTGCAACTCGCGCAGTGATTATTCTGTTGTTGTTTCAGTGCAATTATTAATTCGGCATCAATATCAAATTCTCGTTGTTTTCTTTTGTCTTGTTGTTTATATCCGGAGAGTTTTTTTTAGTAATGATTTTAACATTAATATCATCCATTGTTGTGTCGTCGTCGAAAACAATTCTTCGAAGCTGATTTATTCGCCGTACTCTGGATACTGCAAGATAGACTAAATTTGACCACTCAATGCGATTATCGACTATCCAAACAACTGTATCCGCGATGGTTAATCCCTGCGAGGAATGTATTGTTGTTACATAACCCAGCGTCCATGGCAATTTATCAGCACGCAGTGCATCTTCGACAACACTGATATCAACCAGCACAATATCATTTAACACTAGAATTTGTTTTTCTGGTCCTGCCTCTGTCAACCGGCCTGGAATTTCAACTTCAATATTCTGTCGCCGTGTATCAGAGGGTCAATAACACAGCGGCGTTGGAAGTGTTGGAAATTTTTCTTTGTGTAATTCAAACAACTTTCTCTGAAGTTTGTCTCTGACTATCTTTCTACTTGCCACTACAAAAGCATTTGGTCTCCATGCTTCCCAAAATTCCTCCATGGGAGTTTCAGGAATTATTTCTCTGATTATTTCACATTGGATTTTATCCGGTTGTAATCTAATTAATTTCTTGACTTCACGTAATTGTTGATCAAGTGCTCTATAGTCTGTATAGATTTCTTCATAATAGTCAACAAACCCTTTCAACCAATCATGTGGACTCCCACCGACAAATGGTGGTGGTTGGCCATGATCTCCACACATTATCACTGCTGTATTCGCGCGCAGCAACCAATCAAGAAACATTTTTAATACATCCACCGAAACAGTACATATCTCATCCCAAATAATAACCTCGGGAATGAATTTCTCACCCATTCTTTCAGGGGTCCATTCATCGCCCTTGTATCGAAAAAAGCTGTGATAAGTACAAGCTTCAGCGTTTCGTTGTTTTATCTCTCGCGCTAATCTATGGGTTGGTGTCAGCACAATCATATTTGCTCGCCCACGATATAATTCAATTGCCCGAGTCGTCTTTCCTGACCCGCCACAACCGTTTAAATAAACTGTTTTATATCTACAAATTGGATCAGATATCGGTTGTGCATTAGAACGTTCTGATAAATTATCTCCTCGTAAGTAACTGTTTTTAATCTCAACGTCTGCTGATTCAGAATAATCACGCAGTGTTTCCTTTTTAATTCTCCATGTACCCCAGCGCTCTTCGCCAGTAGCATCGTTACTGGCAGTGACCTCGTTGATGTACTTTTTGTCAATATAAAATTAATCAATTGCAACTCTAACCGCAGTGTCAGGAAATCTATTTATCATTAAAAATAAATTGATACAAGCATAACCCAGCATAGACGACCTCAGATGTGTATACGGAGATCTGTAACCGTCGCTGTAAGTAACAACTGTACCCAACTTTGTTCCATCGGACAAGAAAGCGTCATTGCGATCTACATATATGTTTTTAGAAACTGCATCCGCGATTACAAAGTCATATTCGGTGTTATCTATAATCAACCGTGAAGAATATCTTTAATAGTCACATTTTTTCCCTCCCTGAGTGAATTTTCCAATTATTCTACTGCCGAGATCTTTTGCTTCACTGTTTCGTTGATTAAATACCCGTTTGGACCACTCAATGATATATTCTTCGTCGGCATCAATATGTTTTCTGGATTCCTCAATTATACTATCAAGACGTTCCGGTTTTGGCAACCAGACATTAGTTTTTTTCCGATATGATATAATTGCTTCAATGACTGTCAACGAAATTAACATTTTTGTATCAATCATGAACCGTAATAACGCTATTGGCAGCCACTTCTTTTCAGACATGTGTCTACCAATCCAAATATAACAACAGCGATGAAGTCCTGCAGCGAATTAAAATGATACTACACGAGCAAAACCGGTTAAATCAAAGTCGGGTAATGGTTCATTAATTGCAACACGAGTCATTTCATGTACGGGGTGTCCTAATCGTTTAAAATATGCAGCGGCGGATCCATAACCAAGAAAACTAGCTGAATAACAAGCAACCATATCAACTGAAATGATAGTCTAGGAACCTGTGGTTCCAGGGTCGTATGTTTGATTCCATAAACCACCATGATTAAATTCGAGACCAGCTATGAGATGCTCCATCATGCTTGAATTCAACAGCACAGTCACGAATTTTTTTCTATCAAGCTGTTATCATTTATTGCCCGTTTTGGCACATCTTTGAGGGTTCTATCGAGATTAAATTTAATATTTTTGTAAGGCTTAATTGATGATAATCTCTCGAATTCTTCATTCATATAATTAAAACAAGTATTTAAATAAAGAATTTATTAGATAATGAACCATTGCAAGTGGCTTCTGATAGGATCAGTAACAGCATGTAACAAATCATACAGAAAGGAATTCTGTGGATATCATTTACAAAGCGTTCGTAACGGGAGTTATGGGCCCTTACCATGCATATAATGTGGGGTAGGTGTGAGAGGAAAATCGCAATTGTGTCTGAGTTGCAGTGGTAAGCGATAAGAGAGTTGAAGCGTTATTTTGATAAACGAATTGAGAATTTCATCAATAACCCTGACTTTGTCAAGGACAGAGTCAGCAACAAAATCATAAAAACACCTCAAGACTACATTGGAAAATTTCCAAATAATGTAATAATTAAAGCAAACAATCAATTAGACAAATATTATTATATATAATGAACCAAGAATTTCAACAGCATCCCGTGATCAGCAATTATGAAGCTTCTCGCGATGGTGTTGTTAGACACTGCAGATTGAAGAAATCTGTTGGTTTTGACAATGGTATGGGATATCTTATGTTTACCGTTGGTGGAAAGAAGAAATATTATAATCATCGCTTCGTGTATGAATGTTACAATGGATTGATCAAAGATGGTTTTGTTATTGATCATATTAATGGATGTCCTCAAAATAATAAATTGGATAATTTACGAGCTATTACACAGAGTGAGAATACTGTTGGGAAAACAGGTACTTGTAAATCAATTGGGAAGAGACCCATACAATCATTTAATACAGTAACTAACGAAGAAAAACATTTAAATCAATGACTGAGGCTGGTAGATATTTTGATATTTGTATACCCTCCGTATGATATGTTGCAGAGGGAATAACCCGATCGGCCCTTTCGAAGCGCTTCGAAAACAGAATTCAATTCGTTTACGTATGAATTCTATTTTGTATTATGTGTATAACACCAAGAGAGAGATAACTCGTGCAGGTATGTGTACGGCTTATGAAAGAGTTACCCTCAATGGGTTTTTCTAATAATGGTTGGTTTTATGTCAAGCAAACTTTATCTTTAAAATCTTTTTTTACGATAACAGCTGCTATGATGAAAGTCCTTGTTGAAATCGTTTACGATTTTCACGACTTTACAAACAGACTAATTTTCAAAATCTCACCTCGCAGATCAATTAGATTGGTCAGTGAGTTTGAAATTAATTCTCGTTAAAGAATTATTATGACATCGCATAAAGACTGGATTAGTTGGATCCTCAATTATTTGAAATCCTGGAGTAGCTGTTGGGACAAATGAATATAAAATATATCCCTGCTGAGCTTGATTTGATCGTTCGAGATTAATTTGATAGCTTCCTTCGATGACATCACATTCTAAATTTAGTGCAATCACCTAGGATATATTCACGTTGCTTGGGGCGATATGTCGACCACCGCAGTTTGAGTCATTATCATGTTTGAGGATTGTTATTTGTTGTAGTTGTATTTTTTTCCAATCGTCGTGGAGTTTTTTGAACCCAATATCGATGGCATCACAGAGACTTTTTTGATTCATTGGTGTTACACCCAGGAATTTTAAATGTTGGAATATCTTCTACGCGGATTTTGTATGATAACGCAAATGGCAATTGTATGCTGACGTTCATTAATACTTCTTGAATAAGTTGTGAATGAAATATTTCCATATCGTTGATGATTTTGTTACCTGTTTGTACTACAGTAATAAATTCATCTTGGGTGAGAGAGCCGGATTTAAGAGATATTAACAATAATGAAAAATCATTATTCATCGCTGTTAAATTTTTGTTGATTTTACCCATGTGAAGTACTGTAAGATTTTGTCGGTTATGCATGAACTCGTTGGGAGAATAATCTTGATAACTCTTTACTTCATTGACGGGTTTTATCTTATCTGTGATATAATCAGATTCTTGTGGTTCAGATGGTATAACAATTTCTCGTCTAAGTAGTACTTCATGCCAACCTAACACCGATCTGATTGAACTCTGATAAATATCTACGACATAACTAGGTGAGTTGATCTCGATCGCAGATGACCGCGTCGGCTCGTGAACTGTAATAGCGATTTTCGATTCTTTTCCGGTAATAGATTTAATTCTTCGTTGTAATTCGTTATTGATTTGTTCAATTTGATATGACCCTGTTGGCAACGAGACAACGTTCCAGTCTGGGGTTCCGTCTTTGCGATTTTTCCACGCAACACGAAAGAATTATTCGGATGTTGACCACCAAATGCTACTGATCTAATATTAGGCCAACTATGATACACTCGTAGTTTTGCCAGCGCGATTTCCTTCACTGGAATCGGAGTTGGGAAATTCACACTGAATTCAGGATTCATCGATGTTATTGATATCATGCTTGTCCTCACCGGTGTGGTATTTTCTACTATTTGTTGAAGCAGTTCTTGCGGTGTTGTCATTATTATTATTATTATTATTATTATTATTATTATTATTATTATTATTATTATTATTATTATCACTGTTTAAATTGTTTACATTTTCCAATTTTAACATCGTTGAATTGTACAACTGAGCCATCGCTGAGAATTCACTATCTGATATTGTTGTGTCATCGAGTGACGATGAAATAATCGAAGATAATTGTGAGTATGCGGCGGATGCAATATGAAATTTAATCACATAATCGTGAAGTTTACTCTGGCTACACGATGATATTTTTTGTGTGACCCCGGTTAATATACCAGCGATTGTAGCTACCGCGGATATACAGATTGGAATAACGACTGGAGCAATCATTGTAACCGAAGATAGTATTATTTCAGCAGCAGTGTTTACTCCATATACCGAGTACACGATAACATTAACCGCGGCGATTGTTCGTCGGTATTTTTTTATTTTTGTTTGATACTTTTCAGTGAGTGAGTTGAGTTTAGTTTGAAATTCTCTGACCTGATCATAGCGATACTGAGATGATGAAATCATCGCTGTTGTCATTTTATTTTTTTAACGCGTTAGTGTTTTCAATTGAAACTGAAAATCAGTTTAATTATTTACTCAAATCTGCTACAACTTCCATATACCATGTTACTGGAGCCCTAATCAAATTATCATCAGTGGGTCTTATTGTGATTTGTTCGGTTGTATGCTTGTCGATAATCGTTGATATCGTATTGTTGGCCCCAGATAATCTCAACGATGATATATTAAATTGAGTCGGTGTTACAAGTGTTAATCGATAAATACCTTTGATGGTTGCAGTGATATCTAATTTTTTGTCTGTAGGAGTCCGCGCAAATGACCCGTGTTGGATCGTGTATACTACGTTATTGGTTCTTTCATGAAGAATTTTTGTTTTTTCAATGATTGTTATCATCCTCGAAAAATCAGTTTTGATTGCCTCGATGAAGTTTTTCATCTCATCGATTAATTTTTTAATATCAGGAAGTTTTATATCGTTTTTATCCAGGGTGGTAACAAAAAATTTCTCGATGATATTTTTACGAAATGATGTAAATTTATCAACATGATCTGCATATCGGGATTGAAATGCGGCAAATTCCACCATATAATTTTTTATCTCTGTTAGTTTTGGTGTGGTCACACGTGGAACGTCAAATAAATTATTTACAGGAGTTTCGATGTTGTTAATGATATCTTGTTGAAGCTGATTAAATTTAATTATATGACCATCATATTTATCGTTGAATGTTTTTAATGAATTCGTAACAGATATATGATTGTTATCGAGTGATAAAATTTTATCTGTAATTGTTGCAATAATTACACCGGGTTTGAGTTTACCCTGATCGGAAAATAGCGCGATAGTATTCTCTGTTGCGTCTCGTTGTTTAACTAAAATATCATCAAGAGAAACATTACTAGTTTTCAATTTACCCTGAAGATCTTGAAATACAACTATTTCACCGGGATCAGCACTTGCTAAGTTCAACGTTTCAGCTATTTCATCTTCGATTAGTTTTTTTACACCCTTGATTTTATCAAGGATTTCAACTCCATCAGAATTGGGTTTTCCCAATGATAAAGGTCGTCCCCAAATATTAATCATTGTTATTGTAGAAATCTTTTCTCTGTTTAAATCCAGCAACTGCTAGTATACTCATTCACTACTATATGAGGTGGTTTTGGGTGTAAATTGCTTTGCAATTTCATCTTTGATTCCCGTGAAATGGCATCAAGGACATTTAGTACTTCGCTGCCACATATTGGTGGGTCAATCATCGTTTGTGTAGGTAACGTAGAATACCAAGTCTTCATTTCATGAAAAGTTTTTAAGTTGTTTATATAACGCATAAATTCCTTCGGAGGCGCTAATCCATATGAGTCAAAATTAATAATCCCACGTGGATCAATCGCGTATGCAACCCAGTGGGTTCCAGGTCCGGTGCTGTTATCGAGATCAATAATACCGGTTTCAACATCATTGGGTTGTGCCGGTAACTGATCTTTCATAAAAACACCTCTGAAGTTTTAAATCGCGACTTTTTTAGCTGCATCAATTAAATCAAAATTAGACAAGGGAACTAGTAAACCGTTTCTGAGATTCTTAAACCCGATCCTTTGTACCACGTGTGTGGAGTTCCTGGTAGTCTTAGACCCTTTCCCTTTTTTTTTATACCCCTTTCCGGCTGCTTTCTTTAGTGCCATTCCTGCCGCTGTACCAACTGCCCCTAACGCTGTCGCTTTAGCTACCGCTGAGGCGGACGCAGCAATCAGCGCTGGAATCTCAGCTAATAGCGGGAAAATACCACCGGTTTTTATCATGTTTTTAATCGCTTTTGCAGAAAGAGTAATCTGAACACCTTTTTTTGCTACAAGTGCATCATTGAAATGTTTCACTTGACGAGTTGTCAGCGATAATTTATTTGCCCCGCCATTTATTTGATTAGGTTTCACCGTTATTGTGGTTCCACATTGCTTAGCTGATTTGGATTGTAATTTTTTTAACTGACCGGGTGTCAACGTGACATTGATATTACTATACGACATTATACAAACACAGATTGATCTAATTGATATAAAGTTTCAATTACATATTTTCCACTGGTGCATCAATGATTCTCATTCGTCCACCAACACCTTCGAGTAGCATTGATTTATCACTGAGAATGACAGCAACTGCTCTATAATTAGCAATACCACCAGGACGAGTTACACGAGCTCGAAAGTGTATATCAACGACGGATTGCATTGTTAAATCGAGATGTTCCAGCGAAAAGTAATAAATCGGATACAGATTTTTAAAATCCAACTGAGATATTTGTAGACCAGTATCAACATTTTGATCGCGTCCCATATACGACAACAGGTTATGATAAACTCGTGCAACGTGATTGTTTTCATAATTAAGTTGTATATCCTCTGATGGTTCTTGCTGTCCGTTTTTCTCATTACATCCAATTTGATCAAATATCATATGGGAACGTTCTTGATTATTTAATCGCGCAGTATTTTGTAGCGCAACAAATATGTGACGTGGAGCTGAAATACCCTGTTTTGATGCTAGATGCCATGTAAGTGTACCATCAATATTAGAATCCATCGTATCTGTGGACACTGATAACCAACTCAACAATGACTTTCCTCCTTGATCCATAAATGATGGTAATCGTTCTTCTGTTGACAACGACGGAGTCAACACTGGCATCCACAGTGATAATTTTGATAAAACGACTTTACCCGCAGCGCCGCCAGTGCGCCAGATTGCATTATCATCAGTACCCTTTCTCACTAATGCTACCGTATGCTTTGCTCCATAGATAACTTTTCTGACGTTTCTACAAAATTCAAATATGTGATGCAACGGAATCGCACATGAAAACCGTCGATGTTGTCCCTGCAACGTTGCTACTCGTGTTGCAAATCCTAGGTTGTAATTACCATTAACGCTTTTTATAACATCAAAGGCAGCAGCTGGTCTTGCTTGGTGTTCAAGAGAATCGGGTTGTGGATCAGCTGCGGTATTTTGCGGTGTCCGTAATTTAAAATACTGAATGTGATCAGCGTTTTCAGTAATATCCTTCGCAAACATCATAGACGGACCTGCCGATCTTGTATAGTCATCGGAATATCTTGCTAACCCAATTATTCCCGTAGCAATATCAACTTCACGCTCAATAGATTCGATTTCTCTTCCATCAATGAGATATCTTGCACTTTCAAATAACGCCATAATCCCGTTGTTAATAAAACCAACTCGGATAGTTGGGTCATTTGCATATAGTGTATCATCTGTTTGTAGAAGTTCACCTTCGATTTCGATAAAAGCTTCACATGGCAAAAAGTATTTACTGGTATCATGAACTTGAAGTTCAATTCTTCCTCGAAGATCAGGTTGTACTGCGTGATAGGAATAGTATTGACAATCACGTACAGAATCATCTTTAAGTACTGGGGCATCCATATCAAATGCGTTATCAGGTACCCGTTTGAACATTTTTTATTATATATCTGCTGGTCTAAATTGTAGGCAAAAATCTAAAGATTTTCAATTTCACCGACGTCTTTGAAGTTTGTTTAAGCCACTTCCCGCTCTCATATTTGCGGTTATGTTATCTTGGGCGTTAGTCGCCATCAATGATGCTAGTTTTTCATCTACTGCGTTATTTATTATTTTACTAACACTTGCAGGCATCACTGCCGTAGATGGTAACGGTGATGACTGTGAAGTCATTTGTGGTTTCTTTCGCCGTCGAACTAACGCTGTTAATTTATCTTTCGCGGCTGAAAACGCCTTCCCGGCAAGATCACCAACGAAATTAATACCCTTATCTTTAATAACATCAATGGCTTTCATTGATAGTTGTTTTGCTATCGGAGCTACGTTTGGAGCCTTTCTTGCAAATAATCCCATTATAGTATCACCAAGACCATCTCCATAGTATGCTCGGTATTCTGGCAATCGTGAGTTTACCACATACACGCTTGTTGGTTTATCATGGTTGTAGTGTATGATCATTCCTATAAAAATACTGGTGTTGAATTGTTGTTCGATTGGAAACTCTTCAAGTTTAATCACTATAATAACCACCATGGCTATGAGCATGGTGATGTTCCGCTAATTCGTCAATGAAATCTCGATATGTTGCAATATCCATGATACCACCCTGAAATAACCTCCTGCAGATATCAGCTGTTTCATTAATTACTTCCGGTGAGTTATTTCCAGCTCGTTTCCCTGATATGAGAACTTCTAATCGTGCTATATCACTGAGAATATTGCCAGGACAACTACGAAACGTCAAGACGTTTTGACCACTACCTGATATCCCACTTCCGAGAGTCCCTCTCTGGGAAAATTCCTCCTGTGTATCATTATCGGATTGGTCTTGTTTTTTTATGACTTGGTGTTTGGCGTTTTCTTTCTTGTTGTATATAATAATCAAACTTTCTCTTGAATTCTCTATATTTGGTCATCCTTCTATCTATACTCCCGGTATTTATTTCATACAACATATCAGCCCATTCATTATGTGACAATGTATGATCTTTATAATTGTCCGTGAAAAACTTCTCTTGTGAATTATAGCTGTTAGAAGCAAATTCACTTAAATTTTCCTCCTTCTCATTGAGAATTCGTTGTTTAGCCTTATTGGTAAATATATCCGCTAATTGTTTCGATTTAGGTGGTTCACTAACTAGTGGTTGTTGTTCTGAAGTGGTTATTATTATATCCTGAGGAAGTGATTGTAAGGATTTTTTTGTTTGTTTATTTCGTTTTGCTATTTTTTCTAACACAGGGACAAAAGTCTCTTCTTGTTTTTTTCCTTGTTCAGAGATTGTTGACACTATCTGTTTCGTTGTTGTAGTTATAGGGGAAAAAAGTTGTTCAGAGCTCTCTGTAAAATCAGTCTGAAGACTGTCGCTGTTGCAATTTTTCACGTAGCGAGTCTCGGATTGGAATAAACATTTTAATAGGATTCAATCTCTCCCGTGCTAATTTAGTCGTTAATGCTTCTTCGATCATTATTGTAAAACCCCACTGAATTTTCAAAAATGAAATCGTGAAAATCTTTGTTGTATTGCATGACTTTACAACGAAAAAAAAGAAGAATCCCCCACCTATAAGAATTTCATTCATGCATATGTATGTATGTATGTATGTATGTATGTATGTATGTATGTATGTATGTATGTGCCCCTTGAAGGTAACGACGTTAATGTATGCTAGGTGAATCCGTTATATGGTCATGTGGGGGGTCATTTATCAATTTTTTAATATTACGAACTTTAGAGGCTATCTCGGATCTAATCTGGTACTGTTGCACTAATTTCTGTCTAATTGATTCAACGATACTAAATAACTGTATGAATACATTAACGTCGTTACGATACAACCAGACATTAATAGATTTTTGTATTCTTTTTATCAGAGAATACATCTTAGGTAAAGCGTAACGACCTCGTTTTGATTGATCATCGATATGCTCATATTCTGATATAATGCGTTCACAGTCATAGGTTCATGCGTTCATAGGTTGCACATTTTAGTTCGTAACTTGAATGTAGACAGAGGGGTTCGCCTCCCCCCCAATTAATAAAAAACAATCAAATCGTTAACACCAGGCATTTGCCCGCTGTGAGACTCGAACCGAAAATTTCAGCTATGGAGTTTCCACAGCCAACCACGTTTGAATCGGGCTACAGTTCACGCCTGCGATAATAATGTTTTTTAAGATACATATACTGTAATTACTGACACCACACACCACAGTCAACGCTGTACAAAGTAACACTATTTTACCCAATTCATTGAAACAGAATTGAAAAAATATAACAATTTCTAAAATAACTTCATGTTTTATTTGTTTACATACAGATAATTCCACGTTTATTCACTCTACGAGAATGATATACGTAGGTAATTTTCACCACACACACGCGTGGGTATTTTATTATAGTCAATGCTGTACTATTTTACACAGAAACAGAATTACAAATATAACTATTTGTGTAAATAACTTCATGTTTGATTTGGTTTTAAAAATAGATATGGGACGGTTTTATCTAGTGTGTAACAGCAGTCAATTGTGGGAAAAATCAGTACCACGTGATAGCGTATAAACATTCCAAACCAAACAGCCTTGGGCTCTATTTGTAGAACGAACCAGGGTGACCTAATTTGATATGTTATTGTCACCTTGGACTACACACTGTTAACACATGACTCGTTAGATTTCTTTGATCACATTAACTACATAAATTGTTAAATCCATAGCAGCAGGGAGGGCGAAATTACAACAACGTTGGCGTCGTTTTTTTTTTTTACCCAACTGAGGCTTCTATTAAGCATTTCGAAGAACATCGTTAACTAAATAAATTGTCAAGTCCATGGGGTGGGTGGCGTCGATTTTTTTAAATTTTATTTTGCTGAATGGGCGCTTCTATAACGCATTTTTTAGGAAGCCTCAGATTAACTCGTCCACGCTTCTAAAAATGTTGTAGGGTTCGTTCTCCCTGCTGCTAAAATGTCCAATGCTATCACACGTATATTCCATAGTATACGAAGTGGTACTATTTATCACTGTCTCCATAGCAATCATCACCAGTGGAAATAACACAAGTGCATTGTAATAAGCATGGGTTGGATTAACTGAGGGCTTGATCAATACTTTCATACGGTCTAATATAATTCAAGAGCCGATTTGTACATACATGTCAGGTAAGTTTTGTTTCAACGTATGAAGGAACTTCTTCGAAAACAAATACATTGACGTACACGTGATACTCCTATCTGGTATAACGGTTCCAATTGCACAAGTCTATGTGATTGTGGCTTATGGTGTAGGTCCATACCAATCAGAAATAAAAAACAACACAAGCTATGATTGGTGGATTATGTAAGAGTTGTACTTTCTGTTAGGCTTAAAAATAGTTTAGCCTCTTGGCAACATGTGAATTTATGTTAATTCCTATACAGATCATATTTTATATTTTTTTATGATTTTTTGAAAATGTCATAGACATGACTGAAAATAGGTATGTTGTGACTAGATAACTCATACCACTGTCTAGTTCCAGCAGAGTTATCTCTCTTAAATGCAATGGAGTACCTGGTTTTTTCATCATCAAATTGACAATCTAACATTGTTCTCTATAACAGTGTGTGAGATGCACGCTAAATTAGGATAGAAAATATATTTATCTCTCCAAATATTAGCATTGAGGTCTATGGAAAAACAATTGGTACCGTGATACCTAAAAGGTGATACCAGCTTCACAGTGTATCCATATCACCGAGTATACATAGCCACCATTTATATACTGTCATAGTGTCATTTGGTTAAACAATGGATATTGAGAAGTTTTTGTCTAATATTGACAGACTTTTACATAGAAAATGTATAAAATCTTCAGAAAATAAGACACATTAGCTTTGGAATGAGGCTTTTGTAACTATACCTATAACATATATAGACTGATGGCTTTGTGTCTGTGTAGTCAGCTTCAAGATTAGCATACAAGCAAAAAAAATAAGTTATGTAAAGTTAATTTAGTTAATTTTAGTCAAATAATGACTATTTTATGCGCAAAAGATGAAAAATCATGGATAAAAAGCAACTCTCATGTTCTTCTAAAGCATGTCATAGACCAGGAATAGAGGACACTCCTGGTCCTCTTGTAGATAGTTCACTTGTATCATAAAGAATATTCTGGTGTGAGTATTTTATGTAATTTATTAAAGATATGGTATTCCTTTTTATTTTTATTTGAATTGTCCTGCTCTAATTGTCTTTTTTTTTGTTGTAAACTTTTGTGCCTTGAAAAATAAACATGCGATTCCTTAGTTAGATAATCATTCTTGAGGTCTCTACTACATATAAAAGCCTGGATTTTAGGTTCTCACATTATCAGTAATGCATTTTTGGATAATTTAATTGCATTGAAGTTAATACATGTGTTCTTGAACTCAACTATAGTACATGGATAATATATTGGAGGAAATAAAAAGACCACACCTTATGTATATCATTCAGTTATCTCCATTACACCAGACATACATTTCAATAGATAAAAACCCACAATTTAAGTGAGTTTGTATGAAAATCAAGAGAAGATTTTTGAATTATCATATTAGCCCTTGGTCTTGATGCAAATTGAACTAAAAGTACTTTAATAATTTCTCCCAGTAAAGTTTACAAGTTTGAAAACTGATCAAACATGCTTTGTTTGGTTTAGGTATTTTTCCTGTCTAACAGAAGCCCATTATTGTTAATTTCTTATTTAGAAGAAATATTACTTATACGCATCTATATTATCTACATTATTCACCCTTTTATATTAGCTAGGAATGAACACCATGTCACCTGATATTTGGTGCCTGTAATGGATGTAATAGCACAGGTGCCTTTGAATTCTATTTTCAACTATGGTCCACTGCCGCCCTATATTTTCTAAGATAATATTATCAAGCTCTCACTTGTCATTTTTCTCATTGCTGCTTTTGTCTCCTTTAATTACATTATCATTCGCTACATCTCCCATTTAGATACACATTTTCCTCCTGTTTTTAAATCCATTGAACTCACTATACTCATTGTTAAACTTGAGCCTTTTTCTGAATTTTAATCCCCATTTTTACTCCCAAATCCAACATAACCACTAAGAAAGCTTTTATCTAATTTATTTGGTGTCAGATTGGCTTATTACATCAACTGTATTCACTACACAAACGAGGGAATCTTTCAATTTGTATGACAAAGAGGCTGGGTAGCTTGACCTTTGTGTGAGGACTGGGGGTTACTGACCTCATTCATATGCTGACACTGTAAAGTGTTCAAAGCTAAGACTTTATAATTAGATTGGGCCATGTCCACCTGTCCCTGTTGTTACTTTCTGTGTTCATGAAACAAATATAAGTCCTTTATTTTAGATCAAAAGGTCTCTTTAAGAGTAGAACTGGTACATGCTAACTAGTGCTTTGACCTTTGACCTTACTATTAAGCAATATGACATAATGTGATTTATCCCCTATCACCAAAGTGAAGTTCGATAGGTGCTAATATGAATAAAACACAACTCATAGTTAAAACAATTCATTTTATTTCAAAAGATGAGTTTGATAGTGAAGCAAAGGTATGAAAACAAGAGTTAAAACAACTCCATAACATTTCTATACACAATCATAAAAAACATAGCTTAGTACTTCATAAAATTGTTTTTGACAAGCGAGACTAAGTACATTTGTTAGTTATATAGTCCTGAGCTATTTCACAGATTATTGGAAAAATCAAGGTTTGCTATAGGTATAACGGTACCAATTGCGCAAGTCCATGTGGGTGTGGCTTAAGGTGTAGGGTCCATACCAATCAGAAATAAATAACAACGCAAGCTATGATTGGTGGATTATGTAAGAGTTGTACTTTCTGTTAGGCTTAAAAATAGTTTAGCCTCTTGGCAACATGTGAATTTATGTTAATTCCTATACAGATCATATTTTGTATTTTTTTATGATTTTTTGAAAATGTCATAGACATGACTGAAAATAGGTATGTTGTGACTAGATAACTCATACCACTGTCTAGTTCCAGCAGAGTTATCTCTCTTAAATGCAATGGAGTACCTGGTTTTTTCATCATCAAATTGACAATCTAACATTGTTCTCTATAACAGTGTGTGAGATGCACGCTAAATTAGGATATAAAATATATTTATCTCTCCAAATATTAGCATTGAGGTCTATGGAAAAACAATTGGGACCGTGATACCATCTCTCATTAAAATATTGTAGACTGGTTATGTACAATATCCTTTACTAATTACGAATGGGGGAATATGTGGTGGGTGGTTGGCATACGGACTGATACCGGGGGACACTGCTTATGTTAGAACCAGTGTTGATGTTCAGGCAGTTTAAGATCTACCTTTAAAATGTGTTGTATTTCACTACTTATTCAGCATTCGAGTTTCTTTCTCTGCTTTTGGAATAGGGTAAAAATGGCCCTTTTGCGCATTGGCTGCAGTGATGGTCAATTCGTAACCGTTATTATAAACAAGCCAATACAGAAATATATATCGCGGACGCCATCATTTACCGTTCAAAGTAGCATCAGTATCTGATATTATTTTCATGCAAATATTTATACAATAAGTTGTGAACACCTGTTAAATCCTTTTTGTAACTACAGGAAAGTGGATCATTTTCTTGTTTATCGTCATACTGCGTTATTCTAAATATGAAATAAACTGGAAACACGTTTATAAATTACAAGTATGAAGAACATTACGTGCTGATATATTGATGCAAACTGTTAAACATGCCCTCAAATATATGCGCACAGACCTCGTGTGCGGTGTGCACATGTTTTTTTTTTAACATCACAATGAAAAGGGAAATTATCTTTATTATTAATTAGTAACGCAAAGTATACTCATTTTTAAATCAAACCTTGTCTCATTCCCATCACAGAGAACCAATGTTTACTGGCTGACTCAAGACTCAGTTTTCTCAACCACTGAAAATATTGATTCAAATTCGAGCAAGTGAATAATTACGTTAAATATATATATATATATATATATATATATATATATATATATATATATATATATATATATATATATATATATATATATATATATATATATATATATATATATATATATTGCTGAAAGTATTTTACAAATATGACAAATAATGATGTTAAAAAGAGCTACTACTAATAGCGGCATTAAAGTTTATTTCCACCAAATATAATAACAACTGGAGATGAGCAATAAATGATAAATAAATGTCAGTGATAGAGGAGGAAACTCAGAAAATATAAGTTATTTAAATAAACATTTCGAAGCAGATATTTCGTATAAAATAACGACTTTTGTTGATTTTATAGCGCAGCTTTTGTTCCCGATTTCGACGTCTGTTTTGCTGAGAATTGTGACTTTTGTTGGTGTCTAAGTTATAGGATATTCTCTTTCTGTAAACTTAAATAGAGGCAAAAATATATTGCATTACTTTTTGTCTACTATCTCTTAATCTTGAAGTATTTTTTCTTAGTGGAGTCCAAAAAGGTGTTGCATAGTTTGGGAACATTCGAATAAACGCCAGTTCAATTGTTTCTCTCTCTCTCTCTCACACACACACACACACACTCTCTCTCTCTCTCTCTCTCTCTCTCTCTCTCGTGACGGCCTATTCCATCATCTAACTTTGTGTGATAGAGTTTCCTCCTGCCCTGTGTTCCTACACATCTGTAAGATCTTTCTGGACTGGTAATCCAACTCCCTCCAGTCCGTCTAACTTCTGCCTCCGTTCTTCCTTTTTCTGTTATCTACCAGAGACTCTGACCAACTGCACTGGGATAATTCCATCTGGTCCCTAAAACGTTCATGTATTAACACACAATGACATTAGCATTGCATATTCCCCATGCTAAGTAAACTCACACTAAACTTAATATCATCAGATAGGCCATTACCGTTGTTGGTCACGCATAAAAGACTCTGAGAAGCTCCTGTGTCCCTTAAAATTTTAATAGGGGTGGGATTGGCTGAATCACCCAAGAGTGATATAGAACCCTTCGATATGAAGGGTTCATAATTCTCCATAATAAAATCAGACTGTGATTTATTAGACCCAACAAATGTATTGCTTTCAATACATGACTGTGACCTTGACGTCTTGGAAATAAGAGCATTTGGAACAGGTCTATCTTGATTCTGATGCCTATTTTTCAATTTTGTAGCAATCAGAAACAACGTGTCCTTTTTTCTTGCAAAAGTTACACGTCGGAAGAGACAAGGATTTAGAATCAAATTTCTCTGAAGTTTGATTTTTGAAAGTTGTGTTAGTTTGAGTTTTAGAAGGGCTTGAATTAGGCGGAAATACTTTTCTGCCAGAAAATTGTTGAGTAGAAGTCTTGTTAACAACAGGAACTTTATTTGTCAAAGAATATTCGTCAGCAGCTCGAGCAGCATTTTCCAAGGTTTCAATCTTATGCTCATCAAGATAAGTTTTAACATCACTATGCACACAGTTTTTGAACTCTTCAATTAATATAACTTGCTTGAGATTTTGATAATCTTGTTCGACTTTCTTGGCTAAACACCATCTATCAAACAACTGCTTTTTTTGTCTAGCAAATTCAATATGAGTTTGACAAGCTTCTTTTCTGTAATTTCTAAATTTTTGCCTATAAGCTTCAGGAACTAACTCGTAACCTCTTAAAATGCATTCTTTAACTACATCATAGTCACTACTTTGACGAACAGATAGTGAAGTGTAAATCTCGCTAGCCTTACCAGTAGTACACATTGTAGTAACTGAGTCCAATTCTCTCTTGGCCACATTAAATTTTCTGCAACTTTTTCAAAAAGAATAAAATATTTGTCTACTTGTGTTTTTTTTGAAAGGGGGCACTAATCTAATATTCCTTGCTAAATCAAAATTCTGATTTGAAGCATGATGGTGATTCTCACTTGCCAGCTCCATTTCTTTTATTCTAATTTCATATTGTAATTGTTTTTCTTTCTCCCTTTCCTGTCTCTCTCTCTCTCTCCTCTTTTTCTAATTGCAATTGTCTTTCTTTCTCCTCTTTTTCAAATTGTAATTGTCTTTCTTTCTCCCTTTCCTGAAATTCCAACTTTTTCAACTCTAATTCTCTCTCTCTCTCTCCTCTTTTTCTTATTGTAATTGTCTTTCTTTCTCCCTCTCTTGTCTCTCTCTTTCTTCTTTTTCATATTGTAATTGTCTCTCTTTCTCCCTCTCTTGTCTCTCTCTTTCTTCTTTTTCATATTGTAATTGTCTCTCTTTCTCCCTCTCTTGTCTCTCTCTTTCTTCTTTTTCATATTGTAATTGTCTCTCTTTCTCCTCTCTCTCTCTCTATCAACCCGCATCTGCTTTTTTTAAAATTCAATTTGCTTTTCTTTCTCCTCTGTTTCATATTGTAATTGCTTTTCTTTCTCCCTTTCTTGAAATTCCAGCTTCTTCAACTCTAATTCCATCTTGAATTTTAATTCTAATTCCTTTAATTTTATGTCAGAGTCTGATGCAGACTTACTGGCCGATATCAAAGCATTTTGACCCAAAACATCCTTTTCCACCAAATACTGGACCAAAATCTTTTTGATATCTTGTTTCGTTAAAGAAGCCTTGACTTCAGAAAGATCGTATTTTCTGGCAAGTTGAACCAACTCATGTTTTTTGAAAAGATCTAATTGCTACTGGGTGGGATTAGAAGGAAATATTTCTACCTTAGATGTCATTTTGATACAAGCGTGTCAGTCTCACTAAAGATTTAAAATTTTCCAAAACTAAAGGAAATTTAAATTCAAATTTATCTCAAATCTCAATCTCAATCTCAATCCGGACGATAGCCACCAATTCTATGTTACGTGCTTAGGCTCAAATAAGCAGCAACACAGAAAGAGTAAAAACTAACAAGCTTGTAAAAGTTAACAATTATTTTATTAAGTACAATTATTTTCATAAAGTAAATAAACTTACGGCTTTAGAGAATCAAATCCAACATTATTCCAATATAGAATTCACAAAAATTATCCACTAATGGAATTGCAAGAGTCCTGATAAATAATGTTCTAATAGTTCCAGGTTCAAATCTTGACGATGTAATCCAAAATGGCTGACGATGTCATGTGATGCAGTTCTTGTTTTATTATCATCCAAATGAAATTATGAGCATATGTTTTCTCCTCCAAATAAATAAATAAATCCTCTTGCTTCAATGAATTAATACAATGTCCAGTACAAGGTAATTAAAATTAACACTCAAACATAAAAACACAACTATTAACTTTAAAAGCCCAGATTCTACTGATGTTAATTTCGAAAACACAGCTCGTAAACAAAAAGGAATCATGTGATTCTGGAAGGTCATAGAAAGAAGCTACCTTCACTAAGTCACGTACTAAAAGAATGAACCAGAAGAAAATAAGCCACGAATTACTAAAAATAAAAAGATAATTTTGGATCTAGCCAATTATTTCCAAGGCTTGTTTACACTCTCTAAAGAAGGGTCAGAAAGGAGGTCAACAAGCCAAGGTCAACCTGTGTTTACAGCTAGAGTCTAGGTCAGCCTGAATTTTCCAAAATAATCTCCCAATTAATGAATTTTAAACCCTAAATGACAAATATGGATTTGAAAATTAAAAAGAAATAAATTAAATCAAATATACGTAACAATATATATATATATATATATATATATATATATATATTATATATATATATATATATATATATATTCTCAATCTTAATCTACAGAAGAATATAATATAATCAGATGCATTTCTGTACTTTACACTTCTACAAAGTGTAGATAGTTATGCACATATCCATGCTCTGATATATCGTTACACATGATACTCCTACAAAGTATACACAAATAGGCGAATCCCTTTTAAATAATGTTGCACACTGCAACAATTATACTAAGTTTATAATTCAATTCAACATTTGCACATCTAGAATATCAAATGAACAAATGCTTGAGATTACTACGAATTAACCAAACAGCGAAATTACAGTAATAATTCTCTATATAAACATTGCTCATATTTCAAAATATGAATGTATATCAAACATTATCAATGAAGCACTATTCAAATGGTAATTATACGTACTAAAGTATACATACTGCTATAATTAAAGTACACTTACTTGGCAGTAATATGTAACAACAATCGAGCAAATAGTTGTTCACCTCTACTGATGTTCCTTGTAATTCCCAGAATATACAAGTTCCCGTCACTTTCGAATGTCGTCGGAGTAGTTTATCTTCCCTTATTTCACGCAAGATGGTTTTAGCGACTACTGACGTGTAATCTCATGGTAATATATTTAAACTTGCGATTCTAATGTTAGCCACGACTTGCCCAATTCCGAGTTGATGTTGATTCATGAAATTATCAGACACTGCCCCCCTCCCAACAGTCTATTAAGGGTGGATTTACGTCGTTACTTTGATTCAACACAGAATTCCATCACTTACATGTGATAGCAATTATGAAATAACTGGCTTGCGCAAAATACGGCGAGTTTTATGGCCGAATCGACCTTCATACATACTGACGGCGCAAAATTATAGCCTCAGTGTCTAACATATACATGCTGAAATCTGGTTAATCCATACAACGTAACATCCTTCCATACGAAGGTAAACTCCTACCGTGATGTCTTTTTCTTTCCATATAACGGTAAAATTGTACTGTGCTTCAAACATGTTATCAAATACATAACAAATGTATGTAGATTTCTAAGAGTGAAATAGGCAGAGTGGTCAAATACATATACAGTGACGTACCAACAGTATTGCAGTCTATTTTTTCATCGTAATTAACGGATGTCGCCGACATAACACAGTATGAGACACAGGAACACTTAAACGGACAGAATACACTAATCAACACTAATTATAACAAATCTTGAGGACATGAAAGTTCAGAATTGAAACAATATGGTTCAGATACATGTCGCAGGTATACAGTTCCCTAATCCTTGCAAAACACAGCATAATAGGAGGCGAACAGACCCTTTGATAGAAGATTCATTTTTGACAACTAAGGCTTCCTACAAAACACGAAAAAGTGTCATTGCGTGTGTGTTTGTGTGCGCGCGCGCTTGTGTGTGAAGATATCACTATTGGAATGTTTATTTTTGAAAACTTAGGCTTCCTAAGAAAACGAACGTAATAACGTCAAACTGTCGTAGTTGTACCTAACTGGTTGGTAAGAGCTGCTATGAAAGGTAAACTAGCATTACAAGCCGGTAATAAATTAACCAATTATTACCATAATGGAATCGATTTATTATAGCCCAAGAGGATATTGGACAAGTAAAGCATGAAATGTAATGAAGTGTAAGAGACTCATAAAAAGATCTTAATTTTTCGAAGAGAGATAAAAAGTCTCAGTGAATTATATGTAACCCAAGAGACTGACATATAAAGAGGTAGGGATGGGGAGGGGGCAAGCAGACGACTGGATATTCTAAATCGTTCTCATGTCGTTAGGATTCCAATCGCAGATATTTAAATACAATGATAATTAATTAAATTTGATTTCAATCGGAGATAACAAAAATGTTCATATGCAAATAGCAATTCATGCGCAGATATTGAGATAAAATAGCCATTCGTTTAATTTCATTTCAGCCGCTGATCATTATATAAATTGCTTTGCAGAAGCTGATAGATCAAATGGCTATTAAATAAGTCTCATTTCAATCCCAGGAATATAAAAATGGTGACTTTAAAAATCACATGATGGACACAGATGGATGGAAAAAATTATTTAAAAAATAAATCTTGGTGCTTTAACAAATCAAATTTCAATTAATCGTTGTAAAATGGTTAAAATAAGATAAAAAAAATTTCTTAATAATGTGTGGATTAACATAGTTTATACCGAAAGATATATGTTTCACCATTAATCTATAGAAATGTATAATTGGTGAACTTTTAATGTTAAATGTTTCTATAAATTCACTTCAAGACTTTAAATGGTACCGTCAGTGCTAAAAACCATCAGTGGTTACCTTTTCGGGCCAATTCATTGGTGGAAATTAAACCTAGGTCCCTATATGCACGAGTCCGTTGCTTTAACCACCATGCCACCGCAGTCCAAAGATGCATTTACTGAAATACAAATGTATTAGTGTAGCTATGATTTTTAGCATACATCTATCATCATAACTATAACCAAAACAATTGACAATAATTACGCAGCTACGACAAGTGTCAGAGCGATGTAAGTTCGGATGCGTTAAGGGGGTAATAGTGTTCTTTTAGCTAATAGCTCCTGGTGGATGCTATCTTTATTTTCCTGATATCTGCGTGGAATAAAAATTCTTGTCAGAAATGTTTGTTCTTCTCGAAATGGTTTTTTAAT
This sequence comes from Unio delphinus, assembly GCA_029339505.1. NCBI lineage: Eukaryota > Metazoa > Mollusca > Bivalvia > Unionida > Unionidae > Unio > Unio delphinus. The sequence goes on from JAQISU010000145.1 coordinate 3,991,948, forward strand.
TTATTTTAAATTTATTTTTACACCAAGAATGATAAAACCGCTCTGGTGGATTAGTGGTTAGAGCGTCTGCTGCAGAAGCGAGAAGTCATGCTTTCGATCCCGGCCTAGTCATACCAAAGACTTACAAAAATGGTACTAACAGCTGTCTCGCTTAACGCTCAGAATTAAGAAGTTAGTGTTATGACTGGTAGGCCTGGTATCAGGATAATGCGACTGGGTGGAACATCATGCTACATGTCTGCTGCATGATGCCCCATTGCTAGACATCACTATAAACTGCCTCACTGCAGACATCGTTGTGATGTGACTGAAAAATTGTTAAAGCTACGTTAAAAATCCGAATCAAATAAACAAACCATAAATGACGTTTTCTCACTCAGCGACTCATAGCATACGTTGTATAATGTATACTTAGTAATCATATAGTTAGTTAGAAATTCACGGCAATTACAAGAACTCGCACGGAGAGTCGCAAAAGTTATTGATGTGTATTAATGACGTACATCAACAGTATGGTTTGGATAGGCTTAGGAACACATTCAGGTGTTGTGCCAAGCGATTTTTAACTAATCAGTCTTGGGCATAATGAACAAATTCGTATACATAGTGAAATTTGAAAACGAGAAGAGCTGACTTGCTGAATACATGTAATATTTTATCATAAATTGAAAGTAACATTCTTTATCCATTGTTACGTGTTTCTATAAACTGGAACAAGTAAAAGGTGAAGGCAACAGGATTTATAAAATTTAACAAATAATTTATTTCCCAAGAAAAACAAGGTAAAAAAAGAATCAAACCCCAAAACAATCCAAGAATAATACAATAGTTAAAAAATAGAAGTCCTAGTAATAAAATATTCTAATAAAGTTGAGTGCGAGTCCTGAATGTAGTCAAAGATGAAAGGCGAAGACGTATGATGTAGTCAGTAGAGTACTGAAGTGTCGACAACTTTTTGTTTAACCACAGAAAATAATATTTCGGTGTTTGAATTCTGTAAATTTCAATAACTGTCTTTGTCCAAGAATTAATTCCGAGGACAAGTATTGCCAAGTAAAAATAATCTTTTAGAATCAAAATAATTTGAAGAAAATGTAATATAATAGAAAGTAAGATAATAAACTGCAACTGATCACAACAACATAATATAATAAACTGCAACTGATCACAACAACAACAACAACAAAAAATACCACTCTGGCATCCAAGTGTTTATAAGCTCAAGTGAAACTGTCTCCTAAAACATCAATGTTGAATTTCGAAATAACGACGTAGAAGCCATTTTCATGTCTAAATTCACGTAGTCACAGTACAGCCCCGATTTTACTCTACAAATCCCACACTAAGAAAGAATTTAAAAAGTATTTTGTACTTTAAAAAAAAAACAGCATGATTTACGGTCTTTAACTAGGTCAGGTTTAGATACAATGTTCCAATATTATGTTTCGAAAAACTGAACTGAATTTCTGAAAAATATTAAATCTACTATAAAAAAAATAGATAACAATAACATGTAATGGAATAATAAAAATAATAATTTAAAACTAACAAATAAAACATTAAATCAAATTATATCAAATATTCGTGACACCAATAATTTGTTTATACTTCTTGATGTAATTAATCATATTCGTGAGTGATCGCATCGCATCTCTTTTTTTATGTAATAAAAAGGAGCACTTTTTCTGTCTTTATTTTCACAGTCGTCCTGGTGATCGGCATTCCAACGGTCTACCGGGCAGGTGGTTACTACATTTTCACAACATTGTCATTATTGGTGTCCTCTACTTCATCTGAAGATAGATCTCTTGTCAAACGTGTCGTCCAGCTGAGTGACTTCAACATTTCGTATCATGAGAAAGTGAAAGAAAAAAAATCAAAGAAATATTTCTGAAGGAACTTTCAAACGAATTCATACTTTTGTGAGCGCTGAGGTATATCCACCTCTGGAACACCTTAAACAAAACTTCGGAGATTCAACAGTTAGAGTGAACTGGCGTGCCAAACAAACTCTGGATACGGCTTTCTTAAAGCAGTATTGTCAAGACATGGCGGAATATTACGTTCATATTGAAGATGATGTAATAACAAGACGGGGATATGTTCGAGAAATATCATAGTTTATAAATGAAAGTGGAAGCTCATGGTCTCTTTTGGAGCTCTCCTTTGTCGGAGCGATCGGAAAAGTTTTTCGAAATTCTGATCTTCCCAAGTTAACTAGTTAATCTGTTGACTTCTTTCTATGAGGAGCAACCTGTTGACTATCTATTTATGTATTTCAAATCAATAACGGTCCAAACGAAGCAGTATGTAAGAATTCCGACGGTATTTAAACATATTGGCGCGAAATCCACACTCGTGAATCAAACAAGATCAGATGGGATAGATTCTCTATTCTTCGACATGCATCAAAAGCGATTAAAGGGAGATAACCCAAATGCGATCATTGAGACAAATCTCGGTGTTTATCAAGAGTATTACATTGACAAGGCGTATAACAAACTAAACAGTGACTTTTTCTGGGGATATACAAAAGTTCAAAGAATTTTGTTTTGATAATTTTCACTGTTCCTCAAAATGTTACTAAAGTAGTCATCGATTCAGGTTTCATTGCAGATGAAAATAATTTGTTCAATCCACTCAATGTTTCTTCAAATCTTAATAGACGAGACTACATTATGAAATGGAGTTTAGATTATAGTAATGAATTAGTTAGCAAAGGAACTTCATCTACGTGTGAAGTATTCCGACATCTACAGGAGTATGTAGAAGGACCTATTCAAATAGATGATGTCGTCAGAAAGAGAAATGGCCATGTGCAATGTCTTCGGTTTTCCATTCTCTCGCAAGTTAATTGGATATATTTATACGCGAAATCGGCGTCTACGTTACTTCTTGATACGATTTTCAGGGCCGGATATAGGCCTCCTCCACCATTTTTCCCTTCTAAATATAAGCGCCCCAAAATATGAACGTTTCCTGTAAGTTTAGTTTCAGTTACATTGTTACAATTAGAAACGATTAAATTGAAGAGATTTCGGAGCTATCGTACCCTGGGTCTAAACTTGGAATTCCATCCCGCAAACCCCTTGTTTACCTGCTTACACCCAGCCACCAACAACACCACCCTTACATAAAAAAATAAAAGCAATATTTTTTCCTGGATACGCAACGTACCTTGGTGTGAGATTCATCCCAGTAAACGTTGGTAATATAGATTTTATAATAATTTTTCATCAATTGGTTTAAACGCGTTCTTTTACGGAAAACGGAGTTGGTCTTCGAGTTGTTATAACCGGTTTTGTAGTCCTTTTCATTGATTGCAATTGATTTATTGGATAAATAAAGCAAGCGCCACAGTTATATTAATGTAAGAAGAATATGGTTCCAAAAGAAACTTTATAGAAATCACAAAAACTACCAAGATTAAACAATTAAAGACAATAAAATAACCGTATATAGACAATTTGTCTCAGTGAATCTATCTGTAAATATCGTTTCAAAGTGATACATGTCATTTGATACAAGATTTAAAGTGATACACATCAGAAGTTACAAGTTTTGTATGGATCAAAAAACTTTATGTTGCTGTGAGAATATTTTTCAGCATTTGGACCGATTTATCTCCCTTGTTAGAGTTTGTTTTAGATGTTAAAAGTTTGCTTTGTCTAGTTAGAGAATGGAGAAAATATGTGTTACTTTTAAACATATTTATATGGATAATTTTTGTTCATATTTCATTTCGACATTCATCCATTCCACACCCCGTCCTCCCAATCACAGGAAGCTACATCCAGAGCTGGAATCCCTTCAATTTTACATATTATCACAATAGCACACACCTTCATCACGATAACATCTCTCTCTCTCTCTCTCTCTCTCTCTCTCTCTCTCTCTCTCTCTCTCTCTCTCTCTCTCTCTCTCTCTCTCTCTCTCTTTATTCGTAAGGTTTAATAGCCGACCACGATATGTTTGCGTCCCCTCCCCCCCAAAAAGAAAAGAATTCTTCGACTGCCCCTGCTACAGATCAAAGTAAACAAAACATAATGCCTTCGTATATCTTTAACTTTTGTACTTTTCTAACAGTCACCTCTCCTTGATGGGCTTTTAAAACAAGTAATTCATCAGCTTACATTATTTTTAGCGAATTCGGTGGCATTCTCACGACAAAAGATTGTTACGACAGCTCTTATTTCAGGGACCATTTGATATGTCAGGCATATTGAATACAGACGACGAGAGATGAACAGGAAAAATGACAATATTGTTGTAGAAAATCTTTGCAGGTGCGCTTCTTCGTGTTCCATATCGTAATCTTTAATAACAGAAGTTAGGAATGTTTCAACGAATCTTTAAAAAATAGTGTACTGAACCAAAGATTCTGAAATCAATTTCTGAAAAGTTCTTTAAGTTTATTTTATTAATCAAGATGTTATTGATATCAATATATCTAACAGACGTTTGCTTAGAGTTTTCCCTTTATTTCTCCATGCCTTTTTTTTTTAGTTCTTGAGGGAAATACAGAATTAGACTCATATACCATGTATTGCATGCCTGTTCCGTATGTGTTGTAACGCACTGTGTGAGAACCTATGGCCAATAATGGTTGGCATGCATTGTGATTGACTGTAGACCTATGCCCAGGACTCTTTGGAATGCGTTTTCTTCACATCCAGTTTGTTGTCTTACAATTAAAAGGCGACATTATTATGTTTGAAGCAAACTAAATTGCCGCTTTAGGCTGTCATTTCGTCATCTTGTCATAAACATTTCAGGGCTGCTAATCTAAGTATTTTATTTCACCAGCTCTGTATCAACATACCTCGACATGTGAGAACAGAAAGAGCAGCAGGAATTCAAGAACGCGAAAGAGAGGGACAGAAGTTCACGAGAGAGAGAGAGAGAGAGAGAGAGAGAGAGAGAGAGAGAGAGAGAGAGAGAGAGAGAGAGTATAGACGAAGATAATGTGGTACGCATTTAATTATTGCAAAATATCAGTGATTGATAGATTTAATTGCATAATAAGCTTAGTTCAATAAATAATGTTACATATATTACTATTTTATCTGGGCTCATATAGTCTGAGTTCCATGTATGGAGAAACTCGAAGAGATTCAAAACCAAAGGTCCATTTTATCATTTCGATGATCTATATCAGTCTGCTGTATTAAACAAGTTGTTGATTTAAAAAGGTTAATGCTCCTCTGTCTCTTCGGAAATGTGTTAGCAACTTTTCACTTCCTTTCAGTTTTTCAATCATACTATTCAAGAGAATCTGAATCATTAAAGAGTGGGACAAGATCATGTGGCACTCGTTACACAAAGCCGTCATTCATAAAGTATAGCAACAAAATTTACTGATATTTTTTTGGCATAAGACAACATACGTAACTTGGATATGGCGATTTCTGATGGCATCACACTTTGAGGCAGGATGTCTTAATTTTGTATTTATCTGTCCTGTATTGGATTGATTCTTCAACTGTCGTACATACGGAAAACTCGGATTTGTTGGATCATAAACCTTTAGACAATACGATGTGTTCACAAAATTGAGGAAAATATTCTTGTCCATCTAAAAATTTCCTAACAGTCTATCCCAAATGTTCAGAAATAATATAAACACCTTCCAGTGCGAAGAACAATGGAATATGGAGTCATTACCCTAAACGAGAACCAAATCCTATATAGATACAAATGTTATTGTCACCCATATTATGTTAAACAATGTCAAAATCTTTGTCAAGTTATAAAAATTTGAAAACTTCCTTAATTTATGAAGTATCGAGAACACCTGATATTCATATTTCTTTATCAGAATCCCTTGGCCAGCTTTGTGAAAGAATGTGTCTTCTGAGGAAAGGATCCTTATACAAATCATCACCATTATGGAGCTCCGAGACACTACACAAAATCGAATCAGCTTGTGTTACTTCAGAGACCCTTTTAGGTTGGTATATGCTTTGGTGGACAGAACACTGCTCATATCCGGTCGAGGACAAAACGGTTGTTGGGTATATTATCCACAGACAACCATGTTTCTTCAGTTAAACAAAAACATCCATGTATACAGAACTAGCTTTCAATGTCCAACACCAGGTTTTCTTTGCTATTATGACTTTCATATTTTCGCGCCAAGTACATGCTTATGAGTTTAATTGCAGTCTCTATCTGCAACCTCATATTCGAGGCATACTTAGTCATCTATCAATATCATCAATAGACGTGACATGACCGTCAAAACCGGCATCTTGTTTATTTATGTTTCTTTAAAGCAGTTTTAAGTCGTCAGCGATTATGCGGCACCTTTCTTCGAATACATGTTAGCATCATTGTAGCAATTTGTTCCAGTAGATCTTTAAAAGTAATGTCCTGAATACAGGTTAGATTCTGTTTGCAAATCACTGATTTACGTTTGATTTTTACCGCAGAAAACTCTAACTTTGTTACTTTTATATTCGCCAACATGTCACCTGGCTTGGCTTTCTCTTACAAGATCAGCCTAAACATCGTCAACCTGTAAAAAGGTCCATATTTGTGTTACAAAAACACTTTGATGCTTTTAGCTAAGTGGCCAGCAAGGATATATTAGCTTTCTGTATTACAGTTGCTTTTAGAAAAGACTTTTCGTTTTGCTTCGATTAAAAGTTCTTCTGCTCTGAAACATTATTTTAAAAGCATTCTTCTGTCAGTTAGAAATGTGAAAAAGTAATGTCACTTGTGTCGTTCTAGTGTATCGTCTAACATATATCATGCTGCACTTTATTCTGGAAGCTTCATAAATGATAAAATATCTTTCTGTTTGTTTTGGGGGGAGGGGAGGGGAAGAAATTTCGCAACAATTGTTATTACCTTCATTTATCATTCTTAATGAAATTCCTACTCTGTTGCAGTGAAGTTGCACGTTGATTCATCTTCAGACTCCAATGAAGTTGAAATATCAGATGTTTAATCTAATGACATTGACATCACTCTGAGCTACTAATCTGTTTTTGACGTACAAGCAAGTTGCAATTCAGAAATTACATTAAATTCTTCTTTGTAATCTTTGGCAGGAAACTGTGTTCATTGGCACAGTCCACACATTTCTGAAAAGTTTATGCAAAGAATGCATATTTATATGCATTTACCAATTGATTAAATAAATACAACTGCTATGCTCTTTTTTCCATTATCTAAAACTTTGCAAAATTAAATTCGAGGGTTAACTAGGTTTGTTACAACACAGATCAACATTTCTAAATTTCAAGTAAAAATTTATACATTGAAATATAGCAGTTTTAGTTTTAATTTACATTTACATATTTTTAATTAATGAGTTCTTAGTTTTTATAAATTGAATATAACGCAATTGATATAATGACAATAATATTACAACTTAATCTTCTAACTAGTGTTACGTTCTTTGAAAACTTTGACCATCAATGCATAAATGACCATCATTGAAATCTTTCATGCATTAGTCTCACACCTGACTCTTCTGGGAAATATTGCATGACCATTCGGCATCCTTTTGCTGCGTAATTACTTTCATGCAACTGAAAGCTAATATTTGGGCCTGTGCATTCAGCGACATTCTTTGTACTTGATGGCAACATCCAGTGTTATTTACTGTACGGTGAATGGCAATGCGTACAACGGAAGCAATCTATTTCAACAAAGACTGAAAGCTTTAAACGCTTTCAATCTCTTAAAAGAGTAGTAAACTAACAGCTTTAAAAACTTCAAATATCAAATGCCGTTGTTGTGGGTTAAAAGCCATTTTGTTTTCACCACACGATATGCTCTACTTGGCGGCCGATATAAATCCCGGTAAGAACTATCAACAGACGGGACAATACAAGCGAGATTTCTTACATACCCATATTGGCCAAGCGCAAGACTCAAAGCGACTCGGACAGAATGAACACTGTTAAACACTTATAATTATTTGAATATCAATAATCCCAATGCAAAATTAAAAGTCCTCGATCTATGTCATGAATTTGATGTGATTGATATTTGGCGAGCATGATATATGGAGACTCACATGTGTACCTAGAGAAAAACAAACAGCTGTTATTTGACACCCTAATATCTAAACTGGATGTTCAAGAAGCTTTAATCAAACTCGGGTACAGAACAGATCCCTCTGTGGCGATTATTAAATCAAAATTTCCAAAATGTCAAACGAAAATAGATTTTCGAAAGAATCATAATTCCTTGTAGAAAGATGCAGCATATGTACAATTAGTTAAACAAACCGCACATGATGTTTTATAACAATATGCGGAAAATCCAATGGAAAATTCTTATGACGAAGTCAATTACCGCGAGTGATCTGTACTATCAGAGATAATGGTTAATATTGTTTCATAAAACACATGCAAGGAAAATGAAAGCATGAAAAAAGAAACAAGTTATCAGAGAAAATTAAAGAAATATTGCAAGAAGGTATTGTGGATCAGAGACAATAACTCCAAAAGGAACATTAAAAAAAAACTAAATGCAGTTGTCTTAATATGGGAATGGCGATTGAACCAGTTCAACTCAGCGTTTTAACATTATGCATGAGGATATTCCGCAACTTGGTATCTTGGAGAACATAGCACTGGAAGTAACATTATTTTGTAATAAATCATTGAGATGACTGTATCAGACTGCAGACAATAAACGGCAAGGTCAGATGGTTATACCACTAAACATTCTTTAAGGTTTTGTTTAAAGATTTACGTCACATCCTTGATAGACCCGTACATAATTGTTTCATTATAATGAATTTTGGGGTTATTGTGGTTATAGTGGGGTGCCCCATATATTGTATTTAAATAATGATAGAAGTCCCACCCAGGCACGTATACGGTTAAAGTTAAATTAGTTAGTGTTGTTGTTGTAGGGTTTAACGCTTTTGTTTCAGCACAAGATAGGCTATTCATGGCGGCCAGTATTAATGGTGGAGGAAGAACCCAGGAAAATCCAGACAGAACCACCGACCCACGAGAACCTACCGGCAAGCTTTCTCACATACCCACATTGGGTATCAAGGATGTGACTTCTCTGTACTCCTCCACTTTTTCCGCCTCGACTCCTTTTCCTCCTCGTCGACGTTCTCCACCGACTAGACTTTGATCGACTTCGATTGCTTTGCTAGTCTCACTTCCGTCTCCATCTCTTGGAGACTCGGGACTCAACTAAACCGGTGGTTCTGTCCCCTAAAAAGCTTCCCGTGAAAACACAAGGACGGTACAATATGTTTCCTTAGCCATTTACACTACACACATCCTATCATCAGATAACGGCTATTATTTTTTTTTCGGTCACACATTCATTCACATCTAAATGTTCATACGTTATTGCACAGTGAAACAACGTCGTAATAAAAACACGGTATCAGTTTCTTCTCATACATACATCAATAAATTGCGTCACATCAGTTCATATTCCATATCCCATTATAACAAACAATATCACAACAACCAGACGCATTTATTTATATTTCAATTCATACATACGCAAATATTCAACTATACGTGCTCTGATAAATCCATATGTCTATATTAACTAATCTTACACACTTCAACCATTTTCCAAATTCACAATTCATGCACGTTTAAATCCTAACATAGCACATGAATAAATGCACTAATTTACTACGAAGTAACCTTATAGCGAATTACAAAATTAATTCTGAATTCATGCTCACAATCTACATAATTGTCTACATAAGACTCAAGCCCATTTCTAAAATACGCATGCAAATAAAACACTACAAAGATAATTCTAAATAATAAACGATGCTAGTAATTAAGTAAACATACTACACATAATTACAATTATAATGCCTTAATGTTCTGCACAATTTGAACAGAAAATTATTAACCTTCTCGAAGTTTTGTCTTTCCTTAGAATCTCCTCTCAATGTCTAACCGCCAAATTACAAATGGCTTCGTTATCAGAATAACCCGTTTGATTAGCACGCTGTCAAGGCGAATACTAAAACAAATTATCAGAATTCTGAAAGTTATAAGTCGGATTTAATTGTTATCACATCTCACTTAGCTGACAATGTTCTTCTTGCTATCTGTCCACGTGGTGACGGATGAGAAAGCGTCCCATTCATCCCGCGGGTTTCCTCTGATTTCTGAACAAACATTTGACATGTAGGTGTGATAAGGCAAAAAATTTATCGCCTGTGTCGATTCAAGATTCAGCTTTGGCAGGTCATGGTAACCTTGCATATGAGATTAATTATATACCTGGGCTTAGTTTCTTGGCAGGGAACATTCATTAACACAGAAAGTAAATATAAATACTTGTATACCGAAAAGCGACAAACCAAAGCAGCATCAAAGCAAACCAAAGCAGGTCCGAAAAGATGTCCGCTATCGCTTAACCGGCTTGAAGCAGATATTCCGTTTTTGTGCTGTTTTTCGAGAGATATGTGCTTGTTGTCTTTCTTCGTCTACATTATTGAGCTTCATAATGCACTGGCTGTTCAGTTCGTATGTATTTTTTCCTCTCCTTGTTTTTGGAAACTAGAACAATTAGACTGTTTCTCAGCTGTATTGCTGAACTTATACAGCGTTCATTGTTTTTTAATAAACCGCCATCACGTGATCGCAAGACAACCCGTTTATGCTATGGTGGACCCTCATTAATTGCTTTAAATGACCACTACCTGGCTCTCCATACTACAGTGTCCTCGCGACCAAACGAATTGGGACTACATTTATTACTTCAATGTAAATGGAAGCTAAAATAGAAACGTTGTTTCAAAGCTGGCCTACGTATAACAGGAAGAAGAATTCAAATTTTCTCCCTTTCACCCTTTGCGGCTAAACAATTTAAAAATTCGGCCGTTAATTTAGATAACCTGGTGCAAATCACTATTAAATCGCCAGTTTCCGAATCTTTTGGAGTATGGAAATTCGATAGGTGGCAACCTGATTATTCTTGGAGATTTCAACTTTCAATTTGACTCTCCTGGAAACCCATACACATCAAAACTCCTAGATTCCATTCATGATTTCAACCATAAACAGTCAGTTAATCAACCCACCCATAAACGTGGTCTCATGTTAGACTGGATTCTTCATTGACGGTCCGGCCCTTGTATCTCAAAAACTTGCATCAGATCATTTCTGCATTATATCCACGTGGAAGTATCAGTCCCTAACTAGATTTACTACTAAGAGAAACATACGTATGATAAATAGAACCAAACTAATGCATGACGTCCAAGCAAACCTAACAACTTGCTTACACCCGAAAGCAGAACAACTCGATCGCTGCCTGCGTTCATTGCTTGAAAAACATGCCCCAGTCTCCAAGTGCAGAGTATCAATTCAAAAGTGTTCTCCGTGGTATATCAGTGTTGGGGACCAGCTTCGCGCTGCTAAAGGAGACCGCCTTAAAGCAGAGAGACTTGGCTTTCCACCAGACGCACTATTCATAAAGAAATCTATGGAATCGCTAAGAAGAACTTAACAAACATAGTCCATTTAGCCAAATTATCGCACTACAATACTAAGATCACGGATAGTTTCAGCTGCAAAGAGCTCTTTGAGATTACAAACAAACTAATGACAAGGATCAAATTTACACCACTTCCAACTACCCTCTCTCTAGTAGACCTTCTGGACCTGTTTGCAAATTTCTTCCATGACAAGGTAAACCATTAGTCATAAGCTTGACAATAAAGCGTTACAGCTTCTAAATATTAGGCTCTATACAAATTTCCTGATTTTTAGTATTATTATTATCATTATTATTATTAATTATTATTATTATTATTATTATTATTATTATTATTAATAATAATTATTATTATTATTATTATTATTATTATTATTATTATTATTATTATTAATAACATTGCTGAACGTCTCATGTAAAGTAGACTGCTGGTACATCTAACAGAGCGAAAAGCAACTTATTTCCGCATACAAATCAGGAACAGACTGGTTTTATTAAAACTGGGAAAACATCACAACCTTATCTGACTTAATGTTTATTACTGTAAACCAACATTTCGGGTTCATAAACTGGATTTCAATTTTTTTTATAATAGTATCAAATCACGTGCTACAGTAAATAGCGACAACTCTTCTTCGTTTAGCATACAAAGAGTGTGTCTTGAGGAGTCATCCTATCTCCACATATATTAGTCCTTTGTACTGGTACTCATGGTAAGAGGAAGTTTAAATATTAACTAAATAAAAATTGATAATAGAAAAAATTGAATTACTCCTGCTTTTATTTTTAGGTAGTCCCTTACGGCATAATAATGACAGTATTAGAGCAGGTGGTAAGTGTGTTTTCTTACTTTGAACACGGAACAAGAAGAAGTAACGACTTAGTGGGTGGTAGTTGACAGAGACTTATTTAGAACCAGTTTCAGGTTTTTTCCAATTCAAGACAAAATGTATAATATAACCAAAGCTCAATAATAAACATCAATGAATAACAGACACAATTTGGAATTAAAGCAAATAGCCCAACGCCATCTCTAGACTATTTTCCTCTGTTGCAGACTAAAATGACTGCAAAGGTTATTATAAATAGAGAGTCCGCCTTGGGTGTCTGTGAAGTGTCGTTTAGTAGGGGTGGGGTTCTTCCTATAGATTTTACAGAATTATGAGGAAGTTCCCCTTGTCCGCTTTCAGAATGTTTACTTCTGGACAATATATTATATATGGCTACGAGCCCCCAGTCAGCAATGCCGACAGTTAAATTAAAAGAAATACAAAGATGAAATTTAAGCAACAATTTAATAAATGCAAATTTTAAAGATATTAATCAGTCAATGTCACTCTTGACCCAATGGTCCCTAGATCATCATTTGATTTCAGTGTGAGGAATATTTTCCCTTCTTGAGTGTTACTCATCTAAATAAGTCTCCTTTCGTATTTCTCTCCTTCTCTCCTTCCGATTCCTCTACTTCCGTTTCCTCTTCTATCTCTACTTCCGTTTCCTCTTCTATCTCTACTTCCGTTTCCTCTTCGACGGTATCTCTTGAGGTCACCCGAAATTCACTCGGTATCTCTCAAATTCACTCGGAATTCTTTCCTTCCGATTCTTCTCAACGTCATCCGAAATTTCCCCGGAATTCTCTCAACGTCACCCGAAATTCTCTCAACGTCACCCGAAAGCTTCCTGTTGAAAGGTATAATGCATTAGCATATGGTGATGAATATTACCTCACACTAAGTCACTGAATTAAACCATCAGTTTAAGGCGGGACATTTTTGGTCACGCATGCGCACACATCGAAATTCCCATACGCTTCCGCCGCTTACAAAATGGCGCCACACACAATCTCACAAAGAATTCAAATATCTACATACTGAGCCCTATCAGTATATACATACAAATATTTCAAATATCATTGTATTATAATATTACTACTATGAGTAATATGACTATATATTTATATATATGTCCTACACAAGCGTACCGAATCCACAATATTCACGTTCAAATTGCAATAACGGAAATCCGTTAACTCAATGGTAAAATATCATTACGTAAACAAAGTGCTAGTCTACCTTAATATACCTCACAAAATAAAGTGTAATATAATAATATCAAGAAGAAGATGCAACGAATTTACATCATAATCAATTGCAAGCAAAGGTACTAACGAACATCACGAAAGATGCAAAATATTAATATCATAATTAACTATTCATACTACAATACAAGTAAAATGAATATACATACGAGAACCTTCAATTCCGCAGACGTGTCAAGCAGAAATCAAACAAAATCACACTGACCTTTGAAGCTATCTTAAGATTCCCTTGATTTCTAAAATCTGAGTCTGCCACCAATTTTCGTCTGGTCGTACGGAGTTCTACTCTCTTCTCAATTCTTGTAGCAACTGACAAATTCTTACTAAACATGAATTATTATCGCAGATTCCAATCAAGTGCCCACCCTCAGCGCATTTCGATTGGAGGGCGATCGACTCTGGTCAGTCGTTCGACTGTCAATCATCCGAATGTCTGTCTGTGTGTCTATCAATTGTTACAGTTTTCTTATTTGACGCCGTCCTGTCCTTTGATGTGGTTACGTCACCCGTCCGCGATGGACACAGTCTCCTCTCCCCTCGAGAGCTAACAAAGACCATCTTACGTAAGGGGATTAGCTAACTTTTAGAACAATTTGAACATCACAGCTGGGTCAGGCAGACATACAATTTATACATGTACAAGGCCAGTCAGAATCACAAGTTATAGTTACTTATACCTACATACAAGGGGTTGGGGTAAAATCGTCACATCCCCCCACGCTTGAGAATAAAATCAGGATTTTATTCCCTCAGAATACTATAAGTGCAAAAGTGTTACAACAATATAAAGAACAACGTCAGCAAAATCAACTAGATGCTAAACTGAGTATGAACATGAAAATTTAATCAGAATGATCTATATCATTCCAGCGCTTCTACTCATGAAATCTGCGCCTACGTTTTCAGATCCTTTCACGTATCTGATCTGCATCTGGTACTGCTGTAAGAACAGCGACCATCGCATCAATCGACCATTGGACAACTTTGCCTGCGCCAAATAGGCGAGTGGTTGGTGGTCGGTCTCCAATATGAACTTGCGTCCATATAGGTATCACTCGAACCGTGATATGCCGAACACGATTCCGAGACATTCCCTCTCCGATACGGAGTAGTTCTTCTCGGCAGCCGACAACTTCCGACTGCCGTATGCGATAGGGAAAAGCGTTTTGTCATGCTCCTGTAGCAGTACTGCTCCCAGTCCTGTGTCGCATGCATCGGTGCGAAGAACGAATTCCTTATCCAAATCCGGTAGACGAACAACGGCGTCGGATGTAAATCTAGCCTTCAGTGTTTGGAAAGCGTGCTCACACACATCTGTCCAAATAATCTTAATCGGGGTCCGTTTCTTGGTTAGGTCGGACAACGGCCCCGCAATCGCGCTGAAATTAGCGACATACCTCCGATAGTATCCAGCCAATCCCAGAAATGACCTCACCTCCGTTTTCGTGGTGGGGCGTGCGGCGTTTCGCAGTTGCTCCACCTTCGAATTCTCTGGAGACAGCTTGCCTTGGCTCAGGGTATGTCCTAAATAGTCCAATGTCCTGAAACCAAGGTGACATTTGGAAGGTCGGGCTGTCAAGCCCTCCTGACGTAGCCGCTCCAGAACGTCAGCTAACAGAGTGAGGTGTTCACCCCATGTCTCTGTAGCTAACAAGAGGTCATCCATGAAGTTGTGGACACCCCTATCGCGCAAGGGCTCCAACAACTTCCGCATCATCCTGGTAAAGATGCTGGGTGCGTTTTGTACCCCGAACGGCATAACTAGCCATTGGTATGTCCCGTCGGGAGTAGCAAAAGCAAGCTTCGGTCTGTCTTCTTTCTTTACAGGAATTTGCCAATACCCCTTGGACAAATCGAGCTTGGAAAAATATTTCGCTTTTGGGACCGAAGCGAAGATATGTTCCGGGTCAGGTAACATTTCGACTTGAAATTCTGTCACCTGATTCAGCTTCCGGTAGTCGACGCAAAACCGATGGGTGCCGTCCTTCTTCTGCACTAGGACTACTGGTGAGCTGTACGGAGAGTCGGCAGGTTCGATTACTCCCAGCGCAATCATTTGCTCAATTTCCTCCCTTACAACTTGTCGTTTCGCGTGGGGCAAGGGGTAGGGTTTTCGCTGCACTGGTCGGTCATCCACCATCTTTAACCCGAACTCGACAAGCGCCGTCTTCCCGGGTTTTTCTGTTAACACGTCAGAATACCCGGCCAGCAAGGTCTCTATCTCGTCCCGCTGGCCTTCAGTTAACATGGGGTCACACTCCACGTCCGACGGAGTCTCGACCCTCGTTAATGGACAGCTCGGGACAGTGTTGGCACCCTCCGTATCGCCTTCGGCATCCTCGGTGACTATCGTGGCGACAACAAAATCGCTTACGGTCTCCCTTTCCCGGTACCTCTTGAGCAAATTGGCATGGTACAATTTCTCTTTCGTCGGTAGCCGTATCCGGTAGTTTTGACCTCCGACCTTCTCGGTGACGACGTATGGACCCCTCCAGGAAACTTGCAACTTGTTGTGTTCCTGGGGCAACAACAACAACACCTTATCCCCTACCTCAAAATGACGTGGTTTTGCGCGCTTATTGTAATTTTTCGCCTGCTGAGCCTTAGCTCGTTTAAGATTATCTTGCGCGAGAGAACAAACCTCTTCCAGTTTGTTGCGCAAGTCCGCGACGTACTGGTAGGTAGTGCGTACTTCCTCTACAGCGTGGTCGTCTGTCCACAACTGTCTCAGTACGGCGATTGGGCCGCGTACGGTCCTCCCGTATAAGAGTTCAAAGGGAGAGAACCCCAAACTCGCTCGTGGTACTTCCCGGTATGCGAAAAGCATGGCTGGAATATACCGGTCCCAATCCTTCGGGCGGCCTTCGCACAATTTCTTGAGCGTGTGCTTTAGAGTCCCATTGAACCGTTCGACCAATCCGTTACATTGGGGGTGATACGGTGTAGTCGTGAGGTGCTTAATTGACATGAGACGATTCACCTCCGCCATCACACGACTCATGAATTGTGTCCCTTGATCGGTCAAGATCTCGTCGGGCACTCCGACTCTTGACCAGATCACAAACAGAGCTTCCGCGACGGTTTCCGTGTCAATGTTACGCAATGCTACGGCCTCCGGATAGCGTGTAGCATAATCGACGACCGTTAAAATATACCGATTTCCGTGCGCAGACGCGGGTTTTATCGGTCCGATTAAATCCATGGCGACACGTCTAAATGGTTCATCGATAAGGGGCGTACTCCCCAAGGGAATGGGTCGATGATCCGTTTTCGGTGCCATTCTCTGGCATTTGTCACAGGAGAGACAGAACCGTTTTACGTCTCCCTGGACCCCTGGCCAGTAAAACTCTTTTACAAGACGGTCACGTGTCTTAGCAATTCCCATGTGTCCACCCATGAGACTTTCGTGTGCAAGCTTCAGCACTTCACAACGCTTTTCCTTTGGCACGACGACTTGCTTAAAGTGTTCGTTGTGTTTCCTGGCGTGGCGATACAAGATTCCCTTCTTGTAGACGAACTTCACCGCGCCGTTCGGAGTTTCCCTTTCCGTTCCTGCTTCTGCGTGTTTATGCAACTGCGCCAGAGTTGCGTCTTCCTGTTGCAGCTTCCTCAACTCAGCTGGAAGAACATTACTAACCGGTGTCGATGTAACTTGGATCGGCTTCTGTTTCGGCTGTCGACTCATGGCCCTGGTCTCAACAGCACTCACTGGCATAGGTGTGCAGGTTTCGGGGTTCGGCTGGGGTAACACATAACGGCATCCCAATATGACGTCATGTGATAGACCTTCCAAGCAAGCAGCTGCAATTTTCCCCTTCACGTATGGTGAATCGAGGTCAATGACAGCTACTGGTAATGAGTCACGCGCGCAGTTCGCGTACTGAACTTCTATTACCACCCCTGTATAGTCCTCCGGCTTGACATACTTCTTGTCGACAAGCGCGGGGACGCTGCACCCAGTGTCATACAAGATGGTGGCACCTTCACCATTGACAGTTGCGGCCGCAAGGTTGGCTGGGTTGCGACTCGCTTCCGGCACACACTCCTTCCTAGAAACGACATTCACCTGGGTCTGCCTGCCCTTGGGACAGTCCCTGGCAAAATGCCCCAGGCGCTTGCAGTTAAAACACGTCGGCGGCCCTCGCCGACTTGCAAGTCCTGGTTTCGTGGGTGAAGCCTGTCCAGGTCGATAGGTAGCATCCCTACCTGTAGGTGCCCCTCCAACCTTCCCGTCGCCCTGACGGTTGCGGACAGCCGGCTCAACCTCCCCCATACGACGCGACTCAGAGGGTCGGGGTCGATCCGCGCCCCCGGAACCTCCACTCTTCGAGTGCGCCTGCTCGTATCGCTCCGCCATGTTAGCGATCTCTTCGAGCGTCCGGTGTTCTCTTTCGGCTAAGAAGACTGTCAATTCGCGACGGTAAGTACCCAGGACATGTTCCTTGAGTATTACCTCGCGTAGCCCGTCGTACGTGCGTTCGACTTCAGCCATTTTCATCCACTTCTCAAATAAACCTCGAACACGGTTGTGGAATTGAGAGTGGGTCTCGGTTACCTTTTTCGCAGAGTCCCGGAAAAATTTCCGGTAAGTCTCGGCGGTCAGCCGATAATGGCAGAGAAGGGCCTTCTTGAGGGCATTATAGTCATCAGCCTCTTCTGCAGCTAAGCCGTGGTAGACTTCCCGAGCTGCACCTTGCAAAAAGGCTGAGACATTAATGGCCCAGTGCTGTTCAGGGACCTGATGAGCGTGTGCGAGTTTCTCGAACTGCACGAGAAAATCGTCAATAGCCTCCTCCCTGTCATTGAAGCGTGGCATGTTGATCTGGAGCATCCGGTGGTCGATGAATGGTCGGCCGGTCGTTCCAGAGCTTGTACTGGCGTCGTCCCGTCCGTTGGTCCTAGCTTCAACTCTCACCTTTTCCATCTCCAGAGTGTGGGCGAGTCTGGCTAGCTCTTGGTCTGCAGCTATCTTGGCTAGCTCCTGGTCCGCTGTTATCTTGGCTAGCTCCAGCTCTCTTTGGGTTTCTCTGTCTGCTGCTATCTTGGCTAGCTCCAGCTCTCTTTGGGTTTCTCTGTCTGCTGCTATCTTGGCTAGCTCTTTGTCCGCTGCTATCGTGGCTAGCTCCAGCTCTCTGTCCGCTGCTTTCTTGGCTAGCTCCAGCTCTCTGTCCGCTGCTTTTTCGGCC
Organism: Unio delphinus; assembly: GCA_029339505.1. Classification (NCBI taxonomy): domain Eukaryota; kingdom Metazoa; phylum Mollusca; class Bivalvia; order Unionida; family Unionidae; genus Unio; species Unio delphinus. Next base: position 4,010,686 of record JAQISU010000145.1, read on the forward strand.
TTCCATTTCTTGATCCTTTCTTCTATAAAGGCCGCCAGGCGATCTCCCTCATATCCGAGCTCTTCAGACCCCATAGCTCGATATTCCTTTATCATTTGCCTGCATTATAACTAATGTAAAGTGATACCTTGTCTCAATATTCTAACAAGACACAGCTACTTGTAATACAAGTTTAAATACTTACCTGTAGATAGCAACTAATTTCGTTCAGGTAAGATATTTGTTCGACATCTGCTTCACCAGTACTGCTAGTAATGGAAGGTTTACAAAGCATGCACATATGACAATAAAATGCAAGATGAGAAAATCATAAAACAAATACAAAGAATGGAAAATATCTCACACTGTTCCCTAATACTCCTACAAATAACTTTAGGTCCTAAAATAATATATGTCTAATTCATATCCCGGACGAAGCGCCCACTGTGAAGTGTCGTTTAGTAGGGGTGGGGTTCTTCCTATAGATTTTACAGAATTATGAGGAAGTTCCCCTGGTCCGCTTTCAGAATGTTTACTTCTGGACAATATATTATATATGGCTACGAGCCCCCAGTCAGCAATGCCGACAGTTAAATTAAAAGAAATACAAAGATGAAATTTAAACAACAATTTAATAAATGCAAATTTTAAAGATATTAATCAGTCAATGTCACTCTTGACCCAATGGTCCCTAGATCATCATTTGATTTCAGTGTGAGGAATATTTTCCCTTCTTGAGTGTTGCTCATCTAAATAAGTCTCCTTTCGTATTTCTCTCCTTCCGATTCCTCTACTTCCGTTTCCTCTTCTATCTCTACTTCCGTTTCCTCTTCTATCTCTACTTCCGTTTCCTCTTCGACGGTATCTCTTGAGGTCACCCGAAATTCACTCGGTATCTCTCAAATTCACTCGGAATTCTTTCCTTCCGATTCTTCTCAACGTCATCCGAAATTTCCCCGGAATTCTCTCAACGTCACCCGAAATTCTCTCAACGTCACCCGAAATTCTCTCAACGTCACCCGAAAGCTTCCTGTTGAAAGGTATAATGCATTAGCATATGGTGATGAATATTACCTCACACTAAGTCACTGAATTGAACCATCAGTTTAAGGCGGGACATTTTTGGTCACGCATGCGCACACATCGAAATTCCCATACGCTTCCGCCGCTTACAAAATGGCGCCACACACAATCTCACAAAGAATTCAAATATCTACATACTGAGCCCTATCAGTATATACATACAAATATATCAAATATCATTGTATTATAATATTACTACTATGAGTAATATGACTATATATTTATATATATGTCCTACACAAGCGTACCGAATCCACAATATTCACGTTCAAATTGCAATAACGGAAATCCGTTAACTCAATGGTAAAATATCATTACGTAAACAAAGTGCTAGTCTACCTTAATATACCTCACAAAATAAAGTGTAATATAATAATATCAAGAAGAAGATGCAACGAATTTACATCATAATCAATTGCAAGCAAAGGTACTAACGAACATCACGAAAGATGCAAAATATTAATATCATAATTAACTATTCATACTACAATACAAGTAAAATGAATATACATACGAGAACCTTCAATTCCGCAGACGTGTCAAGCAGAAATCAAACAAAATCACACTGACCTTTGAAGCTATCTTAAGATTCCCTTGATTTCTAAAATCTGAGTCTGCCACCAATTTTCGTCTGGTCGTACGGAGTTCTACTCTCTTCTCAATTCTTGTAGCAACTGACGAATTCTTACTAAACATGAATTATTATCGCAGATTCCAATCAAGTGCCCACCCTCAGCGCATTTCGATTGGAGGGCGATCGACTCTGGTCAGTCGTTCGACTGTCAATCATCCGAATGTCTGTCTGTGTGTCTATCAATTGTTACAGTTTTTTTATTTGACGCCGTCCTGTCCTTTGATGTGGTTACGTCACCCGTCCGCGATGGACACAGTCTCCTCTCCCCTCGAGAGCTAACAAAGACCATCTTACGTAAGGGGATTAGCTAACTTTTAGAACAATTTGAACATCACAGCTGGGTCAGGCAGACATACAATTTATACATGTACAAGGCCAGTCAGAATCACAAGTTATAGTTACTTATACCTACATACAAGGGGTTGGGGTAAAATCGTCACATCGTCAGAGGTCGTGGGTTCGAACCCAGGCCGAGTAATACCAAAGACTTATAATACTGGTACTAACAGTTGCCTCGCTTGTCGCTCAGCTTTAAGTGATTAGTGTTAGGACTGCTTTGCGTGGTGTCCAGATAACGTTACTGGATGTATAATGATACCTCGTCTCAGTGGCATGCTACCCAAGTGCTAGACCTCTCTGTAAATTGCCATACTGCAGACATCTTAGTGATAGGACAGAAAAAAATGTTGAAGCTACGTTAAAAATCCAAACTCCTAAATCCACATGCAGTTCACCGCATCTAAAAAAAATAAAGTTGTTAAAATTTGAACACTGTTTCTACATCATCGAGACAAAGGGAGCACACAACTTGAGTGGACTCATAAATAAACAATTGTACACTGCCGCTCAATCAAATAAATATGTAATGACTTATCTCTGCTATATAGTAATATGTTCGATGTTACATTTACAATGTATGCTTTTCAGGTCAACTGACTTCACCATTTTAGATAGTTGGCATTTTTTTTTTTAACAGCTTAAGGGAGACTACTCATGAAATCCAAAATCTCGATAGGATTAAACACTTAAATATCAGTTCGATTCGCCAAGTAAATGTTTTGTTTCTTCTGTCAAATCAGCTAAACGTGTCCAATACTTATTTATTTTAAAAAATTGATTCAATATTTTAATATTAGATGAAAATGTATATTGTCTCTCGAATACCCCTGCCCCCTTCTCTCTCTCTTTCTTTTGATTTATGTAATTATACACTGACACATGTATCCAAAACTAGACATCTATGCCTGTGTTTCTGGAATAATAATAATAATAATAATAATAATAATAATAATAATAATAATAATAATAACAATAATGATATTAATAATATTAATACTACTACTACTACTACTACTACTAATAAAAATAATAATAATAATAATAATAATAATAATATTAATAATAAAAATATTATTATCAATAATATCGATATTATTATTATTATTATTATTATTATTATTATTATTATTATTATTATTATTATTATTATTATTATCTCAACCACGACGTTCTGTTATTGGCATAGTATTTAATTTCAATATACATGTATACCAGTTGAGCCAACGGGCATGCAAGTAATACCTAGGAAAAAATTATTTCAAAAGAATTCGGACAATATAGTCAACGAGTGCAGTTTAAAAAAAAAATTAAAACCGCTAATTTTAAGACGTGAAAAGAGGATAAAAATTTCGAAAACGATAAATAATTCTCGATAAAAAGTTTGAGCAGCACTTCGTGATGTGCACTGGCTGATTTTAAATCTACGCATTTTATCCACTGGTCAGGTTGTAACGCCTGTTGATATGAGAGGAATACGAATTTGTTTAAGACAAAATATAAAGAAATTTAAAAATTCGCTTTAAAACTTTTTAAAGGGTAACAGTTTTAGAACCTAATAATTGTCTATTTTGCTGTCATGTTTTCAGTTTTAGACATGCGATCATCAACTCCCATGAATGCAGAGTTTGACAAATGAAAATGTTTGAGTGATAAATTTCAGAATAATTAACAGAGGCAAATAGAAAAGCATGACCTATGTCGACGGATTCATCTCATTCTATAGAGTTTATTCACGTACTTTAGAACTGAATTGCAGTAACACAGGGGATTTGCAACATTCGACCTTTATGGAATATGTCACTATCTTCACAATCATAGATGGAATTATTCTGAAGAATTAGTCGTTATGGTACATTTGTTGCGCGTACAGTTATTGTGCCAGTTTAGGCCTACATGGTCCCTGTTTTAGTTATCCTAAAAATAGCCTTTATTTTGAAAGACATATTGAAATATATCTTTCGGACAAACGAGTGTGTGTGTGTGTGGCTGGGTGTGTGTGTGGGTGTGTGTGTGCGCTGCTAGAACCATTGTAATAAGTCTTTGCTATATGATTCAGCCGTGGTTCGAACCCGCGATCTTCCGTATTCGCGGCGTACGCTCTAACCAGGTTCGGAACTACTTTCGTTTCGTATGTAAGAGACTGAGCTGACCTTAAGCATGTTGCCTAAATCGGGATTTTCATAGTTAAGCTCATTTTTTTTTTCGTTATCTTGTTCGTCGTTTACCTTCCCTCTCTGTCTGCCTGTATGTCTGTCTGTCTGTCTGTCTGTCTGTCTGTCT